>CM018682.1:78882248-79362275 GCA_009363875.1 Mikania micrantha | reverse complement strand
ATTAACTACTTGGTCAATTGTAAAAACATAATATTTAATACATAATCTTAATCTTTAATACAAATGATTTAAAAAACAAAGAAAGAACTGAATATTCAAATAAGCTTATTTGAAAGTGTATTTTTGTGTCAATAAAAAGAATAACTATACTGATTCAATATACTCAAAAGACATCCATACACTGATAATACTTCGAGTTCTTTTGAAATTTCAAAAAACAAATACAATAAATAAACAACCTAATAATATATATATTTATATGTTATATAACATATACACACACAATAAACGACGAGCCGAGTTTAGGTTGGCTCGATTGTGCTTGTTTACAAACAATTCGAGTCGAGCTAGCTGCAAGTTGTGAACTTTTCCCCATATCAAAAACCTTTTAGTTTTAAGAATTCTTTCTAAATCTCAAACCCAAGCATCTAAAGAGCATTTACATAATGTTCTTACTAGGTTAGTACCCGTGTATTTCACGAGATAAATAAAAAAATATTATTAATTAATAATTACCAACAAAAATTTAAACAGTATAAGATGATTTTTTAATATAAAATATGATTAAATATAATTTCACATATTAAATAATAAAATAATTATATTATCTTTTTAAACACTAATTTTTCAAAGCTTGTTCTTTAAATATTCTGTTTTGTAAAACTTTTTATAGAAATTATATATTTTATAATTTTCTGGTTTAACAAAAAGTGTTTTTTTTTAATATTAAAATATTTAATGTATTAAAAAGTCTTTTTTTTAATTTAAAATGTGTAAAAAGTATATTTAATATCGGATATATTTAATAGGAGAGATGTGGGAAAAAGAAGATAAAGATGCTTTAGAAATACGCCAAGTGTTCCTAAAAAACTTTTATTTATTAGTTAAGTAAGATAAGATAAGATGTCTTTATTCTTTAACACGTATTACAATTTAATTTATTTATATCAAATCACTTTCATGTAATATTTTCTTATGTATTATATTTATTTCATTAAAAAACGTACTTGGCTTGCTAGTTAGAGACAGGCTATTCGGAAGGTTCGCGTTTCGATACTAACAACATTCAAATTATTATTTTTTATTTTCTTAATTATTTTATTAATGATAATAAAAAAGTAAAATAATCTTAATATCTAAATAATAATACTAATAAATACTAATAATGAAACAATGTTTTACTCTTTTATTTGTCAACACTATGTCTGTATTTCTTTACGTTACATTTTGCGAATACACGTTTATATTAAGCAATATTTTTTGTTTTGTTTTGGTGTGACATACACGTTTACGAAAATTACACTTTAGGGTTTTACGTCAGCGTAACAACCATTGTGACGTGTTTTTATGTCTGCATTTTATAATTTTAACATACAATATCATGTCTACATGCCTAAAGCGGCCGCACAAGCACTAATAATAATAATTATAGAATAATTAATTAACTAATACTAAGAAATTTTGTGACATATTTTATATTTGTGTTTTGATATATGAGATCGTGTTTGCATTATGATATTCGAAAACGTAGCGGAAATCCCGCCGCAACGAGCGGGTAGCCTACCAGTATAACAACAAGAACTAAATCCTAAAATTTACCAAGGAAGGGTTCAAACTTGGTTAGGAAAGAAAAGTTACGAAGTTTTCTAGTTTCCGCTTATATGGAAGGTACGATCTCACTATGATTAAAAAATCGACCTTGGCTGGATCGTTTGGTTCCAGTTAAAAAATCCCTAAATTTAACCTTCATAAAGGTAACAACAGGGGTGTTCGCGGTCCAGGTTTTACGGTTTTTAGGTGGAATCATAAACCATAGCATTAACGACGGTTTTGAATAATGAAAACCAAAATCGATCCGTTCACAATAAAAACCGAACCGTTATCAACGGTTTGGTTCACGGTTTGGTCCCATTAAAAATACAATTGAATCAAACCAAACCAAACCAAATCTTATATAGTTCAAGGCGAACTACTTATACTAAGTTCAAATGTAATTTTTTTATAAATTACGCATAAATCATGAACTCAATCTACACACACATATATATAGACATGTGTGTATATATATAGATAGGAGTAGGTTCACATACAAATAAAGTATTTTGTAAAAATGGTAGGAACCAATAAAGTGTTGACATGTGTCATTTTAATTATTAATATAAAAAGGTAATAAAGGCAATTTGTATTTAAATGATTTTTAAATTTTGCATTAAAATAGGAAAGCGGGTAATCAGTTTAATGATTCAACATATTCCAAAAACTAACATTATATCACGTATTATCATCAAAAAGAAAAAAAAAACGAATTCGTAATCTCAAATACGAATAAAAAAAAATCGCAGGCATTGAGTTTTTGAATTGCATTTGCAAAATTCGATTGATGAGTACGTACAAATGGACGAACCAACCGAAGATATTCTATCATGTGCTAATAACACATATTAACACATAGCAAAGCAAACAAACAAGATTGTTTCAGACATATAATTATGTATATGTGCTGATATATGCTAACATGTATTAATAACACGTATTAGCACATAGAAAACATACAAAAAAGTTTATTAACAGGTATACGATTATGTGTATGTGCTGATATATGCTAAAATGTACTAGTAGCACATATCAGCACATAGTAAAATAAACAGCCACCATTTTCTTAACTGATTCTCTCCTATTTAAATGGAGAGTGATGTCAGCAAATTAGATTAAGAAATTCCTTTTATGCCCTTATTTCCATTTTAAAATCATATTAATTACTATCATGCCATTAAATCTTTTATAACCATTGATGATAACACATTAATGGTTCAGATCGTTTCTCATTGTTTTTACAAAACTATCTATTTGTACAATTACCTTACTCTATATAAATATATCTACGTGTATATACATATATTTATATTTATATACACACATAAAGTTCGGTCCCCTTTTTTACGTGTGACACCCGACAATTTCAGGTCAATTGCAACTCTTACAACTTTGTATTTCACATTCATACTTGTTGCATTTCATTATGTTTAATTAGATGAGTTGAACACAAACGACTGCGAAACGATAGTTCGATGAACTATCGAATCGTACATTGCACATTGGTTTTGGAAACCAAGTGTGACAAACTCAAACACAAACGCAAAACAATAATTCGTGGAATTATTGGATTGTTCAATACATGCTGATTATGGTTAATCAAGCATGGAAACGGTTCGTAGCAACGAACGCAAACGAATAAAGATAATTCGAGGAATTATCGAAACACACACGAGTCTCACAAACGTTGGTGATCAAACAACTTATGTGTTATTATATGATTATGTGCTAAACATGTATTAGATGTTTAGGATAAACGTTGGGGATCGAGCACGAGCGAAATCGAACCGACGAAATCGAAAAACAAGAAAATGGACTCTTCGCGGTACGTGAAAGCAAAGCGGGAGTCGGGACTCCCGAATTCCTCGGCGGTACGCGAAGAAACTTTTGATCGGCCTCGGCGGTACGCGAAGGCCATGCAGATCAAAAAAATTATAAAATCAACCCCAAACTCATTCCACTCGGTTTCTTCACATTTTCTCCGACTTTCTACACATTCTCTCGACCAAGATCCTCTGAAATCAGCACCCAAACCTTCTGGAATCACTTTGGAAGCTATCCTTGGTGATTTGGAAGACATTGGAGCCCTTGGAAGCTTGGAGAATTAGCTAAGGAGCTTGGAACCACCATCAATCACCGGTTCTTCATCATCAACCACTAACCCCACTGAATCTTGCCATCTAAGGTAGTTTTACATGTTTATTAGTTGTTAAATCGTACATGCATGATGTAAAAACACACATGCAACTCCATGTGGCTATCATACACGAATTTGTTGGTGATTTGGTGTGTTATTTGATTTAGATATACTGATTTTAGAGTTTAGAAATGTTGGATTTGAGTTGGATGAGTTATTGTTGATTTGATTATGATTTAGGCAAACTTGTCATAAAAGGAAACTTTTATGATGTATGTCTTAGATTTGTGATGATCTAGACATGTTAGACATATCTAGATGTTGTCAAATGTATATTGAAGTGTTTAGAAACACATCTGGGAATTTGATTTTGTCAAAAACATGGTTTTGCAGAAACTTACTAAATAAGAAAACTCTTGTAAATCAAAAGAGGGCTTTTGATGTTTTTGAATGTTTTGGTGAACTTTGATTATTGAAACCCGTTTAGAAATGGTTTTTAACATATTTGGAAACTTGGATTTGTGAAAACGAGCTTTTAAACAAGTATTTACTATTTTAGGAAACTTTATTTGGGCAAAATGTCATAAATGACGATTTATGCGCAAACGATATATATTTTAAGTATACAAACATGTTTTTTTACAAACATACTAATGATATTAGCTTTATGAAATGGGATTTCATAACTACACTTTCCAAAAATGGAAATTTCTAAAAATGGTAACACTTACAATTCTTACATGTCACCTAAGTGAACGTGTACAAGTAGAGTCATAGGATGCATGTATGTGTCCTACTTGTATTTATGACACCTAAGCAAGCTAAACACAACAAACGTGTCACCAACGATTCGTAGAGTCAACACAAATCAACACACACACACTCGGTTGAGCACACAGACACTTGGAGTTGTATGAGATACAACGCACCACAAAACACATGCTCACACCTATATGGTTATAAGTGCATACTAGCAGGTGCTAGCATTCGCAGGACGCGAATACAATGCTTATCAGGTGAGTTCACGGACCCTTTTTACATTTTTCTACCTTTGGGGGAGAAAACATTGCATATAACTGTTTTTGAACAACAACATACTTTTGGTTACATTTGTACATGCTAATATCGCGTATATGCATATGTGTGGCACTCATCCACAAAACTGATAAGTCCTCATTAAACACATCTCGAACCGTTAATAGCGCGTTGCGCTTAGCGTGGTAATTCTGAATAGTATTATTTGGGCCTGACAAGCCCCACTGTTGCGCGTCATATGGCCACCCCGGCTGGAGGTCGGAACAGTGCACAATTGACCAAACAACATTGCCATATCTTGTTGGATCGATATGGCGGGAGGTAACATGTTAGCTTCGGTTGCGAACCAGCATATGGTATAACTCATATTGACTAGCTATCAATGGATATTGCATTGTAATGAAATGTAGACCTGCAAAACACTTTCTTTAAACATTTTGATGTTTACTGCTGACATAAAACCTGTGCTCTCACAAACCTTTGTGTTGACCATTTACTCGCATGTTTTCTCAGCTAGCTAAGGCACTAGCACGAGGAATCTAGGATGCTAGGCTGGAGTCGCATGCATCTACATAGTGCTTTAGTCTTTGAGAACATTTATCATTTTGTTATGTCATATGATATTAAACATCTTTAATCGCTTCCGCAAACTTTAATCTTATGTTATTTTGAAAACTATTATATTAATGCTTCCGCAACTTATGAACTATATCTGTTTTGATATTATTAAACTTCCGCAACTCTGATTTTATAAACTGTTTTGTCCAAGTATTTGGATGTACGTATGAAACCAGACATGTAGGTCTCGCAACACTGTGTGACCGGAGACTGCGATCCTGACAGTCTCGCGTTCGCTCCCCGGAAGGGACGAGATTTCTCGGGGTGCGACATTACGACCGATTTTTGATAAAAAATGTAAACCAAACCGTTAATTACGGTTTTGTACTTTTGAAGCCAACCGATCAAATGTTTGTGAAAAAAACCGACTGTGAAATCAAACCAATGACAAGTTTGAGCGGTTCTACGATCTGAAACCGGATAATAATAAAGTGTTAAAAAAATCAAAATTTTCGTGTAAAATACGAAAAACAAAAGGTTCATCCCCCGTTGATCATGGCTTGAATTTACAATATAAAATCACGAGATGCGGTGACGAGCGCGTATGCGACGTGAGTGCTTCTCCGCTCACAAACACACACAAAATGTGTTGTTTTGGAGTTGGTAGAAATGAGAATCACTCGCTCACACCATCGTTACCCAAATTTTTAGCAGAAAATCAAGTGTTGAAGTAGATCGATCCATCGTGTTATAGATTCCGATAATGAAGCCAATATCACCAATTTTGAATCCTTCAATCATCGAACACAAGAGGTATGCTTCAATTTCACATCCGTATCATTAGGGCACTGCACCTTTTTTTAGGCATTGGATCTAATCTACCTCAGCTTGCAATCAGACTATTTACCTGTTTGTTTTACTTGCAATAATCATCCTGTAATGATTTGATTGTGTCAGTTTAGTTATGATGACAAGAATTTTGATTTTGAATGCAATGTAATGCAATAGACAGAAAGGATTTGTTTGGTTCTTATTCTGTTTCACTTGACGAACGTTGATTATGCTACAATTGTTTGATACGAGATATTTTAATTAGAATTTGATTTAGATATCAAGGTTTGAATGTCTAAAAGGTTGCTTTTGCATTTGATCTATGTCTTCCACCTTGTAAATGCAATCATCGCTTCTTCTTTGCATATGAAATGACACCTGCAAAATGAAAAAAATTAATTTTATAAATGTGTTAAGCTTACATTTTTCATAGATAAATTCCATCAAAGCAAAAGTATGTTACATGTACTTTAACTAAAATATAGGTTGGTGTAGCATCAGTTTAGTTTTAATTGGGTGGGGTTGTGACTAAAGTTGTGGTTGACCTTGTGAGTGTTCGAAAACCGAGGTTCTTTTGATATTTCTATGTCAGAAACTGACATCAAACCCAAATATACTCAATGGAGTGAAGAAATCCAAATACTAAAGTACTAAACAATAAGAATACTCAGGTTAATAAAGATAAAACAACCATTCACATAAAATTGATATATTTGATATTTCTCATCAATTAACATGCTATTACAAAGTGTATATAGAGGGAAAACATAAAACTATAAACTAGACAAGTTGGCAACCTGGCCACTTATGAAATCTTGTCTTTTCTTATCTGTTATAACATTTACTAATGTTACCTTCTCTACGCTCCCCCTTAAGCTAGAGCATAGATGTTTGTCAGGCCCAGCTTGTTACAAACATAACTAGTCTATTTCAGGTAAGGCCTCTGTAGGAGGTAGCAGAATGATTACAAAGGGCTTCATCAACCATATTAAATTGAGTCACAATATATTAAATTGAGTCACAATAGGGAACATTAACAACATCAATAATATCCCATATCAATATCTTTAGACAACCACATAAATCCAACATCCAACTGATAAAAGATGATTAGTAGAAGACAAATTGACAGTTGAACTAAAAAGAAACCAAAATTAGTCTTGTGATCAAACCAGAGTTCCAAAACATCCCGAAGGATCAAACCAAACGTCCCAAAGCCCAAAGGACGAAATCAAACATCTCAAAGGACTAAACCAACGTCCCAAAGCCCAAAGGACGAAACCAAACAGCTCAAAGTAGTAAACCAACGTCCCAAATGATGAAACCAAACATCTCAAAGTACTAAACCAAACGACTTGAAGGACTAAGCCAAACGTCCCATAGGACTAGATGTCTCAAAGGACCAGAGGCCAAGGACTAAACATACCGTGACTCCCCTGAGCAACGAACATAGTATGTTGCTCATACCAAATGTCTTGAAGGATCATATAAAACGTATCAAAGGACCAAAAGACTTGGACCACCCCCCCCCACCCCCCCAAGTACAAACCCAAGCAATTGCTCAACCCAAAATTGCTAAACTAGATTTGCAAAATCCAAATAGCCAAGGCCCAATTAGAGCCAAACAAAAAGTATACTGAAGCAACACTTGATCAATCTCACAAAGGGATCGAACCACATGGTTGCCAAAGTCACGAATTGAAATTCGATCTCACAAAGAAGGAAATCAAATCAAATGGCTATCAAAGTCATCATAGAAAACAAACTCGAATAATGGTACCAGATGATGAAAGTCTTGAAAAACTTCCATAATAGAACCAAATCCCAAAAGCTAAAAAGTCAGATCTGGAGAAAATAATCAGGATGATCTTGAGGTCCAGACCTGAAGTGTAGAACTAGGGCCATCTCCGAGATTTTAAATACCCTGTGTGAGTACTAAAATGGGTCCTATACATATGAAGAAAAAGTCATAAATCCATAATAATTGCAATAAAAATTAGTCAGTAAATAAAATAAAACAATAAAATCGTGTTTTTGACATATTAAAATTATTTATGTTCAAAAATAAGTTTATATATCAAATATATACTAAAAAATCGAAATTTCGGGCCCCTTAAAAAACAGGCCCGGTGCGGTCTCACCTCCGGCACACCCTTAGAACCAGCTGTGTGTAGAACCATATAAAAATTCTTGAAACAAAATAGAAACACAAGAAGTCTAGAAAATATATGTTAGGAACCGAGCAATTTGAAAGAGCAGTGAAGGCCAGAGGATCTGGAAGTTGTTCCAAAGGGTTTGGACAAATAAGCAAAAGGTGATAAGATCAGGGAAGGTCTAGAGGGTGTTCCAAAGAGCCTGGGCACATAAGTAGAAGGACCAGTAAGATGTGGATGTAGAGTCTGGAAAGTAATCAGGAAGAACATAAACGAGGGTTTGGTAAGACGTCAAACCAAAGGATAACCAAGCAGACCAGATGGCTGCTAGAAGCAGATCAGAAGGCTAAAATCAACAAAAAAATTTGTCAGAAATCTGGAATCAACTCAGAAGCAGATCAAAGTTTCCAGAACCCTAAATCAAATCTCGTGAGTCGTGAACATGATTGGAATCAATTGACAAAAACAACTGTAAAAATCTAACGATTTTTTGGCAAGCTACTAGCAGTGGCAGCACATCAGCTGGTTTCTGGTAGGCTATTAGAGGTTTCACTGAAGATAATGGTGGGGCGGTGTAATTCAAAAGGATATTTGAATGGCAGCAACACTATACTAGAGTGTAACTCTAAGCAAAAATTACAACTCTAATTTCTAAATGGTTTTTCACTAATCAGAGAACAGGCTCTTATACCATGTAAGAAACTGGTATCAGACCCAAATACACTCAACAGAGTGGAGAAATCCAAATACTGAAATGAAGAATACTCAGACTAACAAAGATAAAAGAACAATGGGAAGATAACGGACCAATGGAGAAAAGGCCCCATTGGCTAAACAAAGGTGATATAAAGACTACATTTTATTGATATATTTCTCATAACTCATCAGTTAACATGCTACTACAAAGTATATACAACAACCTTACCCAGTATATTCCCACTTTTCAGTAGGGTCTGGGGGGGAAAGATAGATACAAACCTTACCCCTATCCCAATCGGATAGAGAGGCTGCTTCGAAAGAGTCCCCGGCTCAAAGTTATCGTTTGAAGTTGGTCATCCCAATGATTTTAACGTTATTTTCACAAAATAATTGAAATAACGTTAAAGTTAGTGCACTTTTACTTTTGCTCCTTAAGGGCCCACACATATATACATTATATGCGTGCACCACAAATGGGGCGTCTACTACAAAGTATATCAATCAATCAACGTACTCAGTATATCCCGCCATTAGCATGCTAAGGCAGGGTCTGAGGAGGGTGAGATGTAGACAGCCTTACCCCTACCCCGGGGTAGAGAGGCTGCTTCCAGTGAGACCCTCGGCTCATGATGCTTGATCAAACCGTCCGAAACGATTTTAACGTTATTTTCACTGAATAAGTAAAATAACGTTAAAATTAGTGCAATTTTACTTTTGCCCCTCAAGAGCTGTCGACACATATATACATTATATGTGCGCACCGCTAACGGGCGTCTACTACAAAGTATATATAGAGGGAAAATCTAAAATTATCAATGAAAGATTGAAAGTTGGCAACTTGGCCACTCGTGAAATCTCATCTAATCTTATCTATTATGACATTATCTAGTATAATCTTTCCTAACATTTTTTGTCAACAATCTTTAGATGTTGGATGACCATTTAGGTTCAATGTTGTTTATGGGTTCTGTGGACGGGGTAATATATAATTTGGTTTTTGTAGTTTTGTTTTTTGAAGTGTTCAATGGCTCACTTGTTTACTTTGTGTTTGGTGTATGATTGAAAATGCTATTGAATTTGAACTGCTTTTGTTGTCTGGACAGAGATGCTTATGGGTTTACAGTTAGACCTCAACATGCACAGAGATACCGTGAATATTCAAGAATATACAAGGTATAACTGTCTCTATCTACTCACTTATCTATCTTTCACTTCTTGATGTGAATATGGCCATGTGGGCATTGATTATCTTAATTGCTTTGTCAAGATCCTCCTTTGGTAGGAAAAATTTAGATTATATCATTTGTAAATCCATACAAAGTTTATTCTTGTCCTTTTTAAAGTCCTATATGAAATCGTTTAACACGTGAGAACTATTTAACTATCTCTACATTTTTAATGAATTTAGGAGGAAGAGGAAGAACGATCTAATAGGTGGAAGGATTTTCTGCAAAGACAATCAGAGCCTGCTCAGTTTCCTGAAATGAGATTCACTACAGAGGAAAATAATGCCACAGAAGGAAATAATTTGAGTAACAAAAATCCTGGTCAAAATGAAGAATTGTCATCAGTTCATGAAGCACAAAGATGGTCTCAAATTAGACCATCTCTTCGAGTCATTGAGGATATGATGAATGTCCGTGTTAGGAAGAAGATTGATCTTACTAAAAATGAAAAATATTATGGAGCTGAAAAGGATTCTTTGTTTCAAGATGCTAAACCTGCAGAAGCATTTACTGAAGATGATTCAGAAGAAGACTTTTATGACTCAGAATCACACCGGATTCAAACTGTCCCTTTAAGTGATGGTTTAAATACCTTAGTTGCCTTTACGGCATCGTCAATTCCATGGAAAGATGAGTTGGAATGGCTTGTTCAGGGGGGGATTCCAATGGCTCTTAGAGGAGAGGTAGGTTACATGTATGCATTTTGTTTCATATACATGTCATGTCTAAAAAAACATGGTAAAATGGGAGGGTTAGGTGGGTAACTGGTCAAAACAGGTCTTGGTGTGAAGTGAAACAGATGGGCTGCCAAAAAATAATATATATTTTGTAAGTCGTTAAGTGTGTCAAATATGATCACCAAAGTGGTATTGTTTAGTAACAATATATATTTTTGAACAAAATGATTTAGGTGGTTTTGTTTATAAAAACTACACTTTGGCGGATTTTCAACCTGTTTCCTTTTATAAATCAGAGAATGATAGGGAAGAAAATATATCACATTACTCATTAATATACAAGGTATTTATACAGTTCAAAATTTCATAATTAGGAAGTTATCATAATTGATTATCTAACTATAATCATGCATCTAACTGATTCTAAATGATATAGTATACATTACTTCCTAATATACATTACAGAATATCTTTTAACCCCTTTAAAGTTCACTTTTTAACAAGTTTAGCACGCTTGACTATCAGAAATAAAATATGATCCATGTTGATCAATTTACAGGTAAATTGATTGGTCATGCCACTTCCAGTACTCTACTTATAAATATTGATTGGTTAATATTTATCATTTATGCAGCTCTGGCAGGCTTTTGTGGGTGTGAAGGCACGTCACGTTCAAAAATATTATCAAAATCTTTTGGATCCTGAGGCAGAGGATGATAATAGGAAGACATCAGCTACGAAATCTGTATGTGTCGCCGAGAAATGGAAAGGGCAGATTGAAAAGGTGATTATATAAACTATTGTATGCTTATTTGTAGGTGATGACAATATGACAATTGACATTACTCTTAGTGGCACTCCTAATTATGTATTCATATATTTTTCTTATGCAGGACTTGCCTAGAACGTTTCCTGGTCATCCTGCTTTAGATGGTGATGGTAGGAATGCTTTGAGACGTTTACTCACTGCATATGCTAGACATAACCCGTCAGTTGGCTACTGTCAGGTGCATTTATTTGTGTGCAACACAAATGTTTTATTAATTGTTTCCCTGGATATTAAATGAAATATAAACTTGAGTCATCATCTTCATGTTTTTGTAAGTAAGGCACTTGGTATCTTGCTAATTTTCTTGATTTATACAGGCCATGAATTTCTTTGCTGGATTGTTGTTGCTGCTGATGCCTGAAGAAAATGCCTTCTGGTAGGTCTAAATCTTGATATGATCTTTACCTGTTCATGTTTTGGGCTTTTCAGGTTCCTGAATATAAAATGCTTACCCTCTCATTCTTGCAACTATCATAACTCATAATAAGCTTACTATGCTGCTGAAGTGCTTATATATAATTTGATTCAGGGCTTTGATGGGAATTCTTGATGATTATTTTGAGGGCTATTATTCAGAGGAAATGATAGAGTCTCAGGTTGTTGTTTTGCATGTATTTTGCCTCTTAATCACACTAAATCAAGTTGGAACATCCTAATATATATATAAATCATATATATTTCAGGTTGATCAACTTGTGTTTGAGGAGTTGGTGCGTGAGCGGTTTCCCAAACTTGGTTTGTTTTTTATTTATTATTGACATTTCCATACTGACTAACATTGTTCAATCTCAAATCTCTTTCTTTCATTTGTGATTGCTTTCCCTTGCTGATGTCACCTAATCACTTGACACAGTTAATCATCTAGATTACCTTGGAGTGCAAGTAGCCTGGGTATCAGGACCGTGGTTCCTTTCAATATTTATGAATATGCTTCCCTGGGAAAGTGGTTAGTTTCTGTGTTTCATTACCAGATTTTATCTAAATTATAATAATTATAAAAAATGAAAATAAGCTCTCTTGCTAATTATGATTTAGTTCTTAGAGTCTGGGATGTGCTTCTATTTCAAGGAAGCCGTGTTATGCTGTTTCGAACCGCCCTTGCTTTGATGGAGTTGTATGGTATCTGACTATCTGCCGTTTTTTTTTCTTTAGAATTTTATCTTTTTAAAAATGTTAGAAATCACAGCTTATGTTTATCCAGTATTGTGTAGGACCCGCATTAGTCACAACAAAGGATGCTGGAGATGCCATCACATTGCTGCAGTCACTGGCTGGATCAACATTCGATAGTAGTCTACTTGTTTTGACTGCTTGCATGGGCTATCAAAATGTCAATGAATCTAGATTGCAAGTTTTGAGTAATAAACATAGACCAGCTGTAGAAGCTGCGCTAGAGGAAAGATTAAAGGAACTTAATGTGTTGTGTGGATCCAAAGAAAATAAGATGGACCATGAAGGGGCAAACGTGTCAAATGGTGAATTATCAAGGATAAATTCGGAGTCTTCTTATGGTGATGAACTTTATTTGGGTGTATCAGAGGATGCGGATATTGATTCTGTTCCAGATCTTCAAGAGCAGGTTCTACATTTTCTCAAACAAACAAACAAATAAACAAACAAACATACCCAGTGAAATCCCACTTTTAAGTTTTCTACATTTTCTCAAATGGCGTAATAATCATTATTCTTCTTTTGAGTTATTGTAAGATTTCTTGTTACTTTAAAAATGAACTTGTTACTTTAAAAATGAAGATTACAATTTTTAATGGATTACAAATACGTTTTGCTAATCATGGCTCTCCATTTCTGATGACTCCTAAAATTTTCTTTGTGTAGATCTTGTGGTTGAAGAATGAGTTATGTTTGATTCTGGAGGAAAAACGATCCTCAACACTCAGGTTAGTATATACATTACATTCATACTTTCAAAAAATGGACCCCATTGTGGATATTTAGGTGGATTTTAGCCTATTAGGTTGTGTAGAATCAGGGATTGTGTTTGCTACTGTTCCAAAAAATAAATAAATAAAAAAAATTGACAAATTTTTTCATCTTGTATTTCTTGCTGCTTATAATTGTTTATTTATACCGGATGTCTTTTAATACATTCATGCTCTCCATGTGCAATTACAGTCCTTTGAAAATTCTTAGACATCACACAAAATAGACAAAGGAACTTAAGTTGTTTATTAGAACTAATTTTTTGAGTCATGTCTTGTGAACATATGGTAGAATGTTATTGGTTTGTATAATAATAAAACCTATAACGTTGTAAGGTATCATGTATTATTATCAATCAATTATATATAGTAATTTATTAAGGATAATTACAAAAGAAATCTAAACTAATTATGAAAAAGATAATCAAGTAAGTCTTATCTAGCATACAAAGTCCTAATTTCTAATAATGTATCCTACCAAATAACAACCCCCACCATCCCGCCCTTACAAAGGGATAGTTTGAGTGAGAGGAAATCATATGCTCAGATTGTAAGGTAGGGTCTGAGGAGGGTAAGATGTAGACAACTTTACCTCTACCTTGTAGGAATAGAGAGACTGCTTCCAATGAGACCCTTGGTTCATTATAAGAAGAGCATATAATCTTGAAAAAAAAAAGAAAAACCATAAAAACTTAAATGCTAAGAAACTCCACGGAGATGAATACAAGGCCATTGTACCTCAAAAAGAATCATGTGGATAGAACTATGGTGCAGGGCCGACTCAATGTGTCAAGCATGTAAAGCAACGGCCTAGGGCTCCCAAAATCTTAGGGACCCTATTTTCTAAAAAAGATTTTTACATGATTAAGAATAGTATTAGATAATTTGCATCGAGTAAAGTTAGAAAAATAAATCTAATATAAATACATCTTATCCGTGCACAAAAATTATACAAGAATACAAAAAAATTTCTACCCTGAAAGTTATAAACTTTTTAGTTTATTATTGCTAGTCTTAAGCTTGAATAAAAGAGGATAATTTATAACATGGCTTTTGAAAAAAGCCCCAAAATTTTAGTTCGCTTTTTTCTTTTTTGGTTTTGGGAGTGGAGGTGGGGTGGGGTGGTGGGTATTGTTTGAGCTGCCCCTGCTATGGTGATAGGTGAGGTAGTCAAAGCGCTCGGTGCACTTAAGACACAAATCATTATTTGTAAAACAGATGAATTTGAAAATATGATGCTTTTTGTTTGTTCCACTCACTTCCATTCTCCATTTGTAGGTCCCAAAATTGATACTTACATCAAGTAGATTTTACCCATGATTTCTTTCAAATATATGAACACAATGAAACTGTTTTGAAGTTGAGGTCTAATCTTTAATTATTTCTTTCAATCATCAGAGCTGAGGAGTTGGAAATTGCTCTAATGGAGATGGTCAAACAGGATAACCGACTCCAATTAAGTGCAAAGGTATGCTAGAAACTAAATATACTACTTTTTAATTAAATATCACGGTATGATAAAATCCTTTTTTATGTATGATGAAGAACAAGTTCATGAAAAAGGTTTCTAGGATGTTGACAAGTTACTACATAGTAACTTAAAAGTTTTTCTTTCTTGTTGACACCAACAGATGCTTCAAGTGTTTGAAAGTTTGTGGTTCTATGATTGTTTTCTACTATCCTTAGAAATTAGTATTATTACAGATGAATACATTGCAAAGTGATTTATAGGTTGAACAATTAGAGAGAGATGTTGATGAGCTACAGCAGGCCCTTGTTTTCAAAAAGGAACAGGAGAAAGCCATGCTTCAGGTTTGTTTCAACTTATGATTCATTTAGTAATAATGACTGTAGATATTTATTAATTCTTTATTTGATTCATAGTAATCATTTCATTTTGATCATTAAAGCTTTTGATGAAAATAGAGCAAGAACAAAGGGCAACCGAAAATGCTCGCATATATGCTGAGCAAGATGCTGCAGCCCAGAGATATGCCTCTCATATGCTTCAGGTTTACTTACCAGACCCAATCAATTAATTCTTTTAGGAAAAAAAAATCCAGAAATCGAGTTTTTATTCTCTTGTGCTGGCTTCCTCCATTATTTAATTCTTTCAAAATTTCCCCTCAATTCAACTAAATAAGGTTCACAATCATATTTCCATGGCTTTTGACGCTATATCAACAGGACCCGAAAAATGAAACTGTCACATGAACAAATGATTGGACATAATATTTAAATTTTGTACTTTAATCAGGAAAAATATGAAGTCGCAACTACTTCCCTTGCTGAAATGGAGGAGAGACTTGTTATGGCAGAATCAATGTTGGAGGCTACATTGCAATACCAATCTGGCCAACATAAAGGACATCCTTCACCAAGGTACATCCTTTTAATGTTTTTCAGGGTTAAAATGGTAAAACAAACTATGTTGTACCTCTTCCATCCAGTGAAAATGTAACATTTTTTTGGTCAAATTTTCAAGGTATAAAGAAGCAATCTGTCCATTGTCATCATATAAAGTTGTGAACCAAACTGATGCCGTTTATGTGAACTTATTACACGGTTTAAACAAAAAATAATAAATAGTTAGCTATGAAAATTTAAAAGTTATAGAACTATTTATGAAATAAAATATGATTAAAATTTCATATAAGATAAAAATTTAAATAATAAAATAATAATATCATTTTTCAAAACATCCGTTTATTAAATGCTTGTTTTTAAACATTATTTCAAAAAAAAAATATTTTTGAAAAAAAATATTATTTTTACAAAATATAGGTTGATACCGTATTTAACTACATGAGTTGAAATTTAATTTTCAGAAAAAATGTATAAATAATATAATTATTAATATGAATGCATTTAATGAGAGAGAATTGAAGAAAATATTATTTGCATGCTCAATAATCATGCCCAGTGTCTCCAAATATTTGTATTTATTAACTATAGAAGATATTGTTTAAATATTTTTGGAATGATATTTTTTTTTATATCGTCATGGGCATCGTCAGCGTCAGGAGGAAAGGGTTGAATTACATCAGAAGGGTATTTTCCTTGGTGATTTAGTTTTAGTTTTGGTATAAATAGGGGTTTTAGGTCTTTGTATTTTGAATGTTTTTTAATAGTATTCAAGTATTCTGAGACACGTAGCCTAGAAAACTCTCGGTATACATCTGCGTTTATTTTTTTCTGGGCCAATTTCCAACAGTTGTACATTTTATAACTTTGTTAAAAAAAAATTATGATTTTATGAAACGTTCTGTACAAATACTTGTTTTATGTTATGCAACATCATATCCTACTTTCTCTTGTTAATCTTATCATCCAAATAACTTCTTATTCCATCCTCAAGATCAACAACTCAAGATTCTTCAGCAATAAAGACTAGCCAAGAGACGCGTGCAAGAAAAGTTATACTGTCATCTAGACCGTTTGGATTTGGGTGGCTTGGCAAGAACAAGGTTCGTTCTTACATCCATTAATAAAGTGTTCAGTTTGTACTTGTACGATTTTATTGCTGTTTTGGTGTAAGGGTATTATGGGAACGTATCATCTGATTGCTTGTGTGAGCAACAAAATGACCACTATTGTAAAAAAGATTATGATTTCGTGTCATGTTGAATAGAGAGATCATTGTAGGTAATGTAGTCATTCAAGTTAATTTGTAAAATGCCAAAAAGAAACTAGCCATTTAAGGTTTTGCCACATTTAGACGGTTGTAATAATTGTATTATTTCCAATTTTATCAAAGGAAATATACTATTTGATTGCTTTAGATTTAGATTTAACTATAACTAACTACCAAAAGGCAAAAACTACAGGATAAGTTGGGTGAAGACACCAATGGCCATCAAATGGAGGAGGTATCCCAGGGCTGATGATCAACTATACTCTTTGACTAGAGCTACAGCTAAAATGGTCAAAGGTATCATAATTGTGCTATACTTACTTGTAATTCTTGCATTGAAAGTCATGCATTGCTATACTTTTGTTTGGTTCTCCAGAAATTGGAGTTAGTGACATTCTTTTTTACACGTTCACATTCATTAATGTATTGCTTTATTTATTTATTTATTTATTTATCCTATGTTATAATATATTTGAAAACAACAAAAAAATTCTTTTCATTATAATTTTAAGAATTTACGAGATTTACGGTCCTTTAAACATATAGTACAAGTGCATGCATCATATTATCATAAAAAACATTTTTTTTGAATCGTAATTTGGATCACTGACGGGTCATAAACCCACCTGATCATATCCACACTCAATAGGAGGAAACCTACCATAGGTGAGAGAAAACCCTTTAGCCCAACATAGAACCCCTATTCTGGTTAGGTGAATAGTCTTGAAGGGCACCAAGAAGTTGCTGATAGAGGGTACCATTGGGATGTAACTGGCCAGCCATCAAACTCGTCATGGTTAAGGTATCAACCGGAGAGGAGTTGGGTTTGCATGGGGAAAAAGTATGCCACATGCAACCCAGACAATAAGGAAAAAGTAAACCGTCACATGTGCAGATGTAATAAACATGTTAAACCGTTGGAAATTGAGGATTAACAAAGCTAGGCAGTTGGTGTACATACGTTGGTTTTTCGTGTAAAAATGTGTTATTGCATGCTATTTATAGATTAAAGGGAGTATGGTTCTTATATTTTGATATCTTTCAATGATAAGGTGAACAATGAAAAAAGGATTGGCAAGGATTTGGAGCTTGAGTGTGGCTGCATATCAAATATGGTGGTGGTGGTTGGTTCTCTAGTTTGACCGATTGGAGAAGGGATGGGAGTGCGGGTGGGGGAGGGGGACTGGGGATTGGGGGTAGAGCTGTCCAAATAGTTTGACACTCAGAACTCGTTAAAAAAACCTGGAAATAAACTTGTTTGATTTTGGCTCGGTTGTAAACGAGCCGATTGACTTGGTTCGGTTTATAACGAACCGAGCATGAGCAAAGGTTAGCTCGCTCATTGCTCGTTTGATTTTGATCGAATATTTATTAATTTATTATAATATAAAATAGGCAAATGCTTAAGCTTTTAAAGAATAAATATTCATATTCTTAAACTCAGATTGTATAATATCGTGAAAAAATAACAATAAAATAAAAATGTAAACCTAAATATCTAATTAAACCTTCAAAACATTCAGTTTTATTACATATTTTTGTCTGTAGTTTCTTGACTAGATTTGGAGTTTTTATACTATGTTTTAATCTGAAATCGAGCAAAACCGATCAATTGATTCTAAACCAAACCAAGCTTGTTCATTAATATTTTGTGCGGTTTTGTAAATTCCAATTGAACCGAGTGGCTTGGTTTGACGAAGATCTAGCGAAGATGCGCTCAATTTGATTTGGTTTGTGAATAACTTAGTTGGGGGTGAGGGTGAGGGCGAGTGTGAGTGTGAGTAAAGAAAAAGTGTATTATATTTACCCATGTATAATTTGTCGTCTTAAGCAAAGTGTAGGTAATTTTTTTTTTTGTTTTTTTTACTTGTAGATGTTTTAAAATGAATTTAAATATTCTTATGTGTGTAATGAATAAACGTTCATAAAAATATGTTTTTTTTTTCAATTTTTTTTATCATAAAAAGAATAGCACTATGATTGTCATGACATCTGTGATACATGATAAAAAAATATTAAAATGAATGTCCACATACTATTGTGACCTAGTTTACAATTAACTAAGTTTAATGATGCTCATAAAATATATAAAAAAATGAGACTCAAACTTGAATTTGGGATGATTGTGACATACGAGGTTTTTTAACTTACAAAATGTTATGTTCCTCGTTAGCGACCTGAGATTAGCATGTAAATTCAACATAATATAAAATAAGTATCTAAATTCTAATACCAATGAATTTGAACTAAAAAACTCATAAAATCAGGTTTATTTAAGCATTTGAAATATGTATTTTATTAGTTCTCATGCGAAGCATTACTATTTGATACCTTTTTTGTTTATTTGGTGTTGGCTAAACTGCTAAACTCTTTGTACTTATTTTTATTATTTAATAATGTTAAACTCAACCCCAAAATTTTGGAGTAATATGTTTATAAATATTTATTTAATTGGTTTTTTAGTTTATTTAATCACTTCTGTAAATTAAAAATGTCACATTTATAAATATATTTTTTATTTTTTCGGATATTTGATTCAATTATTCAAATCTATATCTAAATATAAGATATTTTATATTTCAGACTAGGATTCAAATAGTGAAATCAACTATGCAAAAATTTTAAGATACCATTCATTTTTATATATATGTTATGCTTATGCATAGTTTTTATTCTCATTCGCATTTTTATTCGCATTTATATTCTCAATGAAAAAAGGGGTACCCTCCTAATTAAGTCACTTAACTAAATCTTAACCATTTCATTTATTCATGTTGAAATTATGTAAAATTAATATTTTTATTATAACTTCGATGCAAGTATTTAGTTAGAATTCTAAATACTTCTCTATTTGTGTTCATGTTAGGTTGTTTTTTTGCATCTTTCCTTGATATATAAATAAATAAATAACTAAAGCCCCCTACCTCCACCATTCACAGTCGCTTTTCTCGACACTTTAATATGAGTGTAAACGAAACGAATGTGTCCTTGTTTGTAATATTTTGTTTTCTAAGTATAAATAACATTGTTTAATTTATAAAAGATGATTTTTTGAGGATTTAATATTAAAAATGATCATATAAAATTAGTAGCGTTAGTTTAATAATATATATATATATATATATATATATATATATATCTATATAGGGAAGGGATCATATAATAACCCTTTCTAATTGAGAAAACTCAATAACTCAAATCCAATGGTTCAAATTTCCAAGATTAAATCTAATGGTGACATGTGTCACTAATTAATTTTTAATACAAAAGGGCATTATGGTCATTTGTCTTAATTACAAAAATCAGATTTAATATAAGAGTGACAAGTGTCACACTCTTAATAAACCATCTATTTTCCTATTTTTAAATTAAAGTTCCCCCTTGATTTTTATACACTTATAACTTTTTTATACTATGTTAATTTTTTATAAAAATTACACCATTAAACTCGTCATATTTTTCTCGTTAATTTCATTATAGTCATGCCAAATTTTTTTCTGGGCGCTCGTAACTACACTAACGTAAAAAACATAAGTACAATAATTTTTCTTTTTTTTTCAAAAATTTTCCATCAAATTTTTTTCTCTCATCTTAAATATATATTACAAACTTATTTTTTATTATAAAATTTAGTTAATTAGATAAATTTATATCAAATAAGATAGAAAGTTAGATAATTGTAACGTAAAATAAATAATAAGTTACAGCTCGTTACATCAGTGTAACGACTCGTTACATCAGTGTAATTATGAACACTTTGAAAAAATTCAGCTTGTTACATCAGTGTAATTAGGAACACTTTGAAAAAATTCAGCTTGTTACATCAGTGTAATTACGAACACTTTGAAAAATTCAGCTCGTTACATCAGTGTAATTTCGAAAACTTTAAAATTTTTTGACAAAACTATACTTGAATTAAAGATAAAAATGTGACAAATTTAATGGTGTAATTTTTTTAAAAAAATAATAATGTATATAAAAGTTATGAAGGTTTAAAAAAATGGGGGGTAAACTTTTATTTTAAAAATCAAATCAAGTACATCTCACAAATCTCCAAAATACCCTTCAAGAAATCTCAACCACTCATTTTTCCCAGATTTAATATGGACCACACATTTCAAATTCATTAAATTAGACAACCACTCAAATTGGGTTTATAAGTTACCTCAATTACCATGGGTTAACATTCACTCCTTTCCCTATATACATATATATATTTGAGACAAGTTCTATGTAAGGCAGCTGGAATTGCTTAAGTCCTGTTAATAGAAAACTCTCTCAGGTGAAGATTATGGATTGTTGAGTGCTTTGACATTAATATTTCTAAGTAGTTTTATCTTTGTATGGTTGTCTTAAATTATTATTCCAAGATATAAGAAAATCTTAAGATATAAACTTATTTGTATCTAACCATAATCTACATTGTAAATTTATCATATTAATTGATCCTTGTGTTTGAATATATGTTATCTCTTTTTCCGTTTCATTTTCTATTAACATTTTATTTGTTTCTATTTCTTTTTTCTTGAATACTATATCTTCAATATTGTTAATTTTATTTTCTAATGCTTTTGATTTTTCTTCCAACTTTTCTATTTTATTATCTACTTCTTGTATTTGAATTTTATGTAATTTTATTATTAATTCTATTTTCTCTAATTCTTTTACTTCTATTGATTCTTTACCCTCTTTGTTTTCATTTTGTATCTCTATATTATATAATTCTTTTATACATAAACAACATATTTCTTTAAAGCATATATTACACTGTGATCTTTTTTCTATACTAGGATAATATCCGCAATTAAAACATTTTAGATAATTATTACCTTTTTTATGATTCCAATTATGTTCACATTCTTCTTCTTTATTCATATATGTATATGTTATTCTTGTTAGTGGTTTTTCTTCATCACTATATATACTGTATATAGATTCATTTTCTGAGTTATCAGTTGCTAATACTTCTATTTCATATTCATTTAATTGTTCTATAGCATAATTTACTAATCCTAAAAAGGCTTGTATCTGTTTTAAGTTTTCAAATTTTTCTGGAAATTTTAAAATCTTTGTAGAAATATGTGATTGTAATTCGATTTTTCCATTTCCAATTTCTAACCCTAAAAAAGAAATTTTCTTTTTAAATAATTCCATTTTTCTTTTTGATATCACTATACCATTTCTTTTTATCTCCTCAAATACCTGTTTCAGATGTTTCTCATGTTCCTGTATATTTTCACTTGCCACTAAAATATCATCAATATATACAAGACAAAAATCATATTTCAAAAAAATATTGTCCATAAATCTTTGAAACACCGAAGGAGCATTCTTTAATCCAAAACTAAGAACATTCCATTCAAATTGTCCTTCTGAACATGTAAAAGCTGTCCATTTTTTAAAATCTTCTAATTAAAGTAACTGGTAATTTTTATAAACATATCTGTAGAATAAAAGAAAGGCATAATCATATTATACACACAGATAACGCACATCTGAATAGTTTAACAGATTTAGTGATAAATCTAGGATATAATCTACAGACAGAAGTTATAAATAATCGACAATTAATATCCAAAATAAATAAACAAACAGAGGAAATTAATAAATTAACAGAAAATCTAGCATATATCAAAGAACAAAATAATCAAATATTAAGAGAATTTAAAAAAAAAAACAAGGAAGTAATAAATAATCAGGAAGACATAGATAAAATAACAGACGCTTTAAATAAATTAAATATAAACGAGATTAAAATTGAAAAGAAACAAAAACCATATAAACATTGGATACCAAGAAAATGAATAAATCTATACAAGAAGCTAGAAAATCTACTAGTAATATAAATGATATAATTAGTTCTAAGTCCTTTATGAATAAAATATTAAGAAAAGGATCAGGATCTAATAGCTCAAAAAGTATACAGCTTGAAGAAAAATTGATGTAAACAAAAATATAGATTTATACAACAAAAACAAAATAGAAATCTTAAATCCAAAAATTTTATATCAAACATATATATATATATATATATATATATAGGGTTTGAATCCTTTGAAAACCCGATTTTAAAGAGAAAACCCTTAAACCCTATGTGGACCGTTAGATCAAACTTATTTTAGATTTTAATTAATTAAATAGAAAAAACATGTGGTCCACAATTAAAGTTAAATATTTTAATGGGGTTTTTGAGAAGAAAATACTTGATTTACCCTTTGAGGGGTATAAGTGACTTTTTTTCACCCTCTCTCCTCTCTCTTCATTAATTAATACAGATTTTCTCTCCTCTCTCTTCTTTCTCTCCTCTCTTCTCTCTCCTCTCTCTTCATTAATTATTCAGATTCTCTCTTCTCTCTCCTCTCTTTTTTTATTTATGTTTGAGTAACAAAATAAAAAAAAGTAATTTTTTTAAAGAAAAACAAAAAATATACACATGTGTATCAAACAAAAATTTTACTACACAAACACAATATTACATATTCTCAATCATAATAAATATTACACATGTGTATTTTACATATGAAACAAAAAATTTACACATGTGTAAATTTATAAAAAAACATAAAATTAACCAAAACATCAAAAACTACACATGTGTAGGTGTAATATTTTATAAATATTAAATATATAAAGTATACACATTTGTATATTTCGAGTAAAGTGCACATTGTGTATTAAAAGTTGCACATTTTTATTTATACGCATGTGTAATTTTTTATATCTTCTTTTAAAAATATTTTTTTTATTTTGTATAAAAAATATACATTTTTGTTGTTTTGAAATTTTAAAAAATATTTTTTTTAAATGGATGGAGAGAGAAGAGATAGATGAGAGAGAAATTTAATATTAATAAATTATTATATATATGGGTGATTTTAAATGAGAGAGAAAGAGATAAATTATTATATTTATGGGTGAATGGTTAAAGACTAACATACCCTTTTCATATTAATAAATTAGAAAGAAAAAAAAGTTGATCCAAGGGTTGAGATAGGGTTTAAGAGTTTTCTCTTTAAGATCGAGTTTTCATTTGATTCAAATCCTATATATATATATATATAGGGGTTGGATCCAGTAAGAAGAGATTTTTGCCTAAGAAGAGTAAGAAGCAATAGAAATTTGACACGTGACACAATCCAGTACAAAAAACATAATCTAGTACATAAAAAATAAAAATCCAGTACAAAAAATAAGAATCCAGTACAAAAAATAAGAATACAGTACAAAAAAATAAAAATGTATTACAAAAAACACAAAAATCTAGTATAAGTAAAACGAAGAACAAAAAAATAATAATATAGTATAAAAAATAAAAATCTAGTACAAAAAAAATGAAGTTATATGTAAATTATCATGCTAAATTTCAAATTATTATTAGTTCTTACTCTTCTTAGGCAAAAATATCTTCTTATTTGATCTTTCCCCTATATATATATATATATATATATAGAAACTTATTCCATTATGAAACATTAAATATGAATGAAATATAGGAACAAATTTGAACCATATATATGTAATAATTTGAACATACATGTATTAATGTTTAAAAAAAATCTAAGATTTGGCTTCATATTAGCAAATATATCTGGGTTAATGCTTTAATAATATGTTATTATTTGAACAATACCATATATATATATATATATATATATATATATATATATATATATATATATAGGGAGAGGAGCAAATGTTAACCCATGTTTATTGCGTTAACCGAATAACATCTTATTAATTTGGGGCCCACACTAAAGTAATCTAAAAGTGTAGAGTTTTTTTTAAATTAATGTAGGGCCCACTTACATTAATAAAAAAAACAAAGAAAAAACCTACATTTTAAGATTTATTTTAATGTGGGCCCCTAAGTAATAAGATGTAGTTATTCGGTTATCACAATAAGGAAGTGTTATTTATAGATTAAAGGGAGTATGGTTCTTATATTTTGATACCTTTCAATGATAAGTTGAACAATGAAAAAAGGATTGGCAAGGATTTGGAGCTTGAGTATGGCTGCATATCAAGTATGGTGGTGGTGGTTGGTTCTCTCGTTTGTCCGATTGGAGAAGGGATGGGAGTGCGGATGGAGGAGTGGGATTTGGGGGTAGAGCTGTCCAAATAGTTTGACACTCAGAACTCGTTAAAAAAACCCGAAAATAAATTTGTTTGATTTTGGCTCGGTTGTAAACGAGCCAATTGACTTGGTTCGGTTTACAACGAAGCGAGCATGAGCAAAGGTTAGCTCGCTCATTGCTCGTTTGATTTCGATCGAATATTTATTAATTTATTATAATATAATTATAGATTTATATATGAACTAATATATATATAGGGACTTATTCAAATAATAACTAACAAATTGTAAATAACTTAAAAAACCACATTTAGACCACACGCAGTGGTTCCCCCGCCCCCTCCCACGGGCTTGCTCCCTTCGGCGGCCACAGCGGGAACACTGCCCCTCCCCTTCAGCGGCCCCGCCCAAAGCAGCTCCACGGCTCCCGCTCCCCGCTCTCTTTCTCACTTTCTCCCACTGTGATTGGTCCAAGGCATATAGTGGTGAAGGTTTTCAGTGGGGTGACCATTGTGGGGGTTTAAGGTTTTCAGTGGGGTGATGACGTGACAGGAAATTTCGGTGGGGAAAGATTTTCAGTGGGGTGACCGCTGTGGATAGTCTTATAGCCACAAGTTTTGAAGGGTATAAAAGTAATTTCCCTTGACAATAGGGGAAGTTTCCTTTATACCCTTCAAACTTGTGGCTAGAAATGGTTCTTTTAGTTCTTAACTTACATTGGTTCTCAATTGAACATCCTCATATATATATGGTTTGAATACTTTGAAAACCCGATCTAAAAAAAAAACCCTTAAACCCTACGTGGACCGTTAGGTCAAACTTATTTTAGTTTTTAATTAATTAAACAGAAAAAATATGTGATACACAATTAAAGTTGATTATTTTATTGAGGTTTTTCAAAAGAAAATACCTCTTATACCCTTTAAGGGGTATAAGAGGCTTTTTTTCACTATCTCTCATCTCTTCTCTCTACTCTTTTTCTCCCTGTCAGACTCTCTCTCTCTTCGTTAGTCTCACTCTAACTTTTTTTCTATATATTTACGTCATTCGACTCGTATTTTCTTTCTGAACAAAACCCTTAAAAATTCGATACTCGAAAAAAAGTTAACGCCGTTAAGTTTTTTTACGCCTGTCTACCAGAGATACATAGGTCGAAAGTAGGGACCGCAATTGAGGATTTTCATTGTTGGGACCGGCAACGGCTAATTAATAAAAATTTGGATTATTTAAATTTAATTTGCCATTTTTTTATAGATGATTATGTTTGTTTGAACATTAATTATGTTTGTTTAAATGTGTTTATAATTCTATATATTTTTTGGAACTTTTTATATATTTATTATGTTATCCGGTTTTTGAATCCGGTCCAACCGATCCGATTAGTCCGACCAGTAACCAGTAAAACATCCTGTCAACGTCTGATCTAATTCTGAAAACATTGACAAGTTGTTTCATCCATTCACATGCATTCAATCCTTGGGTCCATTATTTCTTTTTACTCTCAAGAATTCTCTTTCCAATTTAGTTTTAAGAAAAGAAATGAAAGAAAGTGAAAAAAAAGTAAAAAAAATACTTGTGTTCTTCAACTTTTTAATAAATGAAAGTGAAAGGAACTTGAATGAAATTTATTAATTATTATTTTTTTTAAAAAATGGAAGAAAGTGAAAGGAAACGAAAAAAAAATACAATTATACAACTTTATTATATACTATTTTATCCTATCACTTAACTTATAATAACACTCAATGTCTCAATTAGGGTATTAGTGTAAATTTGTACTTTTTTTTTTCTTTCAATTCAAAAACATGAAAAATATCTATTTTTCTTGTGTCTTTTTTGAAACTTTAAAACACGAAATTAAATTATCGTAAAATATAATCAATGTCAAACCCTTATAAAGCCCAAACCTCCAATTAGGTGTTTAAACTTTCATTTGACCAAAGAAATCATCAAATTGAGAAATTTGGAGCAACGTTTCGAGGTAAGTTTTACGTCATTCGACTCGTATACTCTTTCTGAACAAAAGCCCTAAAAATCAGTTCGAAACTCGAAAAAAAGTAAACGCTGTTAAGTTTTTTTACGCGTCTGCCAGAGGTAAATAGGTCGAAAGTAAGGACCGCTATTGAGAATTTTCATTGTCGGGACCGGCAGCGGCCAATTGATAAAAGTTTGGATTATTTAAATCCAATTTGCTAATTTTTATAGATGATTATGTTTGTTTGAACATTAATTATGTTTGTTTAAATGTGTTTATAATTCTATATTTATTTTTGGAATCTTTTATATATTTATTATGTTATCCGGTTTTTGAATCTGGTCCAACCGGTCCGACTAGTCCGACCAGTAACCAGTAAGACATCCTGTCAACATCTGATCTAATTCTGAAAAGATTGACAAGTTGTTTCATCCACTCACATGCCTTCAATCCTTGGGTCCATTATTTCTTTTAAGTTTTTAACTCTCAAGAATTCTCTTTCCAATTTAGTTTGGAAGAAAAGAAATGAAAAGTGAAAAAAAAGTAAAAAAAATACTTGTCTTCTTCAACTTTTTAATAAATGAAAGTGAAAGGAACTTGAATGAAATTTATTAATAATCTTTTTTTTAAATGGAAGAAAGTGAAAGAAAATGAAAAAAAAATTATACAACTTTATTATTTACTATTTTATCCTGTCACTTAACTTATAATAACACTCAATGTCTCAATTAGGGTATTACTGTAAATTTGTATGTTTTTTTTTCTCTTTATCTTTCAATTCAAAAACATTACCCCCCCCCCCCGACCCTCCTTTAAGGGGTTGCTGTGTAAGACTTGAATAACGCTCACCAGAACGCCCATGAATTTTATCATCAACTTGATGAATTAATTTCAAGATATAAGGCTTTCCTATTATAACATGTTGTTCAAAAAGATCATTCGTTCTTCAATCAAATATTCTGCTTTTTCCTTGAGACTCGGGTTCAAACATCCATAAATTCACTGTTTCTCCTCCAAAAATGACTTCTCCGGTCGGGGAACGCATTAAATATTTACGTAAACCGGTAGGCCTTTGAGCGGATCCCACGTTAGCTCCAAGACGTTAGTCTCTAACTAGAAAAATAAATGCTTGAGCTTGAGCTTAAGAAGACTCTGGTCCAGTTGGTCCATAAAACTCACCAGGATAAGCCGTATTATTGAACTAGACAAAAAAAAAGCAATGAAACCAAAGACAGATATAGCTGCAAAACTATAAGATAAGTAAGCCTCTTTAGACCATACAAGTGCACGTCAAGCCCATACGAAGGGTTTTTTTACCCTTTCTTTTTTCTTCTCTTTTTTGCTTTTATTTATAAATTCTGGAGACATAGCATAAGTATTACAAGCAAAGACCCATTTGTATCCCTCACGAATTCCCTTATCCTAAGGGGACTAGGAGTCGTCCCATTTATCCTCACTTTTCCCCGTTGCCACATCAGCGTCACATCAGCTTTCCTTACTTTTCCCCACTTTTCCCCATTTTGCACGGTGTCGTCCCACTTTTCCCCACTTTTCCCCATTTTCAAATCTTATTTTTAATTAATTATTTTAACAAAAAAAATAATAATAATTAAATAGATTCATTAAAAATAAAATATAAAATTACATTAAAATTTAAAAAGATATTACATTAAATTAAAAAGATATTACATTAAATGAAAATACTAATTATTCGGGTTATTGGCGTGATATTGTTGCGATAAATGCTCCAACGTAAACGGATCCATTGTTTTAAACTTTATAAAATTGAAAGTTTCGTTGTTTGATATTGATCTCGTCTTCTTCTGAACTTGACGATTTACTTTCAAATGGGGGAAGCTCAAACGTAAACGGATCCATTGTTTTAAACTTTATAAAATTTGAGTGTAGAATGAAAGAATAAAATGATAAAGAGTGTGAGTTGTGATTGTTTTGGAGTTGTTTAAATAGAAAAAAATTAGATTTTTTTTTTAAAACATCCCAACGGTCCAAATTCACCCCCAACGGTCGACACCCTCTTCTCCCAATTCGGCTTGATTCGGTGAGGGGTTCCCGATTCACCCCACCCCACTTCCGAGGGGGCGGTGTTCCCACTTTTCCCGGACCGGTGAACGCCTCCCCGGGTTCTTCCCGAGCTCCACTCCGTCCCCTCTAATTTATGTCCTCAAACCGAGACAATCTATTATACTTAATAAATCAAAATAATTAGGGGATACTTGTCACCAATCTAAAATACCTCATACTAGTTTTCCCGCTTCTCTCTCTTAATAAATACACAACTTTAATAAATACTAATTATGTAATTATATATTCTTTATACCTTTTTTAATCAAAAAAAGTTCTTAATATTAAGAAAATATATTACATATAATAGTATTAAATACTAATTATATTATATATTCCTTTTATAATCATAAAGGGTTTGTTAATATAATAAAAAATATTAGAAAAATAAAGAAACACACTTTTAAAAAATCAAATTATTATAAAATATGAAAATTTTCCAATAATTTGTAACTCATAAAATCTTTTTATAATTTATAAATCATTATTATTAACTATTAATTTTTTTTCTTTATTAACTTGTGCAATAACATATAACATCCTATAATTTACATTTTTTAAAAACAACTTTTTAAAAATGAAACGTTTAAAACCCAAACTTTGATAAAGGAATTTTTCAAAATACAATATTATTATTTTATTTTATATGTAATGTTGATCATATTTTAAATAAAAAAATTATTAACAAATTTTAAATTTATAGTATTGAATATTTATTATATTTTATTCAACCCGTGTAATAAACGGGATGCTAATGTAGTTTCGAAATAAATTATTAACCAACGGAGTTTATCCTTGACCTTTGACTTGACGCATATCTACCTATACTAATAAATAAAGGTTTTGTAGTGCCACATGTCATGTTTTAAGAGAATTACAACCTTCATTTCCCTCCTCTCTCTCATATTAAATACATCTAATATTAAATAATCATATTAAATATTAAATATACTTTTTAGTTTTTAAAATAAAAAAGACTTTTTAATACATTAAAATATATTAATATTAAAAACACACTTTTTAAAAAAAAATTAATTATAAGTTATAAAATTTTCAAAAACAATTATTTGAAACATAATGTTTAAAGAAAAACAAAGTTTTTGAAAAGTTATTGTTTATAGAAATAATATTATGATTTTAATATGTAAAATATTAAATCATACGAAATTGTAATCGTATTTTAAATTCAAAATCATCTTATATTTTCTAAATTTTAATTGATAATTATTCGTTATATTTCTTTTTTTAATCCCGTAATATACGGGGTAATAACCTAGTTCATAACATACTAAGGGTTCTTCGGTAACTTTGCCTTAACAGTTAACTCTCAATAGTTAACCGGTTATCTCTTAATTTTAATTTTTAGTCATTCAGATTTAAAATTATCTTTTAGTCACTAAGAAAATATGAACCATTGAAAAATAATATTTTAATAATCATTAAAAAACTAACAAGAAGTTCCTAACACAATTACAAAGAATGTGAGAGCACTTGGCATTTTTTGCATTGGATATAAGGATTTCTCTGAATTTATTTACACATTAATCGATATAAGATTCAAATGTTACAAAAATATACATTTGTATAAATTAGTTTTTATATCATAGGCATGGTTGGAGAAGTCGCTAGAAGCTGGATGTCGGTCGACTGGGGGAATTGCGAGTACTCGGATACGGTAAATGATAAAAAAATAATTTTTAAAAAATTATATATATATATATATATATCAAAGATCATATGTTTACTAGTATATATATAACATATATAGTGAATATCAATATAAATGAAATATATATAGGGAAAATCAAACAATAATTGCTGAAAAACAGAGAAAATCGGTAAAAACAGCGAAAACCCAAGTTGGTCCGAGTTTGACCGATTTGTTCCAAGTTGGAGCGAGTTTTTTTTTGGCCGAGCAGGTCCTAGTTTGACCAATTCCAAGTTGGTCTCGTCGAGTTGGAGAAAATTGGTTCGGCTGAGAGCTGAGTATTGAGTACTCGTCGAGTATTTGATTGCCTATGCCGAGTTTTACAACACTGATAATAGGAAACATATGCAACATTTTATAATTAACAGATATTGATAATGGCATAACGAAAAATCATGTTAATCATAAGGGTATCTATGATTTTTTTTTTTTTTTTTTTTACTTTTTTAGTTTTAGTATCCTATTAAATTTAAACGTACCAAACAATTATCATACTCATAAAATCTAATGACCAAATTTAATTATTAAAATTACTCTTAATACTTTTATATTAGAATAATATTAAAATATCTTTAATGATAACACTATAAATTAACGTATTTTAAAGTGAATTAATTATTTTTCTTTGGCGGTGGCATGCATTGACAAATAAAAACTTGACGTATGGTTTTGGATATGACAACCACCACGCAAAACCCGCTATATCACTACTCTTATCACGTGTTCGAGTATCAATTATTATTATTATTTTTTTTCTAAAAGAAATGTAACTTTTAACAAAGACATGCAAATTTAAATAAATTAGAAATATTAGTTAAATTTATATAAAGTTAATCACGTGATACGACATGATAATAGATGGAGGTTTAAATAAGAATGATATTTTGCCTAATAACAATAAGAACAATTTAAAAACAACATTTGACAACCCTAATGAAATCCGATTGAACTAATTCCGGATGCGTTGAAACCGTCTCGTCGAACTCTACGATCTTAGTATTTAGGGTTTAGCTTTTAGGGTTTAAAAATTAGGTTTTATAATTTAGCGTAGCGTTTGGCCTTAAAGTTTAGCTTTTAGGGTTTATATTTAGCTTTTTAGGTTTAAATTTCGGATTTAGGATTTCTTTTTAAGGTTTAGGGTTTAGTTTTAAGGTTTAGGATTTAGCTTTAAGGTTTAAGATTACGGTTTAACTTTTAGCATTAGGTTTTAGGTTTAACTATAGAGTTTAGCTTTAGTTTTAGCTTTAGAGTTTAGATTTAGTATTTAGCTTTAGGGTTTAGGATTTAGCTTTAGAGTTTAGGGTTAGGGTTTAAGTTTCAATGAGACGGTTCTAATGCATCCGAAATGAGTTCAATCGGAGTTCGTTAGAGTTGTCAAATGTCATTTTTAAATTGTTCTTATTGTTTTTAGTTAAAATCTTGTTTTTATTTGATCTTACCCCCATGGTAATATGATTATAATTCACGGTGTTATAATCATATGATACGACTAACAGCAAATGATGAGAAGTATAATCGGGTAAAAACCCGTAAAAACCGTTGGACCCGACCCTTTTAAACCATTTATATATTATGGGTTTATGAGTATTGGGCAGTGACGAATCAAGAATTTTTTTTCATGTGGGGTGAACTTTTTTTATGGTCATTTGATGAATGTTTTATGATGATTTTTTTTGTTTTGTTCAAGTTGGGTTAGGTTGAGTCGGGTTGAATTATGTTAAAAAAAACCAACCAAACTAAGTTTCATATATAAAAAGATAATAAAATACAATATATCTAAAGTTGTTTTTTACGTGGTTTTATTTTTTGAAATCTATCCAAAAAAAATCCATGTAGACCTTTTGAAGTAACTCTTTCTAAAAAAACAAATACAACTATTACTTAAATTCTCATCACAAGTCTAATTTACGAAGGACGGTTGCAAAATATTAAGAGGATCATTCAAGATTTTAACATATATATACTACTGAAAAAAAATTCAATGTGCCCCCCACCCCAACAATCAACATGGATACACCACTGGTATTGGGTATGTTATTTTTTTGCTAAACGATTCATGGGTCGGGCCAGTTCCTTACCCGTTCCTTATATCAAAAACGATGTTCATGTTATTGCCCATGAATCAGGGGCATACCTATGTATTGGACATGGGGTCAACCGACCCATGAACTTTTGATTTTTAACGGTGAATATACGATTTGATCTCGACCGACTCCAAAGAAATTTTGCCCCCAACCCCCATTAAAATTTGGCGTACCAGATGAAGCCCAATTTAAATCAAATTAAGGCAAAAAATAATACTCAAATAACGCAATATGCATTACTTGTTATTAAACTCAGTTGGTAATTACTAATAATTTAACTTAATACCTAATTAGTCGTATCATATTTAAAAAAAAAGTGATCAGACCCAAATTTGTATATTGAGTGATTGAATTTGATGTTCACAAATAATGTTTGGATCCCACTAAAAAATAGACTAAAGTAATAGCTTATGTATATACACCGTTGTCATTTATATCAGAACAACCACCATTTATAAATTGAGTGATTATTATATGATTTCAAAAGTTAAAACTTATCAGCATATTGAAAAATTTAGTTGATTTGTAATTTAAATAGTATTCTCTCAAATTATATTAAAAGAAAATCAATTTTAACATATCATTATAATCAATGAGATGATTATTTGATGTGTTTTTATTATGTGTTTGTAAGTTAATTTAGTTTTATCATTTTTTGGGTGATCCGACCCGACCTAATTCGAATTGGTCATAAAAAATATTTAACGGCAAATAATTATTTAAAAAAAATTCCGACACCCATACAAAAAAATTCTAGGTCCGTCACTGCATGAATAAAAAAACTAATTTTCTTATTTTTATGTATTCTCTAATACCCTAATTTGTTTAGGTTGCAAACCCGTAGAACTGATTTTGCCTCAATGGTACCCCAAGATTATTCCAAATGGGAGGTCTTGGGTTCAAATCCCTCCCGCAGCAAAATAGGGGTCTGAGGGGGGTCAGGGGGTTTTCCCAGTGAGGTTTCCTCCTGGGGTGGTTGTGGTGGCTCATGGGAGGTCTAGGTAACTAAACCTTGGTGACATGGCCTGGAAACAGTGGGTTCACACGATTGAGACCTTCGCCGTTCAAAAAAAAAAAAAAAAAAAAAAAAAAAAGATAGCGTCTCATCTTCTTGAATCACGTATCTATGCGTGTGTGAAATTGGAATGACTACGTGAATTTACTCAGCTCGTGTATTCATGTGTGTCTGTTTGTATGAAATATTATATGTATTTTATATGGAATGATTGAATTATTATGTGTTTTATAAGAAATGGTTGTGTGAATATATTCATATAGTAGGTTATAAATCCGTGTATTACACGGGTTTCGAATAAAAAATATGAGATTTTATAATTATGTCTTCATAAATTTACATAATTAAAATAATTTTATTACTTCTTTTTAAATTTACATGATTATATTAAAATTAATAATAATAACAATAATAATACCTTTTTTATATAGAATTTTTTTTAAAAAAATTATAAAAAAATGTTTCTTAATATATATATATATATATATAATATTAAACATAGATGTATTACACAATTACAATGGTTAAATATTTGAATTTTAAAATATATTATTTGTTTAAAATAACATAATATATATATTTTTCAAAGACGTTTAATAAAAAACCTAAAGAATTTATTTATAATCTAATCATATTATTTGCTAAGTTATATAAAATCACTAATATTTAGTAGAAGAGAGAAGATGAAAAGTCAAAAGTTTAATAGAAAATGGTATTTTTATATTTATTATAAGAGAGATGCGAGAAAACAATATTTAAATGGTTTAGAAAGTTGACATGTGATATATGAAAACATTTATTTATTACATAGTATATATATAGATTCATGTGCGTCAATCATGGTTACATGAATTTAATAGTGTGATACGTATGTATGGATTCTATGTATGTATGTATGTATGATATGTTTGTATGGATTATATGTTTTTCGTATGGAATGAAAGGAATGTAAAATAAGAAACAACATGGAAATTGGGTCCAAAGAATTAACCTGTTCAGAACCAACCCTTATACCCGTTTAACATCCAGACCCTTTATACGTTAACTAGTCGGTTACATGTTCTCAAAATTTACCTATTCGATTCTCGGGTACGGGTCCATAGGTTACGGATCTAACGGGTAACATTCATTTGCTCACCCTAGTCATACAAATAGTCAAATACAAACATAGCTACAAAATATCATTTTGTGACGTGTCATGTGTTGTTTTTTCATTTGAAAAATAATAATAATTTGTTTTTATTTGGGTGACAATTGTTTTTCATAAAATTGAGTGAAAATGACATCTTGTCTTAAACTCTTAATCCTTCTAGAGTTTTTGAATTATTCTTGTTTGTATAATTAAAGCCATGGCCCATGTTATCAGGGTTTAGATCTTAAAGTTGACTTAATTATTGCAAATCTTATATTAAACAATTATCCTGCTTGATATTATATTAAATAAACTTGTTTTTATCCTAATTGATATTTTAATAAATAAACTTGTGCTAATTATTTGTTAAAAATGAAAGTTAATCATGATTAAATGTCTAAATATCTAATGGTGAGAGTGTGTCTTACAACCACCAAACATTTTATTTCAATTCTAGAAAAAAATATTATAATAATATAAATAAATGATTATATATTTTAAGGTTTTTTTTTCACGTAGTTGATTTTTAATTATGTTGTTATAAAAGATTAAATATAATAATAAGAAAAATAAAATCATTCTACTACAAGCAATTAATTTAAAAAATAGGAATTAGTTATTACTTGTCACAAACTAGAGATTTACTAGTGTATTTGCATGATAACTTTGAATCACGCAGGATTAAAACAAGACTAATATGATTATATGAATAGGTATATGAAAATTGTCGCTTTACGCTAAAACTTAAAAACATAAAGCATTGTCTCCGCGATGGTGGCCTAGTGGTAAGGGGTGTGAATTCATATTGGGGTCTAGGGTTCAAAGCCCGACACCATCCAATTTTTCCTGTTTCACTCGATTTACCTTTGCTCATATTGGCCGTAGTACTGGTCGGTCAGGGTGCCTAATGGTGGCGTTCACCATTTTTTTTTAAACATAAAGCACAAAAGTTAAAAAATTAATGATAAAAAAGTCAATAAAACAGACAACATAACAAAAAAAATAAATAAATAAGCGTATCCAAAAACAATTACATTAAATAGTAACACTCAATTAGAATTAAAAAAAAATATATGTCAAGAGCATTCATTGAATCCAGGCTGAAAGGGAATCAAGTTGTCAACTTGTGAGTTACGTGACCACTTGCTTCGTGAGTTCATGCCTCCTTCTCTTGGTCTTTCTTGAAGAAAGTTTATTTAAAGGTCATGCTATACATATACCACATCCTTTGCGAGACACCATATGAATGTCACCTGTACAGCCCGTATAAAGTCAGTCAAATTGACAAAAGCTGCAACTAATGACGTGCCAGAATAATGGGTTTCTATGCGAACGATATATACTTATACGGGCAGTATAGATATGGGTGTTCACGAGCCGAACCGAGCCGAGTCAGGGGTCAGCTCAGAGCCGACTCGGATTTAAACCAAGCATGGCTCGGCTCAGCTCGGATTGTAAACCGAGCCTGAAATCTTGGCTTGGACTCGGCTAGTTTTTAACTGAGCTGGCTCGGCTCGGCTCGTTTTTGGCTCGGTTTTTACATAAGAAATTTAATATTTGAATTGCATTCACCTCAACTCGGCTCAGTTCGTTTTTGGCTCGGTTTTTACATAAGAGAAGAGATGTTAATATGTGGAACTAGGAATGAAGAATATGATTTAGGATTTAGGAATTAGTGGAGCACGTGAGAATTGAGATTCATTTAGTATTTTCGACCTGTTAGTTTTCTTTTATTATTTTCATTTTTTAACATAATAACAAAATAACAGCAAAATATATTTATCAGTGAAAGTAACCATATAGTTTATATTTTAGTATAGCATGATGTACAAACGAGCCGAGAAATGAGCGAGCTGCGAGCCGAGCCAGCCCTATCTAGGACTTGTCTCGGTTACAAAATGAGCTGGATAGGTTCAGCTCGGTTACAAACGAACTTTATTCGAGCCGAGCTTTATCCGAGCTTTTTCCGAACGAGCTACTAGTCGAATCCAAGCTTCGAGTTTTTTGGACAACCCTAAGTATAGGGCTATACGGGCCATATATTTTGAATATATACAGGCATAATAAAGCTAGACGACCGTATAAGTCGTGTAACTGACAATTGTCCAACAACTTTCTGACAAAACAGTGTTAAACGACTTGTATAGAAGCATACAACCCGTAAAAAGACACCGTGAAACCGGAGGTTGTTTACAAATAGGGAACCTAATTTAACCCCAAAAAACAAACATGAAATGTGAAATGCCCTTTAATGTCAAGTACCATTAAGGACATTGAGTTTATTTTATTTTATTTTTTTGTCTTGCAAAGTCGTCTTTTTTTATTATTATTATTATTTTATAATTTAGCAAAAAAGGGTGATTTTGTTAGTTAACGATTTCAGGATTCGATGCATTTTCTAAGATTTAATTTGTTGTATTAAAACGCGGAAGAAACATGTGCCACTAGCTTACTTTATAGCTTTCTCTTATACGAATATGCATGCTTATGCAATTTGTTTAAAGGCATAATATAATTGAAGGGGCTAGATCGGTTAAAAGAAAGTTATTGTTTAAGATATAATTTTTTTATTTTTTATGTAAGATTTGTTTATTGTTATTGTATTTTCAAATATAATACAAAAAATAAAATACAACAAAAAATATAAATCTAGCATAAAAAATTCTTTACAAAAAATAAGTATTTTAATTTTTTTAGACAAAATATTACTTTTTATTTATTCATCTTACTATAATTTGATTATGTGAAATCTGATTTATTTACTTGGACTAAATATGTTTTGACAATAAGTGACGGAGCTTCACTAGATTGGAGGGGTTGAAATATTAAGTGATCAAAAAAATTTCTTTTTTGCAATTGACCGGTATGTCTTGGTTATTTGGGTTAAATGTTCGTATTTATGATTTGAGACAAGTCAGGACAATTGTTTTCACATTTCTAATGATATAATGATTTAAACTAAAACCTAAATGTCTAAACAAACAAAATAATACTAATTAACATACCAATTCTAAATCATAACAAATAAATACTTTAGGGGCATCAAATATAAAACCTAAATGTATATGCAAAAGTGTCTACTCTCTAGTTGCTTGGTCGCAGGTCGGAACTCGCCGAGGAGGGCTGCTTGGTCGCCGCTCGGAACTCGAAAGGGGTGGATTCCGGCTGGATTGCTAGAAATCTTGGAGTTGGAGGTTGGATTTGGAGTGGTGGCATGGTGCAGTGTACGTTTTTTTTAATGGCAGAGGTCCCGTCGTGTTACCTTCAGTTATATATCTTGGCAGTTGATAACTAAGATCGATTCCTCAATAGCCGACCGTGAGACTGTACCTCTGATGCGCGGGAACCCCGTGGAATAGGTAACCCTCGCCCCCCATTGGTTCAAAACCCGAAATTAAGCTCAAGATTCCTCCCCTCACTTGGTATTCATTAAAGTGTCGTCAGTGAGACTTGAACCCTGGTCTGCAAGGAGAAAGGTCAAGCCTTAACCACTAAGCTAACTTTGTTGGATTAGTGCAGTGTATGTGACTCACGAAATGGAAGAGAATTATGGAAATGGACAGGAATTCAATTTTGAGGGGATTAGGATTGGAAGGGTATTTTAGGGATTAAGAAAAATGAGAAAAGAAAACGGTAATTTGTGAGAAATGAGGGACGAAACCAGTATTTAAATTTTTTTTAGGGGGCGAAACCGGCATTTAAATTTTTTTAAGGGGGCGAAACGAGTATTTAAATTTTTTTTGCCTTACGGTCCGAAAATTAACATTGCTGGCGAAAAAAAGATGGGGGTGGTCGCCCCTTGGCCCCTTAAATCCTACGTCTATTTTGATAATAAAATTATACTTACAGTTATCTTTTATGTTTGATACGTACGCTTAGGGGTGAAAATGGTTCGGTTTGGTACAGTTATTGTCATTTGCATAACCAAAACCGATACTTCGGTTAATTATAAATCCATATCCATAAATAATCATAAACATAAGTAATTAGTTGGTTAACCATAAATAAGTTAACCATTGTTATATATGGTTCTTTTAGTTGAATTAAGTTAAGAATGAAATTGTTGAAAAGGTAAGAAAAACTTGTAAATAAGTTTGTAAATTATAAATATATTTGGGTGAAAACCTATGTGAAACTTGTACAAATTTACAATAACAAAGAATAAGTGAAATAAATAATAAAAGAATATGTTAACCATAACTCACCTCCTAATATATTAAGTTTCACATCTAACCCATAATATACTCAAAAAGTTACGACACATATTCTTGAAAGAAACACATGCACATAGAAATATTAAAAAAACATAATCAGTTTGGTTCGATTAAAGTCAATTAATGGCTTGACTTAACCATAACCATAACCATAACCGAATGTGTTAGTTAATGACTTGGCTTAATAATAAACATCAGTTAAATTTGGTTTCACTTAAAATCGGTTATGTTTCAAGATGACTATCGATTATTTTTTTATTATGGTTAACTGTGTTCACCTTTACTTGAGATATTTTTCTCTACCTAAACACACTTTTTATTTTATATCTACTCTATTCTCAAATATTATGAGTGTTAAACAGATTGTGTTTGTGGGTTAGTGAGTTAATCCAACACAAATATGAAGAGAATCTAAAAATCGTGTTATACATATTAATTAGGCGGAATCTGATCACAAGCATGAATATTTGTGGGTTGACAAAAAAACAACCAGCTGTTTGACCGAAAGTTTTTTATTATGTTAGGTTTTAAAGACTTTTTATAACAAAATATAACTGTATATAAATAATATGACAAATTTATTATAAAATCTCATCTTAATTTCTTTTTTTTTTAGTTTGAATTTCTAATATAAAATACTAAACCAAGTCAATTTATAAAATAAAATACATTTAAAATGATAACTTAAAAAATAAATGGGTTTAATCGGTCAACTCATGAGCCTGTCAAGTTGATACATACCCAAGAGTGAATTAAGGCTAAACACACAACATAAAGACACATAGTAATAACAATCTATGACACTTAAAATAAGGGCCGAATGATGACCGAGACTCTCGAGTGTTAGCCAACTTTAGGGCTAACACCTACACGCACACAAATCACCTAGAACTTATACTTATAAATGACAAACATTGTGAAATCAACACAGGATCGTGAAATCAACAACAAAGTACAACAAAGAGCGTGTGCATTCTTATTTAGACTAAGTCAACTACAACAACTACGAGGTGAGTTCATACGCCCCTTTTCTAATCTTAACTGATTTTAAACTCTCGGGGCTGAGAAACATGCTTAACTTTTATTTATTTAAAAGTTTTAGTTTAACATATTGCTTATACTTTGATTTAAATAATATTGCTTGATTTATTATCGCTATCATTGTATGCATGCCTGTATGATCATGATATGACAAATACAACTAAGATGAATATGATAATATAAATTCATAAATCATCAACACAATAGACTAACATAGTTGTAAGATTTTATCTTACAACACTTAATTATTCTTACAAGAACGGACAATGAGATTATCACAAGTGAACATGATGACAACAACAACAACAAACATGAATGATATGAAGATAATACATCTTCATAATATCATTCAACACCGGAGTTAGCTAATTGTAATAAGACAGGTTCTTATAACCCGGTGCATACCACAAGATAACAATAAACAAGTATCATTCACCACCTGAGTCGACTAAGTGTAGTAAGACTAGCTCTTACCACACCTTAGTGACAACAGGGTGACTATATGGAACAACAAGGAATGATAATCATGATACTGTAACTTCATGATAACAACATCATTCACACAATAATTAACATTGTATAATAAGACAAGATCTTATAGAACTTTGTTAACAACAACGAGAACACAACATTGAGAACAACAACATTGGTAAACACTATACAATTGATTACTATTGAACTGTCTGTATTATATCATTTCAATCATGTGCCATGTATTCAAGTATGATCATTGTAAGTCCCTTCACAAATCGCTGACCAGTTAATTTGATGTGACTAAACCGACGATAGCATAGTGGTACCATAGGTTTGACAAACCTCTAGCTTGTAGGGCTAGCATGTTGATCGTAATCTCATTTGGCCGGTAACATATGACCGGTGATAGGGCGACGAACAGTCAGGGTCTGGAAAGCGACACATGGTGATATTAATCTGCAGTGATATTGTAATTAATCCATCGCTTCTTGTTGACTAGTAGACTGGGGAATTCATTTTCTCTCATGTCATATTACTAGTAACAGTTTCGATGAGGCCTATGGAAACACAAAGTGGTAGAGGTAAATCGGATGCATTGTAATCTGATTACGTGAGGATTGCAATGGATTCCTTTTAGGCTCTATGCACTTCAAGTCAGAAACATACATCAAATGGTTAACTAACACTCTTATTATTAAAAGTGATTAACAGTTAACCCCGCAAGTAATAGAATAATAACAAGGATCAGGTTAAATTAATCTAACTTCCTTAATACAATGAGGGTGTATCAATACTTCGGTTTGATAACTAAACCCCTCTCGACATATTATTCTACATATGACATAACGGGTAAATATCAGATGGAATGAACAGGTGGGATGAAATGGGTATCTATAGTTGTAATGCAAGTAGTGTGGAGTTCTATTAGTTATGTGGTGGGATGTTGGCTGGGGCTTGTTCCCCTACATATGCCCTATATATAAGCATAACTAATAGGATAAGATACTACTTGTAAATATAACTATGGAGAGACCATTGTGTGAATGGGAGAATCAAACAACTTATAAGTAAAAAGTATAACATTGTGATTGTGTATGTGAACAATTCAAGGTTTTCAATTATCAAACTTATGAACTCACCAACCTAGTGTTGACTTTGTTTTAATGCATGTTTTTTCAGGTGACGAACAGGTTTAGTCACCAGATATCAAGAACATAGCTAGTGGACTTTTAGAAGACCTAGCTACACTTTGTGTGATCACACTGTTGGAATGACAAAACAATGAATCATATTTTGTAGATCTTGTACAGTTACAAGATATAAACACATTGATTCTTTTGGATATATTTACTTGGTTAAATTATGAACAATACATTGTAATTTAACTTTGTAATTCTATATCATTGTCATGTTAGCATTTCTCATTTATGTATCATGTGCTATGTAAACAATCTGATCAATTCGATTATCAAACGATATCGCGCCCCGAGAACTTTCCGCCCGACGGGAAAGTCGATCCAGCCCGCCGGCTCGGGGTGTGACACCATACTTACTAGTCTGTGCGTTATTCTGCTAACTTTGAGATCTCAGATGAGTTTCGTACTACCACTTTTCTTTTTAACGTTTTTACAAACATCGGGGTATTACTGTGAAATATTTCTTGAACATATGATATGTATCACTGTTATCTGTGTGATTTCATGTGAACTTGAGGTGAACTTGTAAGATTTATGGAAAAAATCATCATCTCTTGAACTGTATCTAGTGAACCCATGTGGGGCCGAACAGAAAACTATGATAGTACTATTGGCAGACAACGCATTTGCTGGGAGCCTGCAAATCCCCTTGGTGTAAATGTTCGTTACATGTTTCCGTTATCCTCTTCATGTTAGTGATAGACATTAAGATAATGAGGCACTAAGATATTTACCGACGGGTAGTATCTTCGTAGAGGAGAACATTTCGTCCGAAAGGAACTAGATATGGGTCCCATGGTTATCTTTGGAACTGTATATCAAGAACTTGCATATCATATCATTATATGTAAAACAATCATTACGAACTCACCAGCTTTGTGCAGACTTTTCAAACTCAAACATTTTTGCAGGTAAGCAGTGACGGCGGGTGAGCCAGACACTTGTAATTAAATAACTTAGTTTGTAAACTATAACTTTTGGATTGTAATAATGTTTCCCTCGTAATGTAATATCTTTAAGTTAATATGTGTGTATTGTGATACCGGATCATGTAAGTTGCACCCCATCTCTGAGGCATCACCGCTATGTTCCCACAACCTTCTCAGTGTGTTCAGTGACATCATCAACATGTGACGAGAGGGGGAGGTGCGACACATGATCTTCATGCGACCAATTACTTATTGCGCAATCTTTATCTTCTACAATCATATTATGAAGAATGATGGACACATGCTTTATATCACCTAAAACTAGTATGCTGGTTGATGTCCCTAAAAGTGGCCTAAGAAAATGACTCTAAACACTAACCTAGACTAAACTTAAAAACAATGAGTTATAATCGAAATTCCGGAACTAAACCACTACGACAGGCAAGTGTACCTATCAATTGCAGAATAGTTAATGGATGTCCGGATATCGAACCCAAGAGACACTGACCTAACGAAATAAGACTAGAAAATGATTTAAACAAAGAGGGGGGGTTTGAATAAAAAATGAAATTTACTAAATTAATTAAACTAATTATACTAATTAAATTAGAAAAAAACAATTTAACTAATATTAACCCTAGAAACAGATTGACAAATTCAATTTAAATAAATGACACAACCTTTTAGGAAACTTTAACAAATGAAGAAAACTCTACTTAGGTTGGATTACTGTTTGTGATTATTGGAACTATTGACTTTGGTTGACACGATGGAACTAGGATCTTAAACAGCAAAACATAGGTAACCTAATGGATTCTGGATCAATTACCAGATGTAATCAACTAAGAAAACCTAATCTTGCAATACACACACTAGTTAGTTAGATCACCTCCCGAATTTTTCCAACAATACTTTTGTACTCAAATGAACAAGTCACATTCCTGATTTTCTTGTCCCAATACACCAAATATGCAAGGAGTAATCTTAAAATGTCTAATTTGACACGAAATGACAATAACACCAAGACTCTTAAAGAAACATCCCTTCCGAGTAGTTAATAAGAAAACCCTAATGCTAAAGATCACCCGACAAGTCTATCACCTTCCGGATTTCTAAACTTAGACACACATAAAACCCTAAGAACATCAATCACATATTTTCCTATGGCTAGTGATATCAAACAAGCCACAAACTAGTCATAACACCAAGTCAATGACCTAATACGCGTCTAACACCGAAAGACATTCAATAAACACGTATGGAACATGATATGAACTGATATAATCAAGATTAGATATGAAAAACTCATCAAAATGACAAAATAAGATTTGTTATAAAAGTGTTTTCCATCAATAATCAAAACCATAGTCAATAGTAACCAACAATCCATCAAACAAGCATCATAACCTAAGTAGAATCAAAGAACTAGCCAACTAACATCATTCTCAGTCAAGAACAATCAAAAACAATGAAATGAAATGTATTAAACTAATGAAAATGAAGAACAAATAAGAAACAAGAAGTAACCAAATTGTCTTCACATGAACCCTAGCCTCCAAGCAATTCCTAGCCCTCCAAAGCTCTCCAAATGCTTCCAAAAGCTCCAGAGATGCTCCTCTGATTCAAAAATGGTCGAAAATGCTTCTAAAAACGGCTGGAAAGCTTCTCCTTATAATTCTCGAATTCTAGTTGGCTTTTTTCAAAATTTAAACTTGGTCCGCCAAGCTCCAATATATCTTCCTTAGTGTACCGCGAAGGACAAAATAAGCGGGACTCCTCCGAAATCCTTCGCGTACCGCCGAGGGTTGTTTCTTCTTCTTAGCGTACCGCGACAGATGCAAAAATCTGACAAATTTGTCTTTTTCTCCTGTTTTCAACCGGGGCTCGATTCTTTCGTGTTTTAGCCTCGATTTCCCCTCATTTCACTCTACAAACCTGTAAAAACCACAAAATGTAAAAATAAACTAAAAATAACCTTAAACGACGTATTTATAAACTAAAATCGACTCAAATTCACTTAAAAACTGGATGTGTTTTACAACCCATCACTGGTAGATCTTCCTTGGCCTTGTATCATTTCCCGTCTTGCTTGAAGGACACCAAATGCTCTTCAAACATCAATTCTGCAAGACTCGAGTCTTTTTTTGTGGTACTGCATTTTTTGGTTATTGATTTGAGGATAAACTAGAATCTTTACCAGTGTTGCCTATTTTGGATATATGCCATATGCAAGATAGTACCCTTTCGTGTATTCTTTCCCATTCACTATAAAGTTGCAAACCGGCACATTCCCCTTTTATATTTGATTAAATATTGGGGATTGATTGAGAAAATTTATATCATTGTTCGAACCTACTACTCCAAAGAATGCATGTTAAATCCAAAGGTCATGTAAGGCAACAGCCTCTAGAATATTAGTTAGATGACCATGATCACCTCGAGTATATTGACCTTTCCAAGCAGTTGGGCAGTTCCTCCAAGCTGAATGTATACAATCTATGATTCCAAGCATTCCAACAAAACCATGGACATTTGAATCCTCCTCTAGTAACCGATGAATGTCGTCTTGGTTGGGTCTTTTAAGATATCAGGGTGAAAAAACTTCAACAATAGACATAAGACACTTGTGGAGACATTCGAGGGAAGCATTTTCACCAATGCGTATGTATACATCACATTGGTCAGCTGTAGCGCCATATGCTAATTGATGAATGGCACTTGTACATTTTTGTCTTGGTGATAAACCTTTTAGATTGACAACATCATATCTTGAAGTAAAGGATTTAAAATGTTCACAACTACCTATTTCGGATATTTCTTACACAATGCGATTAAAAAGGCCTATGCTCATTCGGAACCTATGTGCTTCCGTTTGCTCTTCTGCTTAGAAGAACTTGCCTCTTTAGTCATATCTTGAGTATCAAGGTCAAACAACCGTATTGTTATATCTTCCACATCATTAGTAATCAATGTTTGAAAGTGTTGTGTTAACATTAGCCAAATGTTTTGTGGCAATTGTTCATCATTAGAGCTCATTTTGAGTTGTATGAATAAAATGAAATGTGTGGAGGTATTGGGTGTGAAAGTGGTTAGAGTTATGCATAAGTATTTATAGGTAAATGTAAAAAATAGTTGTTATAAAACTATTCGTTAGGAAAAAGACAAGAAAACTAGATGTTATAAACTAGCCATTAGGAAAAAGACAAGAAAATTGGTCGTTAGAAAAAAGACAAGAAATCACATTGCAGTACATTAAAATCAAATTACATAACCTAAAAATAAAAATAATAATATTTAAATAAATCTAAACATAAGACTAATCATGTCGATTCATCCCGTACTTCTCTCGGATATTGTTACACAACGCCTCATGTTCGGCTCGTTGATACGGACTCATATGACTTGTGCCAATAAAGAGTATTTTCTTTCTTGTATCATGATATTGTTTTGTTTCATCTCCATTTTCTTCTGTTTCATGTCCATTTTTTGTTGTTCCATTTCATAGAATTTGTCGATTCCATGCTCAAATTTCTTAATCGCCTTAGTGATTGGTCAAATATAAGTCATCAATGAGGTTTAACTTCTTAAATTTGTAGTCGGATGCCTCTCCCACTACTTTACCTTTTAGGTTGGCCTTTGTTTTGGCCATGTCCCTCCCCATTGGACAAGCTAAAGGTTTTTACTCAACATGAATATCATTGTTCTCATCTTTAAGTGATATTCCAAATTCAGTAGTGTCGCCAAAGTTGGCGTCCAAAGCAGAACTAGTATACCCTACCATGTTATTAGTTTTTGATCCTTTTGGGGATTGAAAACCATGCACTTTGGTAGAACAACTGTACTTACTATGATCTTTAACAACTTCCCAAATATGCTCGTATGCGAAAGGAGCTGAACTCTTATTGGATGGATCATTGACAAACTGAAGTCTGGCTTCTTGGATGTATTGGTCATCTGACCAACCACTTCTGTAACGAGGCTTTGTTCTCAAATATAAATCAATAAATCTATTTACCTTCGATTTGATCATGTGCCAATGACTTCTAAGATTATAAGCATTTCTTGAAACTTTAGGGCAACCCTCATTGTAGTATGCTTCTAACTTCCCCCAATATGCATCCCAAGTCTGGTTGTTTCCAATTATTGGATTCTCATATATAGATATCATACGTCGTGCCATCAACATCTCATCACTAGGTGGCCATTTTGACGATTCACCTTAGTTGTGTCTTCGTTATTTTCTATCACTGCTTTCTCTTTCTTCTTGATTTTTGCTGCTATTGATTTTGATGATGATTCCTCAACAGTTTGTAAAAACCGGGCTACATCATGATGAACATATGGTTGTGGCTGTTGAGATTGTTGAAATATTTACCATTGTAGAAATTGTTGATATTGAAGAGGATTATGTGAATTAGGAGGTGGTTGAATGATTTGTGACAACCCAGAAAGATGTTGAAATGGAGATAAACCACTTACTTGTAAATACTGACTGAGTGAAGGTAGTTGAGAAAACTAGAGAAATGAAGGTTGTTGATGTGAATTTTGGTCTTCATCATTTAACATATGGGTGAACGAAAATGAAACTTTTGGATCCATTGGATCGTGAAAATTGAAATAGTTAAAGAAAATTTGAGGGGATTTGGTGTGAAATTTTAGTAGGTTTGAGTGGGTATTTACAGTGGTAAAAAAGTTTAAAAAAAATATTTTGAGATGTGATATGATTGCGATTGCCCGACAATTGAGACAGTTCAATTTTACGTGGCGCTTTTTTGTATTTTTTTTTTATAAAAATTACCCTAATAATGTTACAAAACTATAAAAAAAGTAAAAAAAAAAAACTTTTTTACATAGGGTTTCCTAAGGTTTTCTTAACTCAAATGGGTTTCTATTTTATACATGCCCTATTTAATATAATATACATACATATATAGGGAATTGATAAAATGAAAACCCCATTTTAGTGTAAAAACCTTGAAAACTAGACAAAAATCATGTAAAAAAAAACATATTTTTTTTTGAAATTTTTTTAACAGGTTTTTAACATTATTGGGCACATTTTTATAAAAAAAATCAAAAAAACGCCGACCAAATATTTTATAAATTTTTTTACGTTGTAAAACATACGTAATGCTACGTCAGATCTGACAAAATTTTTTTACGTTTGTTATGTATGTTTTACATGGTTTACAAAATATTTTTTTTACGTTTTGTTACGTATGTTTTACATGGTTTTCATGGTTTTCACTCTAAGAAGTGGTTTTCAAATTATCCATACCCCATATATATATATATATGTGTGTGTGTGTATCATATGAAAACTTAATCTTAGAAAACCCTTAAATTATATATGATACGTCCATTTGGAATCTTGAAAATAAATATTTGTGTGTGTATATATATACATATATATGGATTGTACCATGTGAAACCCGATTTTAAAGAGAAAACCCTTAAACTTTACCTGGGTCGTCTATTTAGAATTTTAAAAATAAATATATTGTTCATATTAAACTATATTTTTTATTCAAATCCCAATTTTTTATTTAATTTAAAGTGAACCACATATTTATTTTCAAATTTTCAAATGGACGGCCCAGACAGGGTTTAACGGCTTTCTATCTAATATCGTGTTTTCACATGATATAATCTCTATACACGTATATTATACATAATATATGTAGATGTATGCTTGGAGTAAATTACGGTTTTGGCACGTGGTTTGTGTTATTTTATATATGTGTGTGTGTAGTTTATCGGCTTGTTTAAATAAGTTTTTACAAGCAAAAGTTTTTTGGAGTTTTATTTCCAATGAGCGACGAGCCGTGACTGTTTTGAAAATTTAGATATTTGATTATGGGTTTCCAAGTCAAACATGACAAAGATCGGCCCCAACTTGCTAATTGCTATTTATACTCTTATCTCACACTCCTGACTCCACCAATACAACTCACAACAATGGAAGAAGAACACGATAACACCCGACCCGTATCCATTCCCCATGATCTCGAATCCGAAATCCTCACACGACTCCCCGTTAAATCACTGACCCGATTTCGTTCCGTTTCAACCCGATGGAACTCCACCATCGCCCACCCATCTTTCTCCAAATCCCACTCCTTTCGCTCCGCCGCCGTCGCCGGTGACGGAGCTCCTATTACCCTTATTCTCACTTTCATCAATCGGTTCAACTCCGAACGCACCATCTTCTCCGTCGACATTCCTTCCGACCGAACCGGAATTGTCCCAAACCCGACCCACATCCTCACCATCCCCGGGTTCGCACACCCGTTTGTCTCGCAGCCTCTCAACGGTCTTATCTGCTTCAATCTAGGATCCATGTGTGTTTGCAACCCTTCTACACGTAAATTCGTCAAGCTTCCATGGACTCAACCGGAGATCAGTTCACCGTCTCAGGCGTCTACTCATCACCGGACGAACGCCTTTGGGTTTGACCCGGTTTCTAATGCACACAAGGTGCTCGACACTTGGATCACATGTCTCGAGAACGAGATGATCATGGAGCACAGGATTTTCACAATCGGATCATGTTCCAACGAGTGGCGGAGAATCACCAACGGCCCGCCATATTTCCCGTTCAACGAGGGCGTCTGCATCAACGGCCAGATCTACTTCAGGGCTTACCCAAGTATGTTAGTTTTTGAAAAACCAGTACTGGTGGTGTTTAATGTTAACAATGAACAGTTTCGGTTCATCGAGATGCATGATGATGCGATCTTGAATTCAGAAGAAACTGTTCTGATGGATCATGATGGGCGTTTGGTTATAGTTGACCATCAATGTGTTGCAAGTGGCGAAGATAATGTTTTGGTGATGTGGATGTTGATGGATGAGGAAGATGGCAAGTGGGTGAAGAAGCGTGTTGAACTTCCGGCGATATATGGAGAGATGAATGATCGTCGGAGGTATAAATTCGCCGGAACTACGTTTTCCGGCGAGATGATATTTACAGAAAAAAGGCTGGTGGATCCGTTTACTGTGTTGTTTTATGATATCAAGAGGAATGAAGTGAAGAAGGTGGAGATTTGTGGGTTGACGGATTTTGAGTTCAAGTTTGGTCATCTTGTTATGAATGTTACCGGTGTTAACGAACATGTAGAAAGCATCATCTCTTTATTTCAATAGTACAACTTTTATTGCACAACTTACAACATCATATAGCACGTTTATTTATTTTTTTTACGTCTAAATTTTTAGAATCACTTCAAAAAAAATTAATATTTTGAAAAAATCTTCTTACGAGATTAAATTAGTAATATTTGATTAGTAAGACCATGTTTGGAATTTCATCTTAAAATAACTTATTGACTTATTGGCTTTTTCAAAAATCCAATAAGTCAATAAGTTGTTTGTCAAACCTAAAAAGACTTTTGAAAACGACTTTTTGTAAAAGAGTGATAAGTTGTTTTTTAAAAGCTAAAAATTTTAGCTTTTCAAAATGATTTATGACTTATTGACATAAAATTACAAATCTACCTCACTCTTTACCCTTTATCCAATAACATTAAATAATGTCAATAAAAAAATGTCCTTTTTGGTTATTTCGAAAATTAATTTTGAAAAACTTAATCCAAACACATTTTTAAAAACTCTATTTCAAAATGTTATAAGTTAATAATCACTTTTGACAAAAAGTAATTTTAAAGTTAAATAAGCAATCCCAAACAGGGCCTAAGTCTTATCCCAGCATCAAGATGTCAATAGGTTGTAATGCCTTTGGTGATACATTTTTTTAACAGTTTCTTACTCCTACCTGAACACTAATTTACATCAGCTTATTTCCTCCGATCGCAAACTTTTAACTTTAAAAGAAACCCTATCATTTTAAGGGATTGATTAATAGTTTGTTAACGACAGTTCTGAATCGGTCAGTAAGCCTCTTAGTTTGTCGATAAATTTAGTGATAACTTGCGAGTTAAAATCGAAAAGATATTTTGAATTATATTTTTTTATTAGTTTCAAAGGGTTTGATTTTTCAGTACAAGTAAACCTTTTAATAATCCCAAGGATTGGCCTTTGGAGTACAAGTAAAACATTGAACCTTAACATATGATTTGTGGAAAACTTATCTAATCACTTTAAAGTTCACGAATTTTTTATAGTTTTAATAATTTTATTAAGAGAGTACTTTTTAATAGGTTAAAAGTTGAGATGTTTTGTGTCATTTTAACGTCTCTAAATAAGTTAGCAAAACTCTTAACTAAAAACACATACTGGATTATTCAAATTTCTTACTCATTAAAAATGTTTGTCAAATAATCTTTTCTATTTGTTTTCACTTGTTTGCGTTAGGGGTGCAAACGAATAACAAGATCGAATTGGTAAAAAACTCGAACGAGTTGAGCCTAAACAAGCTCGAGCCCGAGCCCGAGCCCATAAATATGGCTTGTTTAGCTATCGAACCTGAGCCCGATCCTTACACATCGAGTTAGAGCCGGCTCACGAACCTAAAAAAGCCTTTTATTTATATAATTTTTATTTATTATATTAAATTATATTTTTATATATAAAAGTATGATAAAGATTTTAAATAATATATTATGCTAGAATTGGAAATGTAATTATAAATATATATAAAATTAATAATTAAAATAAATAAATTGAATAATTAAAAAGAACGAGCTAAGCCGAGCTCAAGACTATATATTTTCTAACGAGCCAAAATCGAGGCTTGAAAATAAAGCTCTTAAAGAGCCGATGTCGGCTAATTACACCTAGGGGTGTTCATGGTCCGATTTTTACGGTTTTTAGGTTAAACCATAAACCGAACCGTTAATAACGGTTTTTGAATATTAAAAACCAAAACCGAACCGTTAAAAATAAAAACCAAACCGTTATAAACGGTTTGGTTCCGGTTTGGTTTACGGTTTTAGCTTGTTAAAAATAAAAAGTGAGCCCTACTTTTGAAAAAAAAAAACTTATATAACTAACGTGTCCAAAATTATAAACTGTGTAAAAAACATTACAAAACCTGTTATAAAATACAAGAAGTAAAATATATTTACTATTACAAAACCTGTTATAAAATGTAAAATTTGTCTAAAAAACATGATATCCAAAAATAAACCAACAAATCCAAAAACAACCAACTTAATTTCTAAAGTTATAAAACTTCAAGTATTAACCAAACAACCAATAACTTAAATATATAGTATTTATACATACGGTCCGGTCCGTTTTTTACGACCGGTTTTTGGCAAAAACCGTAAGCCAAACCATTCATTCCGGTTTTGAACTTTCGAAACCGACCGACCGAATGTTTAAAAAAATTCGACCGTGAAACCGAACCTATGAACAGTTTGAACGGTTTCACGGTTTCGAACCGAACCGTGAACACCCCTAAATTTACACCCTTAGTTTGTGTAGTACATAAGTTATACTCAATTATTTTGGCATTAAATTATATTATATTATATTTTGACAAATTTCCAAACCACGTGTACATAAAGTTTATTACTGGTCCACACTCCACAAGATAAGGTACTTGTGGGCCACATGGGTCTTCAATTCTTGTTTTTCCACAAGCACGTCCACCACATCCTGTTCATCCACATGCCACCATCAGCCGCCATTGTTGTCCGTCCACTTAGCCGTGAGTTAAGGGTTTTTGAGTGAGGGAGGGAGGGGAACACCGGGACCGGTGGATTCAACTCACCAGAAATTAGGGGTCGAGTCATGGTTGCAATAGTCGGTCTATAAGGCCGAGTACTCGTTCGAAGGATTTGTTTTGAATCCGGGTACTTTCCGAGTATTTCTCAATTATTCCCCGCCTAGGCCGAATACTCACCAATTACTCGCTACAATGAGTTGTTTTGTCATGATAGTGTCTATCGACTTTTGCAACCTTGGGTCAAGTACGGTAACTCAGGAACTAACGAGTTGTAATGCATCAAAAGATGTCATCCTGAGAACAATGGAAGAATGTATGAGTCAGTCAAATAATGACTCACGAGCCAATGTAAGATTAGTCCACTTAGAAGAAACATTGTTTTTACTTTTAGAAAAAAAAGGTTTTTGGTTCAAATTCAAACTAAAGAATGACGTTTGAGATTAGTTTAAAAATAAAAGTAAGATAGTATTGTTGAGATATCATAGAAGATGAAAGTGGTTTGGGTTTGTTGGATATAAAAACGGTTGTAAAATTGATTTATTTGATTAATTATCAAATTTAATTTGAATTAAAATCAAGACTCTTCATCTTACTCAATTAAATCAAGGCTTTTCAAATTACATGTATTGATGATATGTGTTAATTCTAGACCCTTGCTATTACCATATTGTAGTATAAATACAAGACAATTGGTGTTTTGTTTTTTGGATGAAGAGAATACTACATATCATCTCACACAAAAAAAAATTCCAACTTTCTCAACTATTCAAGCTCTTGTTTAAGATATCTTTTTTCAGGTGTTAGGTTAATCCCGACAGTACACAAACTGTTTCGGTTGTTGTACCCTGGGAGACAACGTATTGAATACGTGCCTCAACCACAATCGTCAACACGTTTAATCCATGTTGCAGTGAATAATCAGTGAAAGACACACTGGGTGGAAAACATCGTCAAGATGCCTAATTGAACACTCGACATTAATCATGCTCTATTTAAGGAAGCTATTTGGAGTACCTAACGAAGACATGGATCAAAACAAGTTTGGTATATAAATTAGTAATTTATATTATTTTATTTTAGTCTTGTAACTGGTATTGTACTAGATTATTTCTTACTAATAACGAGAGAATCGTTATTATTTATATTTAATTATTGTTTTATAATAAAAATGTGAACCATTTCCTACAAAAACATTAATTTTGAGAACCTTCGTGGTATTTACCCTACATCTTTTTTTCTCTAGCTCGTCTTCACACATCCCCAAGATTACTTTGAGTACCCACTATAAAAACAAAAAAGACAACAAAAAATGTGCGGTTGAGCCAATAATTACCTTGTAAGAAAATAACACTATCAGTAATGTTGAAATGTGGTATAAAATAATCATTATGATAGTGTGATCAAAGGATAAAATATATGTGTGACAGGGGATAATGAAAGCAATGCATACGTATCATATACAAGTGAGTTGTAATGAATGTTAACCACAGTCACATGAACAGATGTAACATATCTTACTATTATAATAAACAAGCATCTTGGTATGCCACTTGTCACATTTATAAGACCATAATGCTATTTGTCAATTTTATATGATTTCATTTAAGTTTTTCTCTTATTAAATAATTTACATTTTCTCTTTCATTAAATAATTATAACAATAAATTATGATATTATTTATCTTTTATAATAGTTTTTCAATATATTCAAAATCAATTCATTTATTAGCGAACATATTTTAAAAAATATATTTTTTTCCTAAAAATCTGATTTTTGGAAAAATAAGAACCATTTCAAATTTTTATTTTGGGAAAAGAAAAGTTTTATTAAATACATTTTTTTCAAACAAAATAAAATATAAACCAAAAGTTATAAAAATGATAATAGAAGTTACCTTTTTTATCCGTGTATGTTTAACGATAATTTTAAATTAGTTTCTTTAACTTTAATAATTAAAAAATACTACTTATTTTCTTAATTTGAAATAGTAAATTTTTAACAATAAGCCAACTAATTAAATTTTTAACATTAGTTAGTTTAAAATTCTCAATTATTATAAATCAAGAAGTTAAATGATATTCCTATAGTTATTAAAATAATTATTGTTTCATTATTTAAAGTATTATTAATGCATAATTAAATCAAGTTATATCAAAATATTGTTTCACAATTTTTATATTTTCATTAGTAATTATTTAATATTTTATATTTCAATCCGTGTAACACACGGGTAATAACCTAGTTTATAATAGATATACTTGAATAAGCGAGATATATAAGGTAGCTATTCTCATATATACTAAAGGACTTGTAGTCTTGGGTTCGAATCCCGGCCGAAGCATATTTGTTGAGGCAAGGTCAGGGGGTTTTACCCAGTTTTAGGGTTCCTCCTGAGGTGGGCTCGGGCTTACGCCCCAGAGCGTCAGATCCGAGGGGACGGTTGAAATCTCGTCTTGGGTGTCGTTGTACCAAGCCATTCAAAAAAAGTTATTCTCATATATCAATCATGTGAGATGACTTGTGTTGACACACACATCCGGGATCAACCCGTTCGGTTTTTTTTTTTATCTGACCCGAAACCCGACCCGAATAACATTCGGGTTAGTTGGTTTCAGGTCATGGGTTAATTGGGTAGGATCAGTCGGGTTAATATTTATTTGTTATAATATTGAGTCCAATTGCTACAAATAATTGATAACCAATATAAGAAACATCAAAAAACTGCAAGCATTTAATACACAAAATTACATACTTCTTTATCCTCATAAAATTGAAAATGCACTGGACAGTGCCATACAGGAAAACAAAATTAAAAAAAGTTGCTGCTATCCAAACTTTCAAACCCACACCTATAAGAAAGCTATCCTTTAACATCAATGCATTATAATATTGTAACTACTTGTTCTATCATCAAATCTACATAAGAATTTTATTAGCATCATAATGGTAGATTAAAAAAGTTACTAAAGATAATGTAAGAATGTACCTTTTTCTAGTTGAATTAATGCTTCAAGATCTTCTCCTTTTTTCTCAATTGGTTCCTATGCGAAGCCAATCTTGTGTAGGGTGTTCAAAAAAATCCATATCCAAATCTGAAATATCCGAAAATCCAAATCTGAAATATCCGAAAATCCGAATCCGAAATATCCGAAAAAATCGGATACCGGAAGTTCGGATACCAATTTAAAAATTTTCGGATAGTTCGGATATTCGGATAGTTTTTATTTATTAAATAAATTTACCAACTGATTAATATCAAAATATTATCAAATAGTGGTTTGAAAGTTTTCTGAACACTCATCTATTGCAACTGCTCGGCGATTTAACGATTTGTACTTTTGTATTTTTTTATTCATTTGTATATAGACTTCTTAATTTTGTTATGTGTTTTGTTATGTGATTATATATTTTATACATAATTAACCATTATTTTTATTATTATTTATCACAAAACAATTATAACAAGTTAGTTTGAGAAAATTATAAAACACGACACCAAACAAGCGTATTAACCAAAAAAACTAGCTATTATATTTAAGGGTATATTTTACTTTTAATCATTTATGTTTACATAAAATTTCAAAAATGATCCTTTATGTTTCAAAATTTCAAAATAAGCTCTTTAAGTTCCCAAACGTTGCAAATTCGGTTCTTTCTCCTTTAAATTTGTTAGGCATTAAAAGAATAGAACAAAATTTCTAAAGATAAAGGACAATGTATGAAAATTTATGTAAACACAAAGGACTAAAAGTGAAATTTTCTTAATTACTTATATAATATTTTTGACATTTATGCCCTATATACAATTAATACTTCACAAAGTTAACAGAGAAAGAAGCGAGTTTGCAACGTTTGAAATTTAAAGGACTATTTTTGAAATTTTTAAACATAAAGGGTAATTTCTAAAATTTTATATAAACATAAAGGATCAAAAGTGAAATTGACCCTATATTTAATTATGAAAAACAAAAATAGACAAGCTTATTTTTTAAAAAGATTCGTTATTAAAATCAATTATTTAAAAAAAATAAGTGTAATATTTACTTTTATGTAAATAAATGAACATATTTATTTCATTTTTTATAAAATATTTATAACACAACAATAAATAAACTTATTTTATTCACGTTTGTTTTAAAAAAGAAAGTGAACAAATTTATTTTAATTATTCTAAATATTAAAACCAAGTAAAAAGAAATAGTGGAGTTTTAACCTTTTTAACTTTGATCACATTCAATTTTTGTATATAAATATCGACTGCATGAATATTTTATTCATATTTAATTGATTTGGATCTTGATTTATAAAGGGAGGGGTTATCTACACACCTCAAAATTATATTTTAACACCCCCTGTCAAATATATGCCTCGTAGTGGTCACTACGGGGCGTATAGCCGCCTCGTAGTGGTCACTACGGGGCGTTTAAGGGTCCAATCATTGACACTGACACCCGAATCATTGGTACTGACACCTAATAATTACCCCTCAATACTCCCCGTAGTGGTCACTACGGGGCGTATTGGGGTCGTATTGACCAATACTGGGCGTTTTGGGGTGTAAGATGTGGCAGGTGAGGTGTGTGAATAACACCACCCTTTATAAATCAACAAATAGTAACTTTGACTATCTAGCTCTACCTACTCTAATAAAAGAGTATTTTTAGGAGACACGTGTCATCTCCTAATTAACTATAAAAAATATTTTCCCGCCTCTCTCTCCTAAAATATTGATAATTTTTATTCATTAAATTATATAATTAAATATTATTAATTATAAATCTTATCATAAAAAACTTACTAATTTCCTATTAATTAATAAAATAAAATAAAATTTTAATTATATTATATATGTTTATATAATTTTAAAATTATTTAATATATTTATAATTATTTGTTATTTATAATTTTTAAATATTCATATTTCTTATTTAACCAACAAATAATAAATATAATATATAAATCTCTATGCAAATCATTGTTTATAACATGTTATATTTGTTCAACCCATGTAATACATGGGTTTCTAGGCTAGTGTATATATATATATATATAATGAAAAATGTGGTCCTTTCTTAATTAAATTATATGTATGAATAGCCATAAAAATAATTAGTGCAATCGTCTTTTTTATTCATCTACAAATTAGAAAACCATGAAAAACGAATAGTGCAGCCGTCTTTTTAGTTCACCTACGAATTACAAATAAAATAAAGAAAACGAATAGTGGTTTAAGTTTATCATAGGCAAGGAAATGAATAGTGACGTTTTGATAATTTAAACTTCGACCACCAGAATTATTTTTAACTTTGAGAAACGATTAAAAAAATTAGCGCGTTTAATTTGTAAGATTTGATAACAGATTTGGGTTTTCATTCAACCGATTGGTTGTCGGTGAGAAGGATTTTGTGAATAATTTTTATTATTTTTTTAAGATATTTGAGTGTATTTTGAATGATTTTATGTTTTTATGAAAAATTTGTATAGAGTTCGTAATAAGAAGTTTGATTTTGTTACGTAACTTACACTTCTATAAATAATATATAATACTCATTTTCAAGAGTGTTTTGTGATAAGCCGTCGTAACACGCAGATAAAAAAAACCTAGTTGTTATAAAAAGAGACCAGAAAATCAAAAAGGACGTGAATAAAAGTAAGCAGCGAACCTGTTGAAGAAAAAGAAGTTTCACGTTAAACAACTGTTGATAAGACAATCAAAAGAAGAAAGAAAAAAAAAAAAAAAAGTATGGAAAGAAACAAAAACAGAACTTGCATAGAAAGTCTTTTAGAAAGATCAATATCTCGTCTGATGAGAAATTGTACTAGCTTATCTCAAGAACTTCTCTTCTAGGGAGAAAATGTAGTGTCAAAACTTATACTTTTTGTATTCTTTACTCTTTAGATTATAGTGCTCTTCAAAATATGTGAAACACAAAAAACCACGTTCGAAATCTAATTCGAGTTGTTCGGCTTGGATAATATGATTTTAAATTCGGGTTGGGTCGGCTCTCGGCTATGCAAAAATTAGTTTTTCGGGTTGGATATCTGAATAACCCAAATAAAACCGGTTTATTCGGGTTGTTCGGGTTATTTAGATGTAAAACTTAGTGTTTTCGGGTCGAATGATATATTTTGAGATTCGGATCAGTCGGGTTTCGGATAGACCTGAAAAATTTTCAAAACCTAATAACTCGTTATCTGGCCCAATGAACACCTCTACTTTAGAATGAAATTTAGATGTTTCACCCTTTTAAATATGATCAACATCGAGAAAAAACTATCATCTCTATATGGTCTAATTTCATGAGGTGAAGTATTTTTTCAAATTATTATGTCACTTGCATTTGTGTTCGATAAGTCTTATTAAAACTCAGTCTGCTTACCGTCATAAAACACATGTATAACATTAGTTAAAAGACTAAGAAAACGTCTTTTATTTAATTTTTTCAAAGGCGAGACATGATAAAAAAAATTAATGAAGGATGAGGTGCATTTAGCCAACCCTACTAGTGACAAAAGTAAAACTGCATTAATTTTATTGTTATTTTACTTTATTTATTGGGAAAACAACATTAAAAGCGTAGGGTTGGTCGGTTAATCGGGCAACATAAATCGGGGGTCTCATTAGAAGCAACCTCTCTGTTCTTACGGGTAGGGCTAGCAATTTCACTATTTTAGACATGGACCTTTTAACACGACACGACATGAATTTAACAAGTTTCGTGTTTAACCTTAACAGGTTTCGTATATTTAACACGTCGACATGTTTAAACACGAAAAAAATCGTGTGTTAACAAGTTAAAACACCTGATAATTGGTTATAAATCTGTTTACACCTATTAATATTTTTATTTTCAAAATAATTAAATATATAATATAGATTTATGTGTTTTTTAGCATGAGACCGTAGACTTCATCCAAAGCCCACTCGCACATCCCTCTTTTCTGGTTCTTCTTTCTGGCTTCTCCTTAATAGGGGTGGAAATATTCTTATTTTCCATCACGTCATATTATATTTAGAGTAAATGGCACTTTTGGTCCTTTATCTTTACACAAATTTTCAGAGATAGTCCTTTATGTTTTAAAATGCCAAAAACAGTCCTTTAAGTTTTCAAATGTTGCAAACTCGGTTCTTTCTCCGTTAACGCCGTTAAGTATTAACAGAATAGGGGCATAAATGTCAAAAAAAATATCACTTTTGGTCCTTTATCTTTACATAAATTTTCAGATATGGTCCTTTATTCTGTTAGTACTTAACGACGTTAACAGAGAAATGACCGAGTTTGCAAAATTTGAAAACTTAAAGGACTGATTTTGACATTTTGAAACATTAAGGACTATCTCTGAAATTTTGTGTAAATATAAAGGACCAAAAGTGCAATTTACTCTTATATTTATTTATGTTGTTGTCCATCACCTCAATTCTATAGGTAATGCCTCTACTATAAGAGAGAAGCCGTCAACTGTGTAAAAGAGGTGCATGCCCCTATAACAAGTGTGGAAACACTTTTTCTATATTAAAAATATTTTATTTTTAACTAAAAGTATATTCGAGGCTAACCGTGACAGTCTTGTAAGAAAAACGGGCCTTATGTGATGTGCAATGCCAGAAACACAAGTGGGGTGCCGAAAAATGCACTGTTTTGAAAACCGGACCGGACCGGCCGGTCGGACCGGTCGGACCGGGAACCGGTGGGTGGACCGGTCCGGTTAAGGGTCTTGAACCGTTTTTGGGTGAACCGGCCGGTCGGACCGGTGAACCGGCGGTCGGACCGGAAAACCGGTGGTCGGACCGGTGGTTGAACCGGTTTTTTTATTTTTTTATTTTTTTTTTATTTTTTTTATTTTTATATATATATATTTATAAAATGTATATAAAATCATCCGGTTCTTAAATCCGGTCCGACCGATCCGACCGGTCCGACCTCTGACCGGTAACGAGACCGGTTCGACGTCCGGTCCGGTTATGAAAACATTGGAAAAATGAGGGTTTTTCACCCTTTATTGAATGCGTGGCACATATTCATTGCATTTTAAACAAAGATTGTATTATCCGTGTGTCATTGCCAATAGTTAGGGCATATTTTGTGGCATATGAAAGTTAAAAGGGACATTTTGAGCGGAAAAAAATAAAATATTATTATGGTCAAAAAGACCACTTGGGCCTATCAGGGATTGGGTTGGGATAATTATTTATGTTTCATGTTTACGTGGGCAAGATGATATTGGCTATACAATCAGATTAAACAAACTTACCTCGTATATTTTCACTCGGTCTGGGGAAGAATGAAAACAAATGTTACTTTTGTTCCAGTTGGGGTAGAAAGGCTACTTCGAAGGAGTCCCGTCTCAAAATTATCATTTAAAGTTAATTATCCCAACACATGAATGTATTTTCACAAAAATAATTAAAATAACGTTGAAATTAGTGTAATTTTATTTTTGCTTCTTGAGAGCTCCCACATATATACGTGTATACATGCACCACAGATGGGGCACAACCTTAAGTGGAACTTTGCTAAGTTATAGTGGGATGATAATAGCTGGTGAATTTATATAGTCTGTCTGGAGCATTCGAGTAGGGTCTGCGCTTCACCAAATCCAAGCGGGCTATGGACTTATGAACAGCTGGGGCCTGCAAGATATGTGTTATTTGGCCCAGTTCAGGCCCATGCTAATTGGCTTCTGCTACAATCTGTTGCTGGCTGTATGGTCTAGGGTTTAGTAATATCATGTTACTTATAATTTGTAAATAGTATAGTAGTAGTTGGGCTATGGTTATTACCTCCCTTTTTTACATAGCTAGTAAGATTGAGCTAAGTACTTGGTGTCTATTTTGGGCACCAAAGCTTGTTTTGGGGAATAGTATAGGCTTTTGTTAGGGTATGTCCACTTAATTTTGTATCATTTGTTGGTTTATGTTATTTTTTGGGTTTTATCAAAAAAAAAAAAGAAAAAAAAAAGGATACCATTTAAAGATTTTCACAATTACAGAATATAATTTTATAGTAAGGATCAGGTTGAAAGATGTTGATCCTCAATAGTCTATACATACTTTTGTTCATTTCTAAAACTTCTTAGAGTGTCTTTGGTAAGAAGACCTAAAAACATACATAGTTGGCTACCCAAAAACATCATAGACCACTACAAGAATAGCTAAAACCAGTATTATATAATCACCCATTTTTTTACTTTTAAATATGTTTATCCCTGCCATATATTTATATTCTTGGTGTTGAATGCAACCTGTAAAAAAATTCACTACAAAGGTTAGGATAATAATAAAAAAAATTTTAAAAAATGAAATTGAATATAAATAAAAATATTATATTATATCATATTTTAATTTGTTGAATAAATCAATTAAAAATGTGATCTACATTTTCAGTACACTTTTAGTTAGATTTTTACAGTCAAAGAAGACCCTGGCCAATCCACGTGGCCAGCTTGACGAACGTCAGCGACAGAGACATCCCATCACATCATTAACCAGTGTAGGATTTAAGATCAAACTGTCTGCCTAAAACTATACCTTGGAATGATTCAAGTAAAGTAAATGACTTAGGAAACCGAGTGCCATCCGAGAGTCTGATTAGTCTTCGTGGTAGCGCTTCTCTTCAGCTAAATTCTCATATATTATTTGGTATGCATGAAAGGTGAAATACGATAATTTATTATATTGTAATAAAAAAAATATGTTTGCTAAATAGGAATGAAATAGAACGTTTCAAAATGATTGTGATTCCTTCGATTATAATGATATTATAATTTTCATTCTTGAATGAATGAGTTTTATTTGTGATTTCATTCTATCTTTCTAGCTTATTCTTTATTTTATCCTTTCTTTTGAGATCTAAGGACTAAATTGCAATTTATCATTGACTTGTGTCTGAATCCATGACCCAGCACGACCCGACCATGACTCAAACCATGTTCGAACCCATCACCCAACCAATGACCTATGGCCCGACCCATCACCCGACCAATAACCAAGCACATGTCTCAACTCATGATCAACCCCATTACTAGGCTCATGACCCTACTCATGACTTGATCCATGATCCAATCTATGACCAAAACCATGTCAGTGACCCATGGCCAAAAGTTCGAAACCATGTCTCGATCCATGTTCCGACCATGACCCGACCCAACTCATGACTAGACCCATCACTCGACACATGGTCGGACCCATGGTTGGACCCCTAGCAAGACTCATGACCCAACCTATAATTTAAATGTATTAGATAAAAGGATTTTATGTTTCATCAGATAAAATTACTACAAATTTTTAATGAATAATGTTGCAAAAATTGGTAAATTTTTTTATTTTAATGAAGGGTATTTTTATCATTTTTAATGAATTACATTTTATTTATTCTGTCTTTTTTGTCTATCAAACATCACAAAGTTATCTTAATCAAATATGACAATCAATGCTAATGATTCAATTTTTTTCCTTATTCTTGCATTAGATCGTCCCATTCTATTCTCTTTATCTATTTTATTATTTCATACCAAAGAGATGCAATTTGACCCTATGGTAATAGAAAAATAAAACAAATGAAATTGCCATCTAAGTAAAGATAATAAGCAAATCAAAATTTATGATGGCATAGCACGAAGCATACCAATAGTACAGAGAGACAATTTCAGACCACCATTTCTGCTTCTCTAACACTACTAGGAATTCCAACATCTAACCTCATTGTTGGTTTATACTGCTCCGGCACGGCAGCACCACCCTGCACGCAAATCTCAACCACCGCGGGTGCCTGTCCATAAAAATTCCTAAGCTCCTTTTGCAACAGAGGTTCCTCCAGATTAGGAACATGCCACACATACCTTGGCGGTATCAAATCGTCAAGAACCGCCGACTGCCACCCATGCTGCCCGTTTCTCTGCTGATGCTTGTAGGCCCCACAGTTTTGCGCTTTATGACCTGTGGGCCCCACATGGATCTCGGGGCAGTACCCACAAACTCTCACAGGGTACATCTTCATCAATCTATTGGCTCCCATTCTCATTTTCTCCCATACTTTGAGTGTTTCCTCTGCAACTAAAACTATTTGTTGTTTATCAGATGGAGGGATTATTTCAGAATCTGGTGTTTCAGCCAGTAACATAGGTTTTGAATCTTGTGAGGGTAAATCTGGCAATTCACTTTCATCTGCATCAATGAATTCGCTTTTGCTAATTCGGATTATGGGTTTTCTTCTTCTTTTTGTGGGGTATTCAGGTAAATCGACTCCTGCTTGAATGCATAGCTCGGTTAGTGCTGGGATTCGAGGAACTGAAAATCTTTCCTCATGTGGAATACGTTTTCCCAACCGATCATACAGATGATAGGCTTCGATTTGAACTATTATGTCCTCTACAACAGCATTTACCCACTCGTGTTTACCCTTCCGAATTGAAGAGTTTGGGCCTCGACATGATCTAAAGGGATGGCCCACAGGACCAACATGAATTTCATTACAATACCTGTTAGAAGGAAAAAAGATGAAACATATTAAGTTTGTTCACCATGCATGATGCATCTTCTCTGTAAAAAAGAATAACTAGAAATGCAGCCACATTGCAAGAAAAACAAAAAAGCGAAAAACAAAAAAAAAGTGGATGATGAATAATGGGCAAGTTGGTTAATGGGTCGAAACAGGGTCAAAGTGACCGGGAGAGTTGGGTGCTATACATAACCATATAATGAAAATATTGCGCTAAATCAATATCTCTAAATCTCTAATAAATAAATAACTCGTGCCACCATGTGTCACATTTATATTACTTAAATCTCATTTTCAATATTATTTACTTAAAACTTAATTATCATTGTATAATGATATAACCACATCTTCATGATAACCTTTTCATTTTTTTTTCTTTTCTTTTTTCAACTAGTATAATACATGGAGTTCTAAACTAGTTTTCTTATTAAAACAATATCAGGAGGTTGTAGGCATTTAATCACACTTCATGCCACTTTTGATCCTTTTAACCTGGTCCATTTACCCAAGCTTTTACAGCTTCTCAATTGACAAATTAGAGGCATTGTTGTAAAAATCGGCCTAGTCAGCCGATTAATCGGTGATTAATTGGTAGTCGGTTAGGCACCGATTAATTTTTGGCTAGTCGGTCAAAAAATCGGTAATCGGTTAAAGTCAGTCAAAATCGGATCTAGTCGGAAATAATCGGCATAGTCCGGAGACTTTTCAAATTCTGGCGACTTTGCCAACAACTTTTGGAGTTTCAGCGAGTTTTCCAGGCACTTTTGGAATTCTGGCAACTTTTTGAAGTTCGGCTGCGTTTTGGTAAAATTCTATATATATTAAATTGAACATTTTTATAAAATTATATTGAAAATTTGGATGTATATATATAATTTTGAAAAATTATATATAAATTTTCCAATACGATTAATCCCTAGTCCCTGCCCCACTGCCCGACTAGCGACTAGCGATTTCTACAATCATGATTAGAGGTGGCAAAGCTGGTGGGTTGTGTAAGGGTAATTTATTTTGGGGTCAAAACATGCAAGAGTTGTAAAAAAAACATCTTTATCCAAGAACTTTTAATAAATTATTAGTCTCACATATTACCTTAGAAATGTGACATCAAAATAATAACCTAATATTCCAATTTTTAAATAATTTTACCTAAGATGTTTTATGCAATTATGAGCAAGCAATACACTTTGTACAACTCTTACAATCTTTCCCTTTCAGTATTTTTACTCATTTGAACCGTTTGAGATAAACGCACCCAAACTGGCCAATGCATCAATTAATGGGTCAATACTACCACTTGTAGGTAAAATACAACGCAAATCAACCAATTTATACGTAAAGTGTTAAACGGTCATATTATCAATCAATTAGGATCCAAACAAAATTTGCAAATATTCAGATGTGCAACAGAGCATGTGAATTACTTACTTGCAGGCTTGTACAGGAACTACTTTCAAGAGCCTTTTTAAATTGTTAATCAATGTTGTTCGTGCATTCAACACGGCATATGCAAGAGGAATCATCCTTTGAACCAGTAACCCGTTCTTTGGAGGAGGAGCGGCTCTTTTAGGTTGACCTTTTCCACTCTTCATCCTCTCCCTGGCGGCTCGCCTGAGCTCCAAAATGGGTACAGGAAAGGGTTTCTTTTCTTTCTTGGAATAATAACGTGGCAAATCAACATTTTGAGGGTTATTATTGCACTTAATAACAAAGGATTGTGTCCTGCTCTGATAACATGATGGAACTCCAAATACCCGTTGATGTTTAGATTTCTTGCCACTTAGCTGTATAAAAATAATACATTTTATCATAAACGAACCAAACGAACATGAATGAGCCATTTTTCATGTTTTTTCGTTTAACATTGAACATGTTTGTGAACGTTACATTAACACTAACTGAGCAGAAATTTTTGTTTGTTTCCGTTAATTAAGGAATTAAACTTGCTTACGAACATAAATGAACACATACTATTTAAAGATAAAAATTAGCATTCTCAATCTCAAACATTAGACATGATCATCTTAAATAAATATAAGGTTATATACTTGATATGAAAATAATAAATATACTTATCCTAAAACAAAGCACAAGCTATAAATAATAATCACAACTAAAAATATCCTAAAATAATGTTTCAAAGATCTTAGTTTGAAATTACTATGTTTTATAAACTACCGATGACTGGATTCTAGTTCGAATGTAAGGTAATAGACTAGACATTAAAATTTTAAAATATAGAACACATTTAATAAACAATAAACATAATAAACGAACGTAAACTAAAACATTGTCGAACGTTCACAAACACAAATGAATGAACATGACCTCTATTCATGTTCGTTCATTTAACTAAACAAACAGATTTTCATATTAATGTTTGTTCCTTTATTAATTGAACGAACATAAACGAGCTTCCCGCCGAACATTTCACAAATTGTTCATTGAATATTCGGTTTGTTTATAGCCCTAGGTTTTAACAAACCATAGTGTTATTTTTATCATTTTAAGAAAAACATTTAAGATCGCAACAACCCCAATAATAATGTTTCATAATGTCTGTCTATCAAAGAACTAATGATGCACCTGGAAGGAATCAAAGAAGTCGAGGTCTTGCTGAGAATTGCATCTCAATATGCCAAGTTTTGGACATATTAATCTTTGTTTACATAAGAATGAAGTGGTTCCCAACTCAGGAGATATCAAACTACAACTCATATCTGCCATAGAAAGCACATAAATAAAATTAGAACTTAAATGCGTATACAAAATGACAGCATCAACACTTTGCAGTCTATCAAAGCCATGGAACATAAGGTTAATATGCACTTGATTTTAAAAAACAGCAACTGAGACTGTACTTGAGGCATGAGGCACATGCCCCAAGAACATATGGGTCAAAATTAATCAACATTGGTAAGATAAGGATATGTAGAAACCACCAATGAGATTAAGAGATTATGAATAGATTGCATGACAAAAAAAGGCCAATACGTAAAAAGATGTAACTTTCGGTTGTAGACAGAGCTTATTAGGCTCTTGCCTCATGTCTCATGCCTCACGACTCGGCTTTTGAGACCTAAGCGCCTTCATTTTAAAACCAAAAATATACATTTAACTATTGATTACATCTACATACTAGTGTTCTTACCATATTAGGCGTTTGGGCGAATCATCAAACACTTGGTGTTCATAAAGAAAAAGAACCAAGTAATCTAAACGTAACACTATCTAAACCTAATAATATGCAGAAACAGATCGTCACAAAACAAGATTTTAGCTAATAAGATTGTTAAGTACAACACAATTCAATAGACCAACAAATATCATTTTTGTCAATAGTATATATAGAACTAAGTGCCAACAATTCATTGTCTTCTCATACTTGTGCACAAATAAATCCTTAACAGATCTTATGGACTAACAGATTATAAAATAAGATTTTAGGGTAGATCAGATTATGTAACCCTAACAGATTATGCACTACCACTGTAACAGCGATTTACCTGTAGACGATTGTATTGGTGAGCAGCGAATGAGCCGAGTGGAATCAGCAGCGAAGGAACAAACAGCGATTGAAGACGATTGAAAACGATGGAGATGATTTCATAGGTGAAGATGAATCGTGAGAAGCAAAGGGGAAGATAATTGAAAACCGATCGTCAGAGGCAATGGAGATGATTATGTGAAAGTGAAAAAAATCGTTAGATATTATCCGTTCTCTTCCCACAAAAAAAAAAAGGTGTTCTATTATTAGTCATATAATTTTAAAATTTATTGATTTTTTCATAATGTTAATAAATTAGGGGTTTACACGTGTGCTTTGGGTAACTTCGTATATATAATTAAAAAAAAACATGTTATTTACCCAACTAAAATTTTGTCCACAAAATATTGAGTCGTACACTCTTTTGATATGAGTATATATGATCATGATGACGGTGACAACAAGATTTCCTAAAACAATTAATTTAACCGTAGCAAAAGCAAGTGTCAATCGTAAGGAACACGAACCCAAATAAAAACACACAATGTTAAACATCATATAACTAAGACACAAAAAAAAAAAAAAAAAAGACATTCATAATCTTAAGATTATTTCAAAAAAATCTGGAATCGTGGGTAAAATGGGACAAATTTTAGTGTATGATGCTGTTACGGTTGATAGCATCAACACACTAAATGGGTTATATGATCTATCTCGTGTGTAAGTAGGCCTACATTTTTTTGGATAATCGGTGGTTTTCAAGTCCACGGTCAAGTAGTTGTTACTTTTTGGATTGTAATTGATATCTTGTGATGTTTATTATTATTATTATTATTATTTATTATTATTATTATTATTATTATTATTATTATTATTATTATTATTATTATTAAGGTATATGTACTTTCAGACATATTTTTTGACCAAAAATTAAAGATTGAATCATATCGCCATCGTCATGTTATTGTATAATATTAGTAATAATTAATTAATAAAAAATAATTATTAAATAATAATAATTAATAATGATTATTATTATTAACTAATGGTCAAAACTTTTGCATATTTTTTGATTTATTGTTTTAGGATGAGTTGACAGATATTGTGATCATCTTTTTGTCAACATTTTGATATTTATTTTGTTGTCACCGCAGTATGACAATAATGACTACATTTTAAGATTTTGCATCGTAGTGACAACTGTTGTAACATGATTTTATATATGTGCTTTGATACACGGAATTATGTATGCATTCTAATAGTAATTAAACAATAGAGTTAATTACAAATTTCATCCTTTATGTTTATATCCATTTTCATTAGAAGTCATTTTGGTTTTAAAATGCCAGTAACAATGCTTTATGTATTAAACCCTAGGATACATCCATTAGCCAAACAACCGTTTATTTTTAGTGTTAAGTCATCTCACGTGAGGACAAGTTAGCCTTTTTCTATCCACTCACGTGATTCGCACGTGAGATGACTTAACACTAAAAATAAACGGTTGTTTGGCTAAAGAACGTATCCTGCAAGATTTAATACATAAAGCATTGTTACTGGTATTTTAAACCAAAATGACATCTAATGAAAATGGATATAAACATAAATGATGAAATTTGTAATTTACTCTATTGTTTAATTGGTATTAATGTTAGATATTAATTATTATTTATTAATTAATATTATTTTCCCCTTTTTTTGACTTTACGGCTTCTTTTATTGCTTACTATTATTATTATTCACTCGCAACGATGACATTTCCTAGTGAATTACATGCGCGTTGTGGCATGAATTTCGTTACAATTTCTTATATTAGAACGCATACATAATTCCGTGTATCAAAGCACAGATATAAAAGCATGTTACAACAATTGTCACTACAATGCAAAATCCTAAAATGTAGCCATTATTGTCATACTGCGGTGACAACAAAATAAATATCAAAACATTGACAAAAAGATGATCTCAACATCTGTCAACTCAATAAATCCAAAAATATGCAAAAGTTTTTACCATTAGTTAATAATAATAATCATTATTAATTATTATTATTATTTAATTATTATTTTTTATTAATTAATTATTACTAATATTATATAATAATTATTATTATTATTATGCGCCGGTTTTTTTTGACTCCACACGTATTAATGAATTATTATTACTATTCACCGGTCATTTCCTAAATGTATATATAGCTTAAGCATGATTTTAGTAACGGTGTATATGTTATATTTTATACCCCCTACTTATTCAAGAAAAGGAGCTGTGCACATCATCGGGTTTGAATCAATTGATGCTAAAAGTTGCAAACCCAGAAAAAAATGAAGATAGAAATCAGCAGAAAAATAAAAAATAAATAAAAAGTTGATAAACCGAATAATGAAACATACCAGCAACATAGATATCGAGAAATAGAACAAGATATCGCAGCATAAACCAACTATGCAGTGTCTCAGCGGTATCCTGGGATTGATTCAAATGGAAGGTCTCGGGTTCGAAACCCTCCGCAGCGAAAAAGGGGTCTGTGAGGGTCAAGGGTTTTCCTGTAAGGTTTTTCTCCTGAGGTGGTTGTGGAGGGCTTATGGGAGGTACATGTAACTAGACCTTGGTGACATAGCCTGAAAACAGTGGGATCACATGATTGAGACCTTGAGTTTGAGTTTTGTTTTACTACATGTAAAACCAATGTATGTGTAAGCCGTATATATATAAAATTTTAAATACTAAATAATATTTTAGGCTATATATTTTTTTTAGCCAAAATACAATATTTTGGATTTTTTTAGGCCCAAAAATTTTAGACCCACGTAAAAAAATTCGAAAAATCCGAAACCCAACCCATAGCAAAACCGAAAACCCAAAACTGAAAAAAGACGAACACTAATAGGTTTTAGGAAAACAAAAATCTATATTTTAGTACTAATAGGTTTTAGGAAAACAAAAATCTATATTTTAGTTTTAGGTTGAGATTGAGCCAAAAGCCGACCCATTAACACCTCTAACACCCTCCAAGCTTTTATGAGAGCTTTGTGAGCCAAATTTGTCTTTAGTTTTTTTATATAAGTGTAAATTATGTTAATACCTTGAATCTAATTTCGATGGCTTGACTTGATCACCCTCAACTCAATCATATGTGCTTTTACAAATTGTGATGACCCAATTTGAGCAAGGGTGGCCACTTCGCGATATGAAGCATGATTTCCCGGTCGATTGAGTCAAAACTTCCCCTTTGTACCAGAATGTCTCCTAGGTCTGGTATGAAGTCAAGCCGATCCCGTTGAGATTGAGCCAAAAGCCGACCCATTTACACCTCTAATTATTACCCTCCAAGCTTTTATGAGAGCTTTGTGAGCCGAATTTGTCCTTAGTTTTTTCATATAAGTGTAAATTATGTTAATACCTTGAATCTAATTTCGATGGCTTGACTTGATCACCCTCAACTCAATCATATGTGCTTTTACAAATGGTGATGACCCAATTTGAGCAAGGGCGGCCACTTCGCGATATGAAGCATATATTTTAGTTTTAGGTTGAGATTGAGCCAAAAGCCGACCCATTAACACCTCTAACACCCTCCAAGCTTTTATGAGAGCTTTGTGAGCCGAATTTGTCCTTAGTTTTTTCATATAAGTGTAAATTATGTTAATACCTTGAATCTAATTTCGATGGCTTGACTTGATCACCCTCAACTCAATCATATGTGCTTTTACAAATTGTGATGACCCAATTTGAGCAAGGGCGGCCACTTCGCGATATGAAGCATGATTTCCCGGTCGATTGAGTCAAAACTTCCCCTTTGTACCGGAATGCCTCCTAGGTCTGGTATGAAGTCAAGCCGATCCCGGTATTTTCGTAAACATAAAAGAGGGACGAGTGACAAGGGACTTCAGTGACTCACCATAATCAATAAGTGGTGAATGATATACTGATAACATACATATTTATAGCCAAAAGTACCTATAGTTACAAGAGAGGGGTGATGTCACTCGTGAAAGTGACACTAAAACAACAAAATACTCTGTTCATCATTTGTTATACAACAACTGAAGTATGCATCTATTTTAACAACCAGTTTGACCTTCAAAATTCAAACCCATCAAAAGTATGCATCTATACTGTTACATTAATATATTTCACAAGGGTATGCTAAATATGCATAATTCTGTCTTTTAGATCATGAAAACGTATTGCATGGTGTTTCATACCCACCTAAGTAGAAACAAGCGGGACTCTATCCTGATGCTTATCCTTGTTCAAAGGATGATCTAGAAACTCAAAATCCTTGTCTTCGTCTTCATCTTCATCTTCATCTTGATGGCCGTTGTTGTAATTACATGGGAAATATATCTGAGATCTTGATTTTGTTAGTCTTTTAGAAATATTTGTTTGATTAAAGCTACCAAAACCTTTGATCCCACTCGTGAGCTTACGGGCTCTACCCCTCTCTTCTTTCAAAAAAGATCGGTCTTCTTCAAGCAGTTTCAAAATTCTTTCTGATTTTTCTCTTACCCTCAATCCCCAATTGAATCTTAAAAAATAAATAAATAAATAAATAAATAAAAAGATTAGTTGAATCCCACAAGATAAAGATATAACTACATGCTTACTTTTCTTGATCAAGATGCTGGAAAATAGCCATCTCCTTGATAACCTCTTTATCACATTGAAATTCTTCAGAAATTCTCTCTGGACCATGGGTGAGCAAGTGATCCAATATGATAAGAGCCTTGTAAGAACCTCTCCATTTCTCTTTATCAAACTTCCATAACCTAAAACTCTCATCAAAATTTGTATGTTTATTTCATAAATTAACCTTTTTTGATGCAAGAAATCACTAAATTCAACACCTTTTGTGAAGAATATTGACAATCCTCCAGTAATCATCGACTTCAAAAGCTGCACGTGATATAATTCCCATTGATCGCGTGTCTGGTGGCCAGACATCTTCAACCATTGCTTCTTCAGTCAATCTAAACATCAAAAACAAAATGTTTAAACAAGAACCAAAAAACACACAACGTGTTAAACAAACTCACAGTTCTGCAGGTGTAACATCTGTTAAGGCCAATCGTGCGGCCTTGACCTTCTCTTTCCAAAAGAAAGAAGCTTGCTTTCTGAGTTCATGGAAGGAAGGAGAACCCATATTTTTGCCCGATTTACCTGCTAATTTTGTCTTACAAGCTGCATAAATACCAGTTTCTGCACAAATTATAATTAATTAATTAAATAATGTTTTATTTGAGTTGAATATGCCTAAACCAAGAAGGATTTGCAACTGCTCCACTACAAAACACACCCAATAAAATAAGGATCCACATATTGAGTATCAAACAAAGAAACTATGGATTAAAAGTTAGGTTTTGAGGCATTCAACATTCAAAAAGCTATAACTGATGATGCTATGTTTTGGCTGATTGTGTCTGTCTTTAGGTATATGTCTTTGAAGTTTGCTTTGGTCAAAATTTATGTTACCAAAATTACCCTTTTACGGGTCTATTCTCTATTCAGCATTCCATGCAAGTAACAAGAAAATTTCATGTTACTTGTCAAGTTGATTCAATTTTTATTAAGCAAATGCAGAAACATATCACCATCTAGAAGTCAACTCAAACTATTGAACCAATATATGGTTTTAGCAAGGGTTTTTATGCACAAAACAAACCATAAACCATTAACTCAAAGCTACAATGCACAAAAGGCGGCAAATGGATAGGTCATATGAGTTTAAAAATGGGTCAAAATTAGTAATCTAAATGGGTTACGTTGGGCCAGCCCATAACCACTTTTATTCTTTTCTTGAGCTCAAGATTAATTATCAAGTTTAATAAAAACCGAATGTAAAAAAAGGATCTAGTTTTTGTATGAAGGGATTAAGAAGGTTCTATGCATTTTTAATACACTGCATGTAGCTTTCCACATATTGACCCATTAAGGCATTTATTATCTATTTGGAGACCAAGTATATAACCCAAATTGACCCATTTACTAATAAATGGGTCAATTTTCTTACCACTACAATACACATCCAATTGATAAGAAAGCTCAATACTAGACAAACATACGCTATCATTGACGTTAGATATTAAAAAGAAAAAATTTCGAAACAAAATTAAAACTTAACTAGGACAACTAGCATAACTAATTATGTTAAACACAACAAAATATTTTTATAAATTATTCCACATAACTTTTCTCCTATTTTGGACTTGAGAAGCTAGTTTCATTGATGGATGATCAAGAACACGATAAATAAAACGGCCACCAAGTCAGGGATCAATTTGAAAAGAAGGGTTTCATTCAGACACACTCAACCAAACAGTTTTAACTGGCTCAGACCCTCTTAACCATTCAGACATCTTATCGATTCAAAATTTAATGGTTCAAATGTTACCAAACAGCCCCTTACTAATGTACTAATTTATATGGAGTTATGAACTTATGATAAGCAAATATAAATGTAACATATGTATAAGAAAAAGATACTGTGAAAAATGACCTCTAGGACTAGCAGCTAAGGGAAGCATGAGATGGAAGACTTTCATCAAAATCTGTTGGTACCAATTCCTCTAAATCATAAAGTGGGTGTGTAAGGGTGTTTACAACAAAATAAACAAAATGATAACTAAGCCAGGCAAGTAGACGGGTTGGATCGAGTAGGGAAACGGGTCCGAATGGATTTGAGTTAGGATGAATGCGGGTCAGGATGGGTTTTAAGTAAAATAAGTTTGGATCTAAGTGAGTCGTTTTTAACTTTTTAAAAAACATCAATTTAGTTCATGTTAAAATGGGTTGTAAGTAAACAAAAAGTTTATTTGCATAATCTTTAGTAATTTTATCATCAAATATATTATTGATAATTCTTACTCGATTGAATATAATATATTCTTATAGTTTTTAGGTTACCCATCTTGACCCGCATTATGTTAAAATGTTACTCATCTCAACCTGTTTTACGTTATGATGCTACCCATACAGTAATTGCTCACCCAAACCAACCCATTTATCTTGCTTTGGGTGAAGATTGTCAGGTCTAATAATAACCATAAATGGGTATGAGCTCATGAACCAGATGCAACAATGGGAATACCAGCAATTATTTCATGAACCAGATGCAACAATGGGAATACCAGCAATTATTTACTTAATAGCCACCTGATGATGGTACATGGCAGAACCGTAAATAAGATAAAAGATGGTATAAGACATGGGTCACATTTAATGAAGTGTAATCATGAATGTTCGGGTGGCATTTAATGCAGCAATAAAAGAAGGGATGGCAAGCAGATGAAAGAGGGCATGGTCAGCCGCCCATCAATCAGATGTCGGGAAACATACGGAAGGTCCTTACCCACTGGGCAGAGACCAGATAAACAAGAGAGAAACCTCAGGGGAAAGACCAGGAGAAAAGGATATAAATAGCAATGTTAAGGAAGGTAATGGAATTCAATACACTCCAACTACCAAAAAAACAGATAATTAAAGAGAGAAACAATTGTCAGCATTAAATCCCGTTGTATGGTCCTTACAGAGGGAGTGTGAGGAGTTTTCTCTTGTATGTTATGTAATATTGTCTGGGAGTTTCCCTGATGTATTGTAAGGAGATTTTCTCATGCATTATGTTGTGTTGCAAGTAGATTTAGTTATACTTTGTGTGATACTCCGTTGTCCTAATCCCACTTTGTGAAGATGGTTATTGTTTAAGCCTTACTCGTGTCATCCATAACCAAATCCGCGACAATTTGGTTCATCATTTGGCGCCATCCGTGGGTCCCGATTTTGGGTCACCAGCTGAAACGCACGATCACACGACATGGCTGATGATAATACTCATTCTACACCTCAGAGTTTGATCAGCAAAGACTCAAGTAAAAAAGGTTCATTCCCGACTGAGAACACCTTAGGGTCTCAACTCGAAATGACCGAGGGGTTAGATGAAGAGGAAATGGAGGTAACAATCTGATAGAGATTAGAATTATATTAATATCATAGTTAGTAATAGTAGATTCTAGATAAGGGTAGTTTGGTAATAGTCATTTCTAGTTATATGATTAGTAGGTTATAAATAGATGGAAGGATGGTGAGTAGAGGGTGTGAAGAAAATTATTCAGAATTGTAATTGGCTCCTGCTTAGGTTTGGAGAAGGGTGTAACCCTGGGTCATCTTCTGATGATGTAATCGTTTGTTCATTTCCTTTGATGTAATCGTTTGTTCAGTAACATCATCATTTCTGTCTTCTTCCTATCATTTACAATTGTGATTCCTATTTCTATTGTGTGTTTGATTTGGATTCTTATCATTGGTCCGACCTGCCATCCAGCGGTTCCAATTTCAGAAATCGTCAATAGCATTTCTGGTTTTCATTCCACGCCGTTTCATCGTAGGCTTCGTCATCCGCCTTCGCCACCAGCAACTCGTTCCCAATTTCATCACTAATTGCTTTCATCGTCGCTGTTGTGTCTCAATTTCAAACGCATCTCGATTGATTACCCACAGTTGTCGTTCAATTAGCACTGATTTTAGATTTCGTTCATTGTTCTGATTTCAGATTTCGTTCATAATTAATTAGTCGCCGATTTCTGGATCTTCCAATTTCAATTTTATCCTCGCGATCCTCACGATTATTTTCTGCAGACGACTTGCCGGACATGGAACCTAGTAATCCGAAGTCTCGATTGGATATTCATGAGCAACAAATCCAACAATTGCAATTAGATGTATCAGCGATCAAGCAAATGATGAAGGAAAATCGTAAAGAGTCCTCTGAATTTCGTACGGTCCTATTGGAGTGGATGAAGCAACACGAGACAAAACCAGCCGATTCTTCTTCTGGTTCAGATAATAGCGCCGGTAGGGATGTAGAGGATATGATACGCTCTGGTATCATGGCCGGTAATGTTTCTCTTTCTCGCTTTAGTTATTCGAATCGATTTGGGCCTGTATTGAATGTTGGGCTGCCTGGGGTGGACCAATCTCAGCCCATAGCTGCTGTTAATTCCCGTCCAACTGATAAGGATTTTCAGTCACGAGGGGAGGGTTGTAGGCCAAATACGTTTGCGACATCAGTGGTGTCGGTGTTACCTGAGCTAGACGGGCAGTCGCATTCCAGAGATAGAGGGGTTTGCCCTGAAGGAAGGCTCCAAAGTCTGCTGTTGGGGAATGATGAAATTGATACTGGGAAGGGTGACCATTTGTTGTTGGAGGCTGATAATCCTTCTGATCCGCTTGATTCTCCACTATCGAACACTGGTTTGGCTTCAAAATTGGCCGAGTTCTTTGTTGATACGAGAGGGGCAACTACACTTCGTTTTGAGGGGGTTTTACAAGGGATTCCAGTTAGCATGATGGTGGATAGTGGAGCTACTCATAATTTTATTTCTCAGCGTTTAGTAACTGCCTCGGGACTCTCGGTCTGTTCTTTTGATGGTATTCGTATTAAGTTGGGAAATGGGAATTTTGTATATGTGACAGAACAGTGTATGGGTCTTCAGTCATTGGGGGAGGTTGTCCATAATTGGCAGCACTCAGGGATAAAATTCACCCATGAAGGGAATTCGGTTATGTTGCACGATCTCTCAAAGACTCATACAACCAAGGCTGCTCTTAACCAATGGTTATTCGGTGAGGAAGCCGCTTCCCAGTTGAGACATGTTTTGCACCGTAATCGAGGAGTTCAACATCTTCTGCGCTTGGAGTGGAAAAGGCGTAGGAAGAAAGGAAATTGTTTGCGTTGGGGAAATCGTTATGGGCCAGCTCATAAATGTCCAGAGACACGTCCAGTAAAGTGAGGCAGGATCAATGATTAACTCCCAAGTCTTGAGGTCAAGACTTTAAATAAGGGGGGAGTAGTGATAGAGATTAGAATTATATTAATATCATAGTTAGTAATAGTAGATTCTAGATAAGGGTAGTTTGGTAATAGTCATTTCTAGTTATATGATTAGTAGGTTATAAATAGATGGAAGGATGGTGAGTAGAGGGTGTGAAGAAAATTATTCAGAATTGTAATTGGCTCCTGCTTAGGTTTGGAGAAGGGTGTAACCCTGGGTCATCTTCTGATGATGTAATCGTTTGTTCATTTCCTTTGATGTAATCGTTTGTTCAGTAACATCATCATTTCTGTCTTCTTCCTATCATTTACAATTGTGATTCCTATTTCTATTGTGTGTTTGATTTGGATTCTTATCACAATCACCTCGGACTTTGTCAAAAGTCACAGGGAGACGTTAAAAGCCCAGCTGGCCGAGTTGGAGCACAAAGAGAAGTTAGATAAGCTGAAAGCTCAGCTCTCGTACAATGAAGAAGAGCCGGAAGGAGCAACCAATGAGCCTCGTTACAACGAAGAATTATGGGAAAAGATTCTCAAGATGTTGGAAGGACAAAAAATGCCCCGAACGCATGTAGAGGAAAATGACGATCCCAAAAAGAATGAAGGCGAACCAGAAGAGGAGGAGGATCCGCTGCTGAGACCCTATCATCCTACCAACTATACGGACCTGTCAAAGTTCACCCGTCGAATAGGCAAAGCTCTGTTACCCAAGAAACTGAAGCTACCTGCGAATGTAAGGAAGTAAGATGGAACCAATTACCCAGATGACCATCTGCATGCCTTTGTGGGGGCTGGAAAGATAGGGATGTGGAACCTCCCCACCTGGTGTCACATGCTTGTACACACTTTGACAGGAGCTGCCAATCTGTGGTTTGATAGTCTCCCGCCGGGGAGCATTGATAGCTATGAGGAATTGTCAGACAAATTTCTGAAGCAGATCCACCAAAAGAAAAGGGCTGTGAAAAACCCGATCGAGATATTGCACATCAGGAGACGAGACGACGAGAAGGTGGAACAATTTATGGAAAGGTTCATAACTGAAAGTATGCAAATACAAGGTGTGTCGGAAGTCATGAAAATTCGTGGCTTCATTAATGGGGTGAGACAACCCCAACTATGCGAAAAGCTAGGGGAAGATTTCCCGAAAACATCCGATAGTTTGATGGACAAAGTGAGAGCCTTCGTAAGAGGGAAAGACAAGCTTCAGAGCTAGAGAGTGGGACTTGAGGAAAGATAGTCCGTATAGGCCAAAAGAAGCACAAGAAGCCCCTTCTAGGGGATGACCATATGCGGCGAAAGGTAAGGTCCTTACCGACAAAACACGACAGTTCTTTACTCCCTATCGAGCCAACCTTAAACATGACAGTTGATTTCACTGTGTGACACCGTCATCCCAAGCAAAATGTACACCTATGTAAGCTTGTTTCGAAAATACACATGACGGAATGACTTGCTAAAAACCATTCCCAAAAATATATGTATATACACACACACACACAACAAGAGCACATATATGCACATACACAAAGGAAAGAGACAACAATAGTCTCATTAAAAATGCAATTGAATGCATTCCAAAAAAGGGAAAGAATCAATCCCACCAATACACTCGCGCGAAATAAAACAAAAAACAAAAAGAAAGAAAGAAGCATGCATGCATTACTATATATCTCAGAAAAAGAGATAACGAGTGACTGGCTTTAGAAAAGGGTCCCCGACAACGTACGTAAACAAAAAATATATAAATATCAAATGCATAAAACCTTAGAGTCATCTAAGGCATACCAATGCCACATAAAAGGTGCATATCCCATTACATACAAAGCACCAATGGCTGAAAGGACCTTTCGAGTTCAGGTCACGACCCCTTGAGAGCGGCATAACATGAACTGGGGGGGGGGGGGGGGCTTGATGACGGTACATGGCAGAACCGTAAATAAGATAAAAGATGCTATAAGACATGGGTCACATTTAATGAAGTGTAATCATGAATGTTAAGGTGGCATTTAATGCAGCAATAAATGAAGGGATGGCAAGCAGATGAAAGAGAGCATGGTCAGCCGCCAATCAGATGTCTGGAAACATACGGAAGGTCCTTACCCAGTGGGCAGAGACCAGATAAACAAGAGAGAAACCTCAGGGAAAGACAAGGAGAAAAGGATATAAATAGCAATGTTAAGGAAGGTAATGGAATTCAATACACTCCAACTACCAAAAAGGCAGAGAATTAAAGAGAGCAACAACTGTCAGCATTGAATCCCGTTGTATGGTCCTTACAAAGAGAGTGTGAGGAGTTTTCTCTTGTATGTTATGTAATATTGTCTAGGAGTTTCCCTGATGTATTGTAAGGAGATTTTCTCATGCATTATGTCGTGTTGCAAGTAGATTTAGTTATACCTTGTGTGATACTCCGTTGTCCTAATCCCACTTTGTGAAGAGTGTTATTGTTTAAGCCTTGCTCGTGTCATCCATAACCAAATCCGCGACAATTTGGTTCATCACCACCCAACGACCTTCTGTATCGATGTTTGCAACGATCTACAAAAAGAAAAACCTTAACTACACTTGCTCTTTTATAGGTTATTTACATTTTTTTTTTGAAATGTCTATAGTTAGTTAATACTATTATCAATCGTTGTACAAAAACATGTTAAATGCCGTAATGAGAGCTATTCCGAATTTGAACCAATTTCTCTATTTGTTCTTCCATAACATACTCTATCCATAAATTTGCAAATCGACCACACATTGATGGAACATATTCAGCCCAAAGCAATTCATCAACTGATAACCCCCTTTCGAATTTAAGCCTTTTGTCACTGCCGCACATCTCCTTTGATGTGCACTACTGCATATTGCAACTTCAATCATTTCAGCGTATTATCAATAGTGAAGAAGTGTTCAGCCTTGTAAACCATAAGAATATAATATGCACACATATATACATAGACACACACACACATGCAAATCTACTTGCTACTTCTGTCCAAGTCCAACAAAGATAGCAATGCGTTATGTGTACCGTTTTTGGACCGTTTGATACAAATTTCTAGGAGCTATATGGTCCATTTAAATAAAATACCTTCAAACTATTCTTTCAAATAAGTATTCTCATTCAAAAAGAAAGTTAATTTGATGGAATAATATATGAAGGAATTCAATTGATCAAAGCTTGAATTTTGGTAACCAAAAATTCTAGATATCACTTTTATTGTAACTCATATTTTTGGTACAAGAATTAATAAACTCCTAAAACCCCAATTTATAAGAAAGTAAACCTAACCTAATTATAAACCAAATAAACTCTAATTCCTATTAATTCTACCAACTCAAAATAAAACCAAAACAATTAAAATAAACTTTCTAATTTACCCCTCTAAATTACAAGATTAGTCCAACAATATGCTCCTTGGGTTTATACTAAAAAGTGAGTGTTTAGGGTTATCATGGTACAGAAAGTGCCAAGTCATTTGATAAAGATTATCTCAAGTATAATATATTAATATTGTATCATATCAACTATGATTTCAACCGTTTGTATTAAATTGAAGAATCATGATAAACATAAAAAGAGGATTAGCATTACTCACTTCATAGTCTCATCAAGTTCTGCAGGCAATTTATATTCCTCATTATAAGCAGGAATGATCGATGAAATTTACTTTCTGCAGGATCTTGATCTACCATCATTGAACCTGCAATAAACTACCTATTTCTGAAATTTGGCTAACGCAATGTGGTGATCAAACAATCAATCAAAGTAAGCTGCAAATCAGATACCATCTAGTAACAACAAGATCAAACAATTCACTTCACACCAGCAAAGTAAAGTAAAACTACAGAAACAAACAATGTCAAATCAAAGATATGCATGGAAACAATTAAATTCCCGACAGATACGCGAATAATGTAAGAATTACAACAGTTAATGATGTTTGAGCGAATTCGGATCTTCAAACATCAAGTGAGCTTCGAGATGACTGCAGAAATAAAGTTAATATCAGATTCATCCGAACACAAACACCACAAATGAACCATACATGAAATCATATTAAGATAAGGTAAATTAGGGTTTCAGAATCGGTTGAATCGTCTCTGGAAAGATTCAACAGCAGTTGTTAACTTGTAACAGGTAAACCTAACGCAAATGCAAAATGTACATAAGTATGTTAGATAAATGTATGTTACAAGTTTTGTACAACAAGCCCGTCTAGCTCAGTTGGTAGAGCGCAAGGCTCTTAACCTTGTGGTCGTGGGTTCGAGCCCCACGGTGGGCGATTTTTTAAAAAAAGGATCCAGTTTTTAGTTTTTTGTAATTTATTCTACATCGCCTTAGACTGATTCTACCAATTTATGCGGCATCTATATCAACATTAACTTATGATTCATATACATTTGAATCATTTGATTGTTTCCTTAAAAGTAGAACTGATGAACCGATAACCGTATCCGTAACAAAAAAAACAATTCGGTTTCGGTTCGGTTAACGGATTGTTCTTAAAAACATCAATTTAGTTTAACTTAAGATGTGTTATAAGTAAACAAATAGTCCATTTTAAATGATTTTCTCATCAAATATGTTATTAATCATTTTTAAATGTTTGAATCCATTGCATTTACATAGTTTTTTGGTTACCCATCTTGACCCGCATTGTGTTTAAGTGCTACCTATATCAACTCATTCAATATTATGATGTTACTCATTTCAACCTATTATACTACAATTGTCTATCCAAACAAACTCATTTCCTTTGATATGGGTAAGAATTGTCACCTCTAGATCATGTGATCATTGAATGATAGGAATGAATGTATAATTTGATATGATTGGCTATAAGAAGCTGCATATAATCTTCCATCATAAATTAAACTTAAAAAATAATAATAATTCTAAAGTTAATAAGTAGCCAAAATCTACACTCTTAAAAGTTTTACAATTAATAATTTTCTACAATATAAAATAAGTAGCTAGTGAAAAAACAACCGTAGCCCCGACGCTAGAAACCTTCACCGGTGACCCATTGTGGCCATACGTCGTTGATTCAGCAGACTTCGATTGTGACTCGCCAGAAGAACCTTCAGAACCACCACTTTCTGGCCTTGATGACGGAGAAGCCGTAGGACCCTTAACATTATCAAATTCAAGTATTAGTGAAAACAAATCTTTATTTGTTCCCATCGAATGTTAAACATGTTTTTTAAAAATAATTTTGCTTAATTTTGAAACAAAATGGAGGTACATTTCTGATTACAAGAAACATAAATTAAATTACAAGGGATACAAACTTGATTACAAAACGGCACAATTGAAAATGAACAATAAAAACCGTGTTTTTTCATATATTTTATGTGAATAAAAATTCTGATGTAACTTTGAAATTGACTATTTAAATAATTGTTTTTCTAAATACTTTCAATAGGTTTGTTTTATGGTTTCAACTAACGCGACCCACTTTTTACCCAGACTGATAGGTTTGTTTTGTGGTTTTAACTAACACAACTTGCTTTTTGCCCCTCGTAAAAAAAAATTCTTAATATGTCACTGTATTATTCCTCCTGATGGGCTCTTAGACTAATAGAACAGTGTTTAGCACTTTTAAGTTAAAAATTCTTAATCCGCCAATGTATTATTCCTCTTATTGCTCTCGGTTAGTTGGGTATTGAGGTAACCCGGAGGTTTATCATGTAAATGGGTTCCCATGGTTATAAAAAAAATAAATAAGTGAATTTTGGAAGTAAATTTAAAAAAATGCAATGTTGTCATAACCGGACCGGTTGGACGGGGAACCGGGGGTCGACCGATCCAAAAACAACATGTGAACCGCCCTAAAAAAAACCGGCCGGTTGAGCCAGTTCACCGGTCGGACCGGATTTCGAGTTTTTTTTTTACTAAAATCCAAGGAATTTTTTATTATTTTTCAAAAGCATTAAACATTAAAATCAAACATTGCATTTTTTAACATGATTATGTTTTTTTGAACATTAATTATGTTTGTTTAAATGTGTTTATAATTCTATAATTTTTTATGTACTTATTATGTTATCCGGTTCTTAAATCCGGTCCGACCAGTAACCAGTAAAGTGTCTGGTTTGACGTCCGGCCCGGTTTTGAAAACATTGAAAAAATGTGTGTCATGATTCAAAAAAGCATGAGTTTCTTACATGCGGTTGTCGCTTTGGTGCGGTTCCATTCATGACTCCAATGTCGTAAACCTCCGTGAAATCCGGTCGAAAGAGCCCGAAATTTTTCTCTGCGACCGAACCGGGCTTTTGGTTCTCGTTGAACAATGCAAAGATGTAGATCTCGAAATTCTTTCCGGGCATTAACGGAGTTCCTTGATTCGATGTAGACTTCTTGATCATCACTTCATTATATGATTTTGCATTAGCAACGTTCACCCATGTAAGCCATGGTTCACCAAGCGATGGCCACCCCGTCTCGCCGACAATAATCGGCACATCCTCATATCCGAGCTTCTTCATCCCCGAGTGAATTGCGTCCATCAATCCATCAAACATGTTATCGTACTTTTTCCCGGTTGCAGGGTCGATAAATCCCGGGTTTGGCCGAAACAATGCAAAACTATCGTTACCCGGCGAATACCCAAAGTAGGGATATGGGTTAACCATGAACCCTGATTGAGTATCTTTCAAGAACTCAAGCATAGGTTTTATGATGTCAACGTCCCAACCTGGTCTGAATGCACCAGAACTAGGTGGATCTGATGACACTAGGATCCCAAGTGAATGTGGGGTTGTGACCTTTATATCACCCATCCCCGCCTTGTCCAACGCTTCGTGAAGTGTTTTCATGGCGGGGACAAGATTGTCTATTTGTTCACGAGTTCCCCAGTGTAAAATCTCGTTACCAACGGCAATGTAACGGATTTTCGTATCAGGGTAGTATGGCTTGATTTTATCTTGTACCCACTTTTCAGACTTGCTAGAGTCGGTAAGAGACGGAATATCCCCATTGGGGACAGTGATCGTCACGTAGATACCTGTATTAGCAAAGGCTTTAATGATGTCACTATTCATATCAAAGATTTTGATTCGGTCGATTATTGTGCTCTCTTTAAGAAATTGTGCAACTTCCTTAGGAGACGGAAGGTTGTCAGCTGTCGTGCCATAATTTACACCGATTGAGTACACGGGCAATACAGCATGAACCAATGTCGATAAAAGTAGAAGATGACACGGCGATAACCGTATCGAAAACTCCATTGTGGTCACTGTTGGTACAAACCAAAGGAACATTTTAGAAAATTAAACACCATAACTAGCATCCGGAACTAACTAAAGATAGAGTAAAGATTGGAAGTTACAAGCCATTATCAAGAGCCTAAAACATTCACAAGCAAAAGTTTCGAATAATTGACGGGACAAATGCATGGTTGAAGAAATCGCTAAGCGCTACCAAGTCGGTCGATTGGGGAGTTGCAAGTACTCGGTCTAGACGGGAAGTACTCGGATATGAAAAATTATGAAGAAAATAATTTTTATGAAAAATATCATAAATTTACTACTATCTATAACATTTAAATTGAATATCATTACAATTAAAAAAATGAATGTTCAAATAATAAAGTATTCCAAAAATTGATATTTTATGTATAATATATTAATATTACCACCATAATAATTATTAAATTCTTTTAGTACAGCGTATCTTCATGAAAAATAGTGAAAATCATACAATAATTGATGAAAAACATCGAAAAACAGCTAAAATAGGTCAAAAATGGCTAAAATCCAAGTTGCCCGAGTTGATCCGAATTTGACCGAATTCAAGTAGGCTAACCGAGTTGATGAAAAGCGCCTTGGTCAAGTGTTGAGTTTAAAAAAAAAAGTTCACACAATTGAGACCTCCACCGTTCAAAAAGAAAGTGTTAAGTACTCGTCTGCCTAGGCCGAGTTTTAAAACCGTGGTCAAATGTAAATGAAAAATCAAACACGACATAATGTTCAAAAATGTTATAATGAGGTTGTCAAGTACCAACATTGTTTTAAATTATTATTGTGTACATTCATATAGAAAACTATTATTGTAAATGCATGACTACTTATCCAAAAAAAAACTTGTTTTTTATTAAAAATTTCAAGAGGTTATGTTTGCATGTTTAACCTCATGATACACCGATAGTTTACACAAACATGAAAATCGTGTCACAAAGAGTCTTGAATCGATGTCATGTATTTATGGGTAATGAGTTAGTATGAATATGGCCACTTAATTAAAAAAATGTCTTTTTTACAAATTGCTATAAAATCTTGACACCTCATTCATTTTCACTTCTAAAGTTTCATATGAGCTATGAAGATACTAATAAAACAACCCATAACACGTTAACCCATAATAGGTCAAGATTGACCCTTTTAGCTTAAATTGAAACCCATAAAATTTGTAATGGACCGGTCAAATAGGTTAAGTAAGAGCTTAAAACTCCCAAAAATATAAGACCTCTAATTTTCTAAAAATATTTTATATGTAGTTGAGTTTATTTGGTGTGTTGGTTTTTTATTTTTTATTTTGTAGACTCTAAAGAAAATAAGTATACAAGAAAGGTTCAAAACTCCAAATAAAAGTCTCTTCTTTTCTAATATTCAATAAGAGTTTGAGTAAAGGGGATATGATTAAAAATCCATGAAAAAACTTGTACAACCTGATTTGATTGAAAACTTGAAACATTATAGTTTATAAATTCATGAAAATACTTTTAGTTTATTACTCTTGGTCATATGCCCGTATAAAAGGAAGAAATTTTTTAACATAGCCATTAATAAAAGGTCCCGGATTTTTATTCCATTTAGGCGTCTAAAATGATTGACTCGGCTCTGGTTTCGAATTATGATCTTGTTAATCCTTAAATTCATACACTAAACATATATTCATACACAAATCCAACATTTCAATGACATAAACAAGAGAAAAATACACAAATCCATCTAATAACATTTTGAAATAATTAAAACAACATACAGAAATTAGTTCACCGTTTTTGTTGCATCCAAAACCTAGCACCACAGCTTCATCAACAAATTATTAATACCAAAACATGCTCGAGATCCAATGAAGGTTAAATAACGTTAATTGTTTCAAATTTGAATGAAGAACATATATATTTGTATTGAAATGCCGAAAAAGTATTTTATTTTGCTTTATTGGTTAATACTTGTAGCCATATATCTCGGGTAAATGACATGCAACCGATGGATGAGGAACATACATCAATGTAGGGCTTTCCTTGTCATAAATCTTTTTTTTAATAGTAAAGCTCATACACTCGAGATTATCCAGACAAATGGATCATTTTTCTATAATGAAGAACAAGTGGCCTACTCACGAGGAAACCTAAAATTAGAGAACTCATAGCGGCGGAAGAATTTTTGATAGCGAATTACTTGACTCGATGGATGGAGGTAGAGCATTAACTTGAAGCAAATTGTGTCCTATGCAATAATCTAACCAATGATTTCTCATAAAAAAAAAAACTATGCGGTCACTCAACCAAAAAATTTCAAATATAAGAAAAAAAAATTATATATGAAACTTAATTATTCTAATTAAAATAGGGAGGGGTTATCTTCTTACTTCAAAAACATCCGGGGAGTATAACTCGACAACCTTAAATTTCGTTGACATTTCATTGACATTCGAAACCCTATATGGTCCATAAAGATATATACGATTCGTATATGTTTCAAATTTTATTGTTTGCTCTCATTTTGGACAGTCAAGTTTTTTAATAAAATTTATTAAAAGAGTTAATAAATAATAGTAATAATGTTCGGGTTGATCGGTTTGTATCAAGTTTTTTAAATATATATATATATATATATCAATTAAACTTATTAATTTTAAAATATTTAGTTAAATGATTCTTTTGCTTTTATAATTTGTATTATATAAGAATTATAATTCTTCTTTGACCTTGTAAAAAAAATAGTATCAAGTAACATTCGGGTTGATCGTGAATGTATGTGTCTCTAAGGCAGGGTGTAAGGTAGTTTGGTCTATCTGTGTGACAAGCGGGTTTTTGAATGATCTCCAGTAACACCCTGACCGATGAATGAATCATCGAGATGCCACATTGAGTGTATAGATTGTTCTTAAGCTCATGGGTAACTAATTCAATTCATCATATATCAAATCATTCACCATCAATGTTAATTACACAAAAATCATGTCTATCATGAATTAATTACAATCAAATACACAAAAGATATAGCTAAAATACCTAAACCCTAATCTTCAAGATTGAGTTATATTAGCTAGGTCCAATTCCCAATATGATTAATGTCCAAAAATGACTTCCAAAGCATGACTGGCTAATTCCCATCTAAGTTGGGTTCGTTGCCTGAAACATGCCAAAAACAAGTGTTAACTACAAAAGTAGTTGGTGAGTTTTCACATGTTTATATTCACACACATGAAGATGATTTAATGAAAGATAAGATGTTACATCATGTGAAGTCTTAAGCCAAACGATCTAAGCATAGTAAACAAAGCATGTAGGCAATCAAAGTTCAAATGTAATGCAATCAATATCCACCAAACACATCATAACATAATCCCAAACATGTTCACAAATAATGACTTTAACATATACAATCCAATGATATTAACAACTATGATGTTTGACCACGTTTAACATTTCTAACAATGCTAAAGTAGTAAACAATGTGTCACGGGCTTTCCCCGAAGGGTAAATCAAACTAGGCGGGATTGTCAGTCCAATAGATCTACTACCGCTAAGTACTCCACGGGCTTCCCTCAAAGGGCAAATCAAACTAGGCGGGATCTATATCACATAGATCTATCATTGTTACTATGATGTTATTTTGAACTCGATGCACTATGACTAAGGCCTACTACAAACGCAAAGTTCACATGAAGTTAAAATGATATAAATGATATATAAGATGTAAGAATGTTCCACCCTGTGGTTTAAAAGTAAAAACGTTTTAAATAGGGCTAAGAGAACTCACATGGCTTTGCAGTAACCAAAGTTCTTATGAAGCTTTTGATGGATGAAATCTTACTCGGATCCTATGAATTTTTGTAACGTGTGCTGTAAGTTATATGTTATACACTTTTACGTATTAGCTTGTTGATGTTTCCTCGAATGTATTTGATGTGTCACGACGTTTTGTTATTACTAAATATGTTTATGTTAAAAGAATGTAAGTTGTCATTCTTTGATATATGATCATTATTACAAGTTAATGCTTAACAATTAATCCATAGATTATTGTTTAAATGAATACACAAGTTGTATCAAAGGTCTTATGCACCAAGGTGGTCACCCTTGGTGTGTATGCATGTACGTGCACTTAGTTATAAACATTTAGATTTATGATTCTTCAAAGTTGTTAGTTTATAAACGTTGATATCATGAGATTTGAAAACTATGTTCAAATGTTTCAAAGTCCAAACCCCCGATATTATCAATATCGATAGTTAAGACTTGCCACTTTTGCATGCACATCGATACTAGTAATATCAATATGGAAGATAAAATATACAAACTTAAAAGGGCGTTTTATGGTTTAACGCAGGCTCCACGGGCCTGGTTTAACCATTTGGAGGCTTATTTCCTTGATGAAGGCTTTACAAGAAGCAATGCAGAACATACGATATTTATCAAGAAGGGATTGAAAGGCACAACTCTTCTTTTTAATGTGTCACACCCCCAAATTTCAACTAACGGAATCATACCGTTTAGGGCGTGACAAACCAGGATATTAGGCATTAGACATAACGAAAGACCTCTATATGCTTTTCAAACATAAATTTGGTCTAAACTGTAATATCAAAGTTTTAACGTTTGCGGAAGCGTTTTAAAACCAATAACAAAACATATCGTTTTGTAAAATGTAAATTACAAATTCAAAGTCATTCAATGTCTTAATTAACCAAATCCAAAACACTTGAACTGAAATGTATGCATGAGACTCAACATCCTAGTCCATGCTCGTCCTTACCTGTGCTTTAGTGTCCTGAGAAAACATGCAAATAAAGTCAACACAAAGGTTGGTGCATACACAGGTTTGCATAAGTAATCACAATGTTTGAACAACTGTTTGAAAAGTAATGTTTGCAGATAACATAATCACAAATGCACAGTCATGATAGCTAGTCATTGTACTATTTACATAAGCGGTCAACACCGAAGCTGACTGTTAGAATATAATTTGCCTTTCCACTATTGTCTAGCACAAACAATAGTAATGTTTGAATTGGCTAGTTAAACACTTGCGTAGACCTACAATCTACCAAGTGAGGTTTGTCAAACCCAATAGATCTATCTTCAACTACCACGCTTTGCACTACGGCAAACTAAACGGTTCGATATGTAAGGACTTGTAATGCTATGTTCGCACTTATCGTAAATAGCTAACTCATGCAAGTGATATGTATCTAAAATGTTTTTTTGCGCATGTTTTCTCCCCCAAAACAGTAAAATGTAAAAAGGGGTCGTGTACGCATCTGTGAATGTGAATCGAATGATCAAATGCTCGCGAAATCACGCAGATTAACTTATACGAAGAATCTGTATTATTACAATAACGTTGTGTTATTCATAATGTCAATTCGTGTTTGTGATCACATACGTGTCAACACACGTATATTAGATTGTGTGAAACGTACATACGAAAGTACACATGATTTTTGAATTCGTCTGTTTAAATGTATAAGCATATACATTTTCGTTTAAATACACGTTCTTATACGCGATTATGATTTCGGTTCAAGATATAAATTTTATCATTTTATTTTGTTCGGGATTCCATTACGGTTTCAACGCAACTCGAACGGACTGAAACGGAGTTAATATAAAAGGATATGGGCAAAACACCAAAAATGGTGTTTTTGTGAAAACCAAGAAGCCCCCAGGTTTGAACATGTGACCTCCCGGACACCACACACACGCCCAAACCAACTGCTCTACCTTAGATTTCACAATAGAACTCCATTTCAATTTTTTTTAACTTATGAAAACCCCAGTTCCCTTTGTTCTTCCTTGACCGAACCCTTATGATCCAATTGACCCGCAATTCAAACCCGATCGATCCCCGTACCATAGGGGTTTTGTTTCAGGAATTTAGACGAGTATATAGGTAGATTTAATTTAAGTTTTGGTTTAGTTTTACTGGTTTAACCGTCCCCAATCGAATTCGAATTCAATTTCGTAAATGCTAGATCCAAATTGATCAAATTACTAAACAAAAGATCTTGGATCCATAGGGTTTTCATTTTACAGATAATTTCGAAGGTTTCCGTCATTTTGGATTAAATTTTCATGCTCGTTTGCATACTAATCCCAAATTCGTTTTGTGTAACAAACCCTAGTCTTCAAATTCATAAAATTCATTGTGATTATATTACATTTGTACAGGGTTTTCATTTAAAAGATAATTCCGAAACTGTGTGAGTAAATTGATTTGATATTTGAACCCATTTGGATCAAAACCCCCCAAAACCTTTGTTATCAAGAACCCTAGAATTAGAAATCTATCAATTCGCAATTGTGATATCAAATTGACATGGGTTTTTCGTTCAACATCTTATCACGAAACTTTTGGTATTAATCAATTTGATTTTCGAATTCATTTACATTAAAACCCTCAATTCGGTTTAATCAACAAACCCTAGAACTTGAACTCCTATAATTCGATGTTAAAAGCCAAAATTGAGACAGGGTTACTCTTAGCCAGCCATTTTAGAATGTGTAGGAATAAATTGTTACCTGTTTTGATGTTCAATTCAAGGAGATCGACTTGAGCTTGAGTTTCGGCACCCTCCAATAAGTTTCGACTAACCAATGCTTCTTAAATCGAATTGTGGTGTGCAACAAGATCTTAAAGTGTCGAATGAGGTTTAGGAAACTTCAATTGTGAGAGTTTTGATCGATTAATATGAGATTAGTAGTTAATGGTGACGGTTTCGACCTTTGGGTATAATTTGGGTTAAATTCGACCATTAATAAGCTCAATAACGGATGATAACTGATAATAATCATCAATGTGATGATTATGAATGATTATTATGATTAATTACAGTGGATTAATTTGAATTTCAAATTCCCCTCTTGTGTTATGAACGAATTTTGACCATAAAAGTCAAAATTGTTTATTTTTACTAATTACAAGTTAAATCTTTGTAATTTAAGTGTTTCTAAACTCGTTTTGTTCACTTTTAATCCTTCTATTTTGATTTCGCTTGATTTCGTATAATTTCTGTTAACTTTCGGTTAACGGGGTTAATCCGAAAATGTCGGATTGTCACATAATGTATATGTGGATGACTTGATTTACACAGGAAGTGATAAGAAGTTGATGTATGAGTTCAAGAGGTCTATGAAAGAAGTGTTCGAGATGGCTGATTTGGGAAAAATGAAATTCTTCTTGGGTATTGAGGTGCTGCTAACAAAAGATGGTATTCATATCTCTCATAGTAAGTATGTTCGAGAGATTATTAAACGGTTTGGGAGGGAAGAATGCAACTCAGTTCACATTCCAATTGTTCCTAGATGCAAACTAAAACAAAATGAAGGGCAGAAAGCAGATGAGTTTAAATTCAATCAAATTGTGGGGTGTCTGATGTATATCACAACGACTCTTCCAGATATACAATTTACAATAAGTCTTATAAGCCGTTTTATTTCCAATTCCATGAATGAACATCTAGAATCTGCAAAGAAAGTGTTGAGATATCTGCAAGGAACTTTAGATTTTGGGATTTGGTAAAAAGTAGGAGGAGTTGGTAATATTGAAGTATTTACTAATAATGATTATGGTGGAGATACAAATGATCACAAAAGTACTTTAGGTTATGTGGTATTATGGGATAGAAGTGTTGTTATGTGGCAGTCTAAGAAGCAAGGAATAATTGCATTATTGTTTACTGAAGCATAGCTTGTGGCAGCTATTGCATGTGCTTGTTAGGCAATACGGGTTCGAGGTGTGTTGGATGATTTCAAAATGGTGGTGACTGGAAGTACAATTATCAAATGTGATAATACATCTACTATCAAATTATCAAAGCATGCGGTATTTCATGGTGGATGCAAGCATATTGGGGTGAGGTTTCATTTCTTGAAAGATCTGGTCAAGGATGAAACTATAAGATTGGAGTGTTGTGCTACTGAAGAACAAGTGGCAGATGTTATGACAAAACCATTAAGGAAAGAAGTGTTTGAGCATTTGAGAAACAAGCTTGGAGTGTGTTTAGTTGTTTGACAAATTAAGCAATGAAAACAATGCTTAGTTTGAGGGAGGGAATGTTAGAGCTCAATTGTTTCCATGGGAAGTCTTAGCTATGTGCATGGATGTGCGGCTTACATGGATACGTGGCAATTATTATTTAGTTATATTTCTATCTGCTTTGCTTTTGTTTGTTACACATTTGAATAAGTTGTCAAACGTCAAGTTCATGAATTTTACTGAGTCTTGTGGATGTGTCTTTCTTTCTAGTTGTTAGTTTAGATTTGAACGTTGCTAGTTAGCGTCTGTATTTATTCAGTAATTTGATTCAATGAATGATCAGTTCATCATAATCAGCAGTCTAACAAGGCTTGCATAAATAACCCGAAAAGAAATGATACAATGAAACCTAAATATTATAAACCCGTATATTTCCTGTAAAAACAATTATACATGAATTACTATGTTAACAAAACTCACATATCACAGAAAAAAAAACTCAAAGCAATCCTTCACTTTGGTGGACTTATTCAAATTCCAAACTTCGAGATACTAAAACATTATTTTTTAGGTTTCATAATACAAAGGTCTTCCAAAAATGAAAGATTAATCTAGTTACTAGATGTATGTGCATGCACAATTTTAGCAATTTGTAACACAAAATAATGATTCACCTAGAAAAATAAATCTATAAATGTAAGCAACAACATTCACACCACCAAAAACACAAGCGATGTCCAAAAACTTCCATGCATTACAATAAACACTTGGAATGTCATCTTGTGAGTAGTTGTAGTGAATCATCTAACTTCTCTTGTGGCAAGAAAACGGGTTATCTCATGAAAATCACTATTCATATGTGAATTTTGTTAAGATAGTAATTCTTTCATACTCAAATTCTTGATTTCATATGCAAACAATGGTAACTTAGAAGCCGTTTGGTTCTAAATAATTGAATTGATTTTGTCTTGCACCTTGTTGGTAAACCCTAAACCAAGCAATAATTTTGGATTCGTTGATAACCTTTTTTTTAACAGCTACAGTGAATCTAAGATATCACCAAGCAAGACTCAGATCATATGCCAATAACTGAACCTAGCTACCTACCTTAGGAGGAAACTCTTTGGAATAACCCCCTAGCCCCAATATGTCATGAGAGCGATCTATACCAATAACCTTTCGTTTAAAAAGTAATGAAGTATCGTTAGGACAAAACTCCTTGTATTCGTAGATAACGAAACTGGTTTTGTTAAACAAACGGCAAATGAAGTGAATAAAAACGGCACCGTTTTGAAAGAGCAGCACCTTAAAATATCGAGTTCAGCTATCCTCTTAGGAGCCGAGGTTTTGAGTCTGGTCGGCGAAGTTTTATCAATGGCGTTGCTACAGTTGATGTGTTCTGTAACGCCACTGGCACGTGCAGCAAGGTCACGTGCCATCATCGTCTCCTCTTCACGCTCCGTCACCACCATCGCCAACCAAAACACGCATTCGCACGTGCTTCTCGGCATGTCGGAGGAACAACTTCAACAGCTAGCCGTTGATTTCGGCCAGGTATATTTATGCAATTTCATCCAATTCTTGATTATTTACACGCGTGTATTGATAATTTTTGTTTCAATCAATCGATTTGGGGGTTTTTGTTGGTTTAGCAAAGTTACAGAGGCAAACAGTTGCATCATCTTCTGTACAAGCGTAGGGTTAAACATGTTCAGGAATTCAGTCAGGGTGAGTCCCCTTTACTGTAATAAAATTGAAATTTAATTCACTTTGTATGTTTTTGTTTTTAAATACTAATTTGGCTCACTGTTTGGGAGTATGTTTGTGTCACCGGTTACAACCTGTCATATCTCCGTCAAGTCACCGGTTTAGGAGAAGTCCGTTACTTTGATAAACCCTCTTGTGGAATTCAAACCCGGAACCTTATGGCTTTATCCCACCACCAAGATTCCCGTTGGTAGGCCTCTAACGAACCGAACAGTTCATGAGCTGTTCGTGAACTGTTCGGTAAGAAGTTCGTTTATGTTCGTTTATTTAATAAATGAACGAACACGAACATAAATGTGTGTTCGTTTAATTAAATGAACGAACATGAACACACCTTGTGTTTGTTTATTTATGTTCATGAACAGTTCGGTTATGTTCGTTTATTTGTATTCGTTAGTGTTCGTTAACTATGTAATGTTAGTTTTTGTTCGGTTAACTAACTTATTTACAAATGATATGTATTTACATTTAAGAGACTAGTCGTTTGTGCTCGTTTATATTTGTTCAATTGTGTTCTTTTATGTTTGTTCAATAGTGTTCATGTTCGTTTATGATTGTTTAATGGTGTTAAAAAAATGTCCATTTAAGTTTGTTCGTTTATTTTAGTTCGTTTGTGTTCATTTATGTTCATGAACAGTTCGTTTAATTTATTAATGAACGAACACGAACATATTCATTTTCTTAATAAACGAACACGAACACAAAATTCATGTTCGTTAATGTGTTCGTGTTCGTGTTCGGTTAAGTTTAAATGAACGAACACGAACATGCATGTGTTCGTGTTCGTTCGGTTCGTTTACAGGCGTACCCGTTGGCTTTGATGCCTTTGGCAATTTACTTTGTATGTGGAATTAGATTGTTTAAAAAAGCGATATGGTCTATAATTGAGACGTGTGGTGCATCATTGCCTTGGGTTTATAGCATCATTGCCCAAAATTTAGATACAAGTAAGCCGGATATATGGTATTATGGTTTAAATCTAAATAACCTATATGTACAGGCTACAACCTGTAAATTTGCCTGTTGTACAACATCATGAAGAATAAATTCAGGCCCTGCACAAAAAGCATGCTTTTTGATTTGTGCATGATGTCGATTTTCGACTAAAAGCGTGCCTCACCTGCGCTTTTTGTATAGTCCTCGCCTTATGTATTATGAAGCGTAAGAGCCTTCACCTTATCTCGATTCTGGCCCAAAGCTTGCTTTTTTAAAGAAAGGAAATAATAATTGGTTTCTTGATGCAATTGTGAGATGAGAATCTAATTGTATATTTTGCAAGAAATCTTTGAACCTTAGTGGCTGTGTGCTTCGAAATCTTATGTTTGCTAGTTCTTTTTTGAATGTAAAAGTGCCTCTGGCGTTCAGAACAGAACTCCAAGAAGCTGGTTGGGTGGTTGGACGATCATCTGTACATAGTTCTGTGACTGCAGCTGATGGAACTATCAAGGTTAGCTTTCTTCATGTTCTATAAATCCTAACTGAACCCAAATGCTGTTTGGTTGCATATAAAACACTTCGGTTTACACTTCAGTTGCTGATAAAATTGGAAGATAATCGACTGGTGGAAACTGTTGGCATACCAGTAACAGATGATAAAGGTTCGGTGCGCCTTACAGCTTGTGTCTCATCACAGGTGATCCCATCTTATGGATGATGTTAATTTAGAAGATATATTGGTTTGTTCATCTTTTATAACATTTGACAAACTACCTATTGTTTTTTTTATTTGTGCTACTCAGGTTGGCTGCCCATTACGCTGCTCATTTTGTGCTACTGGAAAGGGAGGCTTCTCCAGAAACCTTAAAGCTCACGAGATTGTAGAGCAGGTTTACCTACTATAGCTTTTATGCTTAGCTGTTTCAAGAAGTAACTAAGCTAATTACATTTAAATTTTATAATATGAGGTTGGAAAGTAAGAAAATATTAAATAGTTAATAATAAAGATTTAGGAATTAAGAAAGAGAAATGGGAAAGAAACTTGTTTATTAGGTGAAGAAAAAGAAGAGGAAAAGTAAATGATAGCATTAAAGATTTAGGAATTAACAGAATTGTGACAAGTGGTGCCCTCATTTACTTATTTATTATATATAGAATATTTTTTATTTACTGTTATATTTGTAGGTGTTGGCCATAGAGGAGGTGTTCAACAATAGGGTCACGAATGTGGTTTTCATGGGAATGGGTGAACCAATGTTAAACTTGAAAGAAGTTCTTGCTGCTCACCGATGCTTGAACAAGGTTCGGTTTAAACATAATGAAGTGACTCGTTTATTGTATAATATATTTTTTTTCTTTCATTTTTCTGATGTAACTTTTCTAGAAAAAGGATTTTCATTTGATAATTGTTTCTTGTCATATATGGTCATGAATTCATCATGAATTCATTAGTTACTTTTAACCGATCATATTATCAACTTGTCTTGTGTTTTGGATTCAAGGACGTACAAATAGGACAAAGGATGATGACTATTTCTACTGTTGGAGTTCCAAACACTATCAAGAAGCTGGCTTCCCACAAACTTCAGTCTACATTGGCTCTTAGGTATGCGGCACACACCCATTTGTTGACACTTAAACCCATACGGGGTTATACTCCGTTATAGAGAGGATAAAATAAAGACAACATTTTACCTAAAACTTATAAAGTTAAAAACAATTTTTTTCGTACTGGATTTGTCTTTTTTATGCTGTATTGATGCTTTTTTTTTGTATTGTATTTTAGTTTATTTTTTGTACCGTATTTAAAAATACATTAGAGAAAAATACAAATCTTGTATAAAAATAGGTGTTTCATGTTTTTTAAAAATACATCGCAAGATTTTGCCTAAAATCAAAACATGTAATTTTTTCAAGGCATCTGACCCTCTGTATTATAATTTATATAGTTAATTACGCCGATGGTCCCTTTGGTTTGCGAAAATAGGTTTTGGCACTAAGGGTTTAAAGTAATAAGTTTGGGTTTTATGATTTCAAGTTTGTAACTAGTTGAGTGTTAGAGCTAACTTCCATTAAACTAGGAACAAACAACAAAAATACCCTTTGACTTTTACTATTTGGTTTTGATCATTAAAAATATCTAAGGTTATTTCTGTCATTTAACTGTAATTTAATGGAAAAGCCAACTGAAGTTAAACCTTCATACCCAAACTAGTTACAAAATTAAAAGCATAAAACCCCAAACTTGTTACTTTATATCCTTAGTACCCAAACATGCTACTTTCTGTAAATTATTGGGGCCTTTTGTGCAAATAACTCTAATGTATATATTAGAAATCCATAAATACTGCTGATTGAATAATGTGGATTCTAGATTTGTCTCAATTTCCTTTATGTTGGATTTGACTTAAAAGTCAACATCTTGACTTTAAATGTTTGTGTGCTTCAGCCTTCATGCTCCTAATCAGAAACTGAGAGAAAAGATTGTGCCGAGTGCCAAGGCATACCCTCTCGAGGCAATTATGAAGGACTGTAGAGACTATTTTCATGAAACGAGTAGACGGGTTTCCTTTGAGTACACACTATTAGGTACATGATTTTGTGTTCATCTATGTTTTAGAAAACATTTTTTAGATGAAGCTAAGTCAATCTATTTTGACAGCTGGAGTCAATGATGATGTGGAGCATGCAAAAGAACTTGCTGAATTACTTCATAAATGGGGACCTGGATATCATGTGAACCTGATCCCATTTAATCCAATAGACGGAACCGAGTATAAGCGTCCATATAGAAAAGCGGTATACATTTCTCTACTCAAGTTTTTTAAATAAAATTTCCCTCTTTTTTAGGAAAGGATCCAGTTTGAATTTTGTGGTTTATGATCTACGATATGGCTAAGGGGTGTGTTTAGATATGCATATTTGGGATGTTTTATTCTAGCTCATTTGGCATGTTATATTCCATAGTATTCTATAATTCTTATTATTCAATATTGTGTAATCATTTTCAAACACACAACCCAACCCCTGCCGCCCCCCTCCCCAACCAAAAAAAAAAGAAAAAAAAAGTTTAGTTCTTTAGATCTGAAGAGCTATAATTACTTTCAGCTTATGTGATTTTGCATCTTCATGATAGTAGATGATTGCAAATTTTGAATATTGGATCTCAAGAGCTATAATTCCTTTTTCTGTGAATTTGCATGCTTAATGATGGGTTATTGTGATGGTATTAGAATTTCAACATATTATGTTTCGATTATTTTTATCGTTTTGATTGCAGTTGCAAGAGTTATTGTATGCAAATAGGATTCTATTTTTCTTAAACAGCCCATTTTGACCATGCCCAATTTTGTCAAAGCCTGACCCGAAGCCCCGAACCAAAATGACTATTTTATAAAACGACCTGTTTTAACCTGAACCTATTGACCCATGAAGATTAAGAAGATGGGCTTTTGTCATTTACCAATTTCTATGATATATGTGGTAATCTTAAAACAGGACAATAATTTTGTTTGGTATGTGGTTCAGTTTGATTTTTAGATCCAAGTTAATTGTTTTTGGTTATACAACTTATTTAGATTCACTTTAAACTTTACATGCAGATCAGTATATTTCAACATACGTTGGAATCTAGTAAAATAACCGTTAGCGTACGCCAGACACGAGGGCTAGATGCAAGTGCAGCTTGTGGGCAGCTAAGAAACGAATTCCAGAAAGTTCCATTGGCTGCATCCTTCAGTGATGACATTCAGCCTGAGCCTGAACCTGAATCAGAACAAGAGCCAGAGGCTGTGGTTGCTTGTTAATAAATTTAAACAGTTTCAGGCAGTTATGGCTGCACTCAGCTCAGTCTTTTGTAATGTATACCAACAATGTACATTCATGTCTCGAATGGCTGGTCAAAGGGTCCAACCAATTTTGGCAGGTGGGTTAGCCTGGATCTGCCGGTTTGAGTTTGTGCCTGAACAAGAAATGCAGAGTGGTTGAGGTTAGCTATGGATCGGGTATGGTGATTAGTGAACATGAAGAAGTATTCTAGTCGTATTAGGGTTTCATTTGGTGTAATATTTCATTTGATTTGATGCTATTTTTTTTTGCCTTTTTTAATCAAATTATTATAATATGTAGTGACCTAACATAAATCATATATGTACCTTGATTTTGATACAATTGGACGAAAAGAATTAATGGATCTTTGAGCTTTTGCTTCACTTCATAACTCACTGAGTTGGGAGTCATTATGTGTATGAATTGCAGCTGAGGTCAAACCGTCATAGAGAGAGAAAATTTTCGACCGAAAGATTATTTTTTGTTTAAAATATTTGGTTTCGTCCTTCTTTATTCCAAAAAATTAACAAGTATTATAGGTTTTGTAAATTCTTTCTAAACTAGTCGGTTATCAACTGGACTATACAATGTCATATTTTTGTATAACATCAATGGTTATCGACTTTGCTAGACTGTATGATAGAATAGATTTTAATTTTTCTTTCAAAATCTCATTATTTAATTAAGTTAGTATTGTAGGATCTAGGGGTGTTTATAATTCGGTTTCAAACAGCGAAACCGTCCAAACCGGTCATCAGTTTGGTTTTGCGGTCGGGTTTTTTCTAAAACATTTGGTCGGTCGGTTTCAAAAGTTTGAAACCGTACTAAACGGTTTGGTTTACGGTTTTCACTAAAAACCGATCGTTAAAAACCGGGCCGGACGATGCGATATATATATATATGTAGGTTAAGGATCGGTTGTTAATCTACCATAATTGAGGATACCAGATTAACTCCGATAAAATCAAGCCAAATTTTTGGTTTTTCGTTTTCATTATCTTTATTAGACATGTACAAGACTATGTTATTTTATGTGTTTTGGCAAAATTATTATCGTTTGAGATTTAAAGCAAATGTAAGTTTGCCTTACACTGTAAAGATGTTTGTACTTGGTGTGATTAGTCTGACTTGAACTATAAAGCTTTTCTTTGATTCGATTTTATTTTTAACGGGATCAAAAGTCCAAATTGGTAACCAAAACGTTAATAACGGCTCAGTTTGGTTCAATTTTCATTTTGAACGGTTCGATTTTGGTTTCATTATTCAAAAACCGTTACTAACAGTTTGGTTTACGGTTATACTCAAAAACCGTAAAAATTGGACTACAAACATCCCTACCCCTACGTAAAGTTCAAGACGATTCCACACTGGACGGAACGGCATCGTATCTAGGGCGTACGAACTACAAAAGCTTCTGGAAGCGTCTTATCTGTTGCCCTAATAAATCTCAATCCCTAGGGTTTTATTACATTTCATCACCTACCAACACATTATGTTCTCCCCATACGGCAATCGCATGATTCTCACCTTCAATTTCTAAATCATTCTTATAATTAACGCATTGCATTTTGATTGCATGCTATAGATTTTGTTTTAAAGATAAGAACTGAATCGAAACATAGGTATTATACCAGCGTAATTCGTCTGATTTTACTTTTTTGATTTGAATTTAGCGAATGGCAGCTGCTCAGATGACCACCGCGGCTTCGTCACATGCTTTACTGCCACCGTTTGATGGTTTTATGCCGTCAACAATCAAGGTTTCATCTATGTCGTTATTGTTGCCCCAAAGGTTAATCGCTACATCACCCTTATCAATTTTTACCTCAAATAATTACAAATCTCTTGCGTTTGAAGTTCTTTACGGGAGCTACATTAATATTCAAAGTTAATTTCAGTTACTAGGTGTTGAATCAATTTCTGTCTTGATTCTTTGGCAGCAGCTTAGTTGCCATGACAGATATAAACTGGATTTCTTGTTTCATTTGATTATATTGTTTTGGGTTTTCTTGCAACTTTGTGTGCTGTTTTTAATTTCTCTTAAGAAGCAACGTTATTTACTATCATATTATCAGACTATCAGTCTATCTAACATTAGACTGAGTCTCTTCTTGGTGAAATCATAATACATTAGACTGGTTCTCCTCTTTGTGAATATATTTTACATTAGATTGGTTCTCCTCTCTGATGTGTATTTTTTTTTTTAATTTTTTATTTTACTTTGATGTGTATGTGGTAACCCAAAAAAAGAAATTCAAAAAGACAAACATATATGTTTCAGATTGTAAAAAGGTAAGTTTTATTTTTATTTGCATTTGTTGCGTCTGATTGTAAACAGAGCTTGATGTTCATCAATGTTTCTCTGTTTTACACACGACGATGCGTAAATTGAACGCCTGATTTGTCACTTTTTACTGAGTTCGTTCTCAATCGATGTATTGATTGATGATGAACTTTATCATTTTGTTGAATTTCAGGCAGCGGCCAGACAACCGTAGAGATGGTTTCCACAGATGAACAGTTTTTACCATCTGTTTGTCTACTAAATTCCATCCCACATCATTAAAATTTATCTTTTGTTACGTCTATACGTTTGAATTGAGATTTCATTTTATCAATTTGAGTGGCTGATATGTATGAAATTGGATGGTTCTTCACTTAGAATCAAAATTTTTTTCATCCAACTTGTTTTTTAAATTATGATTACTGGAAATGAAGCAGAGATTGTGTGTATTGGCATTGTGCTTAATCGATGCACTTTGATCATGTAATTATTGAAATGATGGTTTATTTGTGATGAGTTTGTTAAAGGTGCAAGAATTGTAAAGGAAATTCTTTAAATCTTTAAAGCTTTGTTAATCAATTATTGTTTTTTTTTTTTTATTTTATTTTACTTTGATGTGTATGTGGAAACCCCAAAAAAGAAAGTCAAAAAGACAAACATACATGTTTCAGATTGTAAAAAGGTGAGTTTTATTTTTATTTGCATTTGTTGTATCTGATTGTAAACAGAGCTTGATCTTCATCAATGTTTCCCTGTTTACACACGACGATGCGTAAATCGAACGCCTGATTTGTCACTTTTTACTGAGTTCGTTCTCAATCGATCTATCGATTGATGAGCTTCATCATTTTGTTGAATTTCAGGCAGCGGCCAGACAACTGTAGAGATGGTTTCCACAGATGAACAGTTTTTTCCATCTGTTTGTCTACTAAATTCCATCCCACATCATTAAAATTTACCTTTTTTTACGTCTATACGTTTGAATTGAAGTTTCATTTTATCAATTTGAGTGGTTGATATGTATGAAATTGGACGGTTCTTCACTTAGAATCCAATTTTTTTCATCCAACTTGTTTTTTAAATTATGATTACTGGAAATGTAGCAGAGATTGTGTGTATTGGCGTTGTGCTTAATCGATGCACTTTGATCATGTAATTATTGAAATGATGGTTTATTTGTGATGAGGCTGTTAAAGGTGCAAGAATTGTAAGGGAAATTATTTAAATCTTTAAAGCTTTGTTAATCAATTATTGTTTATTTTTTTTTTATTTTACTCTGATGTGTATGTGGAAACCCCAAAAAAGAATGTCAAAAGGACAAACATACAAGTTTCAGAATGTAAAAAGGTAAGTTTTATTTTTATTTGCATTTGTTGTATCTCATTGTAATCAGAGCTTGATTTTCATCAATGTTTCTCTGTTTTACACACGATGATGCGTAAATCGAACGCCTGATTTGTCGCTTTTTTACTGAGTTCGTTATCAATCGATGTATCGATTGATGATGAACATCATTTTGTTGAATCAGGCAGCGGCCAGACAACCGTAGAGATGGTTTCCACAGATGAACAGTTTTTACCATCTGTTTGTCTACTAAATTCCATCCCACATCATTAAAATTTACCTTTTGTTATGTCTGTACGTTTAATTTGAGATTTCATTATATCAATTTGAGTGGCTGATATGTATGAAAGTGGATGGTTCTTCACTTAGAATCCAATTTTTTTTCATCCAGCTTTTTTTTTTAAATTATGATTACTGGAAATGAAGCATAGATTGTGTGTATCGGCTTTGTGCTTAGTCGATGCACTTTGATCATGTAATTATTGAAATGCTGGTTTATTTGTGATGAGGCTGCAGAAAGTGCAAGAATTGTAGGGAAATTTATTAAATCTTTAAAGCTTTCTTAATCAATTATTATGTTTTTTATTTTACTTTGATGTGTATGTGGAAACCCCAAAAAAGAAAGTCAAAAAGACAAGCATACATGTTTCTGATTGTAAAAAGGTAAGTTTTATTTTTATTTGCATTTGTTGTATCTGATTGTAAACAGAGCTTGATTTTCATCAATGTTTCTCAGTTTTACACACGACGATGCGTAAATCGAATGCCTGATTTGTCACTTTTGCTGAGTTCGTTCTCAATCGATGTATCGATTGATGATGAACTTCATCATTTTGTTGAATTTCAGGCAGCGGCCAGACAACCGTAGAGATGGTTTCCACAGATGAACAGTTTTTACCATCTGTTTGTCTACTAAATTCCATCCCACATCATTAAATTTTTTTTTTGTTATGTCTATATGTTTAATTTGAGATTTCATTTTATCAATTTGGGTGGCTGATATGTATGAAATTGGATGGTTCTTCACTTAAAATCCAAATTTTTTTCATCCAGCTTGTTTTTAAATTATGATTACTCGAAATGAAGCAGAGATAGTGTGCATCGGCGTTGTGCTTAGTCGATGCACTTTGATCCTGGAATTATTGAAATGCTGGGTTATTTGTGATGAGCCTGCTGAAGGTGCAATAATTGTAAGGGAAATTCTTTAAATCTTTAAAGCTTTGTTAATCAATTATTACTTTTTTATTTTTTATTTTACTTTGATGTGTATTTGGAAACCCCAAAAAAGAAAATCAAAAAGAGAAACATACTTGTTTCTGATTGTAAAAAGGTAAGTTTTATTTTTATTTGCATTTGTTGTATCTAATTGTAAATAGAGCTTGATCTTCATCAATGTTTCTCTGTTTACACACGACCATGCGTAAATTGAAGGCCTGATTTGTCACTTTTTGCTGGGTTCGTTCTCAATCGATGTATCGATTGATGATGAACTTCATCATTTTGTTGAATTTCAGGCAGCGGCCAGACAACCGTAGAGATGGTTTCCACAGATGAACAGTTTTTACCGTCTGTTTGTCTACTAAATTCCATCCCACATCATTAAAATTTACCTTTTGTTACTTCTATACGTTTAATTTGAGATTTCATTTTATCAATTTTAGTGGCTGATATGTGTGAAATTGGATGGTTTTTCACTTCGAGTCAAAATTTTTTTCATCCAGCTTGTTTTTTAAATTATGATTACTGGAAATGAAGAAGAGATTGTGTGTATTGGCGTTGTACTTAATCGATGCACTTTGATCGTAAGAGTTATTTGCGATAACAATTTGATAAGGTGAAGATGGGCAATTGTGTTCTAATTTTTCAATTGGAATCTTCAATAATCATTTTCTCCACATTTTTCATGTTCTTTGTTTCTTGATTAATATTTTTAAGTTTATGCATTTCTAATGATTCCACTTTAAATATTTTTGGGTTTGTTAATGTGCCTTTTATTTCCCTTTAATCAACTGTTAGATCTCTCTGTTTTATTACATGTTTCAAGTTTTATTTTTGAATATGATGATAGTAATTGTCGCCCCAGACTTATAAGCTTTGCATTATTGCATCGCTTTATGGTGATAGACATAATCATAATCTGATTCACTTCGGTTAAGTTTTACTTTTGTTAAATTATGTTAAATTTGGCGTTGATCTGATTTGCAAATGAGCGACGTGATGATTTATTTACCCAATTAGATCTGAATCTGCATTATTGAATGATGATCTATAATACATGCACTACCATCTGATCTAGCAATTGCAATCAGTCACTCATCTTTTTCATAATTTATAGTTCTTTCTACTCATTTTGGCTATATTTTTTGAAACAAAACAAATGTAGCAAGAGATGATGCGATTATTGATTTAGAATGATGTTTATGTGTGATTAACATAAATATATCACCATCTTTCGGCTGAATTTGCTCGATTGTTTTTCAATTCATTTTTGTTTTATGATCTTGTTTTTGATGCCCATGGTATCTGATGTCTCAACCTAATTAATGTTTTAGACATCTCGTTTTAAGGGCAAATAGCAACGAAAACAGTTTTTGCGACACAGTTTGCTTTCAGTTTTTAGGCATACTGTTATTTCTTACCGTTCACATTTTGTATACTCTTACATTGTGTTTCACTGTTTTTAATAAAAAAATTGTTATGTCATGAAATTAGCCGCAAAACTAAATTAATTTGTTTACAAAGTATTCTTATTATCTTTCGTTATCTAAGATTTAGTAGCTTTGTTTTTTAGTACTTTTTGTAAAAATGTGTTTTTTGTTTTTCTTTTATTTCATTTGTATTATACTGGTTGGGCTTTGATGAATATTTCATAAAAGCCATGCACCACTCTGTCACCCATTATGACTGATAACTTTCTTGTTACCCATTTTTTGATTCTGAGATATAATTATCATTTTTTGATGTATCAAAATAAATACTTAAGATATATATTATTTCTTATATTTACATTTGGTTATGTTTCTGAAATCTTATACATGAAGTAATCCGTAGTCTCGTTCTTTGCCTACTATGTTTTTCTTGGGCGTAACCTAATAGGGAATACATATTTCTTTTGCAGTCTCTAATTAGAGTGGTGCATTTCGAATTCTAGCCCAGGTTAAGCAAAAACTCATTCACATATTTCTCCAAACCCTAATTCCATCCTTACGGCAACCCTACTCGATCCGCTTTAAAATACTGTTACACCATGCGCCTTTGTCAACCATCATCGTTGGTGCATCGGCTTGTTGCAACTTCAATCAACTGGTTTGATCTCTCTGTTTGTTTTATTAAATGTTTCAAGTTTTAGTTTTAGTTTTAAATATGATGATAGTAATTGTCGCCCCAGTCTTATGAGCTTTGCATAATTGCATCGCTCTATGGTGATAGACATAATCATAATCTGATTCACTTCAATTTAGTTTTATTTTTGTTAAATTTGGCGTTGATCTGATTTGCAAATGAGTGGCGTGATGATTTATTTACCCAATTAGATCTGAATCTGCATTGTTGAATGATGACTATAATACATGCACTACCATCTGATCTAGCAATTGCAATCAATCAATCATCTTTTTCTATTATTTATGGTATTTGCTTGTCATTTTAGCTAATATTTTTGAAACAAAACAACTGTTGCAATCGATGATGTGATTATAGATTTAGAATGATGTTTATATGTGATTAACATAAATTTATCACCATCTTTCGGCTGAGTTTGCTCGATTGTTTTTCAATCCATTTTTGTTTTATGATCCTGTTTTTGATGCCCGTGGTATCTGATGCCTCAACCTAATTAATGTTTTAGGCGTCTCGTTTTGTGGGCAAATAGCAACAAAAACAGTTTTTGCGACACAGTTTGCTGTCAGTTTTTTTGCATACTGTTATTTCTTAAAGTTCACATTTTGTATACTCTCACATCGTGTTTCACTGTTTTTCAAATCAAAAATCTGTTATGTCATGAAATTAACCGCAAAACTAAATAAATTTGTTTACAAAGTATCCTTATTAAGCGTTGTTATCAAAGATTTCGTAGCTTTGTTTCTTAATTTTTTGAGGTAAAAACGTATTTTTTTTTTGTTTTGTTTTATTTCAATTGTGTTGTACTGATTAGGCTTTGATGAGTATCTTTGAAAGTCTTGCACCACTCTGACATTCATTATGACTGATAAACTTTCTTGTTATTCATTTTTTGATTCAGAGCCATAATTATTATATTTTGATATATCAAAAAAACTATTGATGTTAAATATTATTTCTTATATTTTCATATGGTTATGTTTCTGAAATCTTAAAAATGATGCGCAGCAAACCAAGTATCCATCTTTCTTACAAATCTTGTTTTGTCCATTTGTTCATGAAGTAATTCGGAGTCTCGTTCTTTGCCTACTATGTTTTTCTTGGGCATAACCTAATAGGGAATACATATTTCTTTTGCAGATCTCTAATTAGGGTGGTGCATTTCAAATTCTAGCCCAGGCTAAGCAGACTCAATTCACATATTTCTCCAAACCCTAATTCCATCCTTACGGCAACCCTACTCGATCCGCTTTAAAATACCGTCACACCATGCGCCTTTGTCAACCACCATCGTTGGTGCATTGACTTGTTGCAACTTCAATCAACTAGTTAGATCTCTCTGTTTGTTTTATTACATGTTTCAAGTTTTAGTTTTGAATATGATGATAGTAATTGTCGCCCCAGTCTTATGAGCTTTGCATTACTGCATCGCTCTATGGTGATAGACATAATCATAATCTGATTCACTTTGATTTTGTTTTATTTTTGTAAAATTATCTTAAATTTGGCGTTGATCTGATTTGCAAATGAGTGGTGTGATGATTTATTTACCCAATTAGATCTGAATCTGCATTGTTGAATGATGATCTATAATACATGCACTACCATTTGATCTAGCAATTGCAATCAATCAATCATCCTTTTCTATTATTTAAGGTATTTTCTTGTCATTTTAGCTAATATTTTTGAAACAAAACAATTGTTGCAATCGATGATGCTATTATAGATTTAGAATGATGTTTATATGTGATTAACATAAATATATCACCATCTTTCGGCTGAGTTTGCTCGATTGTTTTTCAATTCATTTTTGTTTTATGATCTTGTTTTTGATGCCCGTGGTATCTGATGCCTCAACCTAATTAATGTTTTAGGCATCTCGTTTTAAGGGCAAATAGCAACGAAAACAGTTTTTGCGACACAGTTTGCTTTCAGTTTTTAGGCATACTGTTATTTCTTACCGTTCACATTTTGTATACTCTTACATTGCGTTGCACTGTTTTTCTAACAAAAATTATGTTATGGCATGAAATTAACCACAAAACTAAATTAATTTGTTTACAAAGTATTCTTATTATCTTTCGTTATCGTTTTCACCTGCAGATATAAATCTTCATGCTTCTGTGCCTTTCTATGACTCATCAAAGATAATACATAACACAAGATGACATATTCTTGCATTTATGGCTCTAAATGGCAATTTTTACATTCTTTCATTCTTACATTTTTCCTCTGCTTGAATTTGCATTTCTGCCACTGTCGAGCGAGAAAAGTGTAGACGACATTAAGTTTTCGTCATTATGAAACGACAGTGTATTGCAGCTTGCGATATTTTTAAAAACCTAAATCGCTCGTCTATATATATATGCCAACAATTCGCATGACTGAACCAAATCGACCCTAATTCACGATTTTGAAGACTTAAAAATGTCATTGTAAGAATGTAAGTTTTATTTTTATTTGCATTTGTTGTATCCGATTGTAAACAGAGCCTGATTTTCATCAATGTTTCTCTGTTTTGCACACAACAATGCGTAAATCGAACGCCTGATTTTTTCACTTTTTACTGAGTTCGTTTTCAATCGATGTATCGATTGATGATGGACTTCATCATTTTGTTTAATTTCAGGCAGCGGCCAGACAACCGTAGAGATGGTTTCCACAGATGAACAGTTTTTACCATATGTTTGTCTACTAAATTCTATCTCACATCATTAAAATTTACTTTTTGTTATGTATGTACGTTTAATTTGAGATTTCATTTTATCAATTTGAGTGGCTTATATATTTGAACTTGGATGGTTCTTCCCTTTTAATCCAATTTTTTTTTCATTTAGCTTTTTTTTTAAAAAAAAATTATGATTACGATAACATACGGCTATATTTTTGAAAAAAACGGCTATAATACGTAAAACGAGAAAAACCGATATCGGCTAGGTTTTTTCTTGTCGGGTTGGAACCGGTCTCAAAATTGAGAACTATACCCGTGTAGGAACCGATGGTTTTTTTCGGGTAGAACCGGGTATGATAGGAACTAGGTATAAACAGGGTCTGAGTTCAAGAGACTGAGATTTCCTCTATATGACTATCTCTATATTTGTAGTTTCTATCACCTTCAAGCGAGAAGAGTGTGGACGACGTTAAGTTTTCGTCATTTTGAAGCGACAGGCTCGTGACATTTTGAAAACCCTAAATCGCTTATCGTCTCTATATATATGCCAACAATTCGCATGACTGAACCAAATCAACCCTAATTTTACTATTTTGAAGACTTGAAGATCTCATTGTAACAATGTAAGTTTTATTTTTATTTGCATTTGTTGTATCTGATTGTAAACAGAGCCTGATTTTCATCAATGTTTCTTTGGTTTACACACGACGATGCGTAAATCGAACGCCTGATTTGTCACTTTTTACTGAGTTCGTTCTCAATTGATGTATCGATTGATGATGAAATTCATCATTTTGTTGAATTTCAGGCAGCGGCCAGACAACCGTAGAGATGGTTTCCACGGATGAACAATTTTTACCATATGTTTGTCTACTAAATTCTATCTCACATCATTAAAATTTACTTTTTGTTATGTTTGTACGTTTAATTTGAGATTTCATTTTATCAATTTGAGTGGCTTATATATTTGAAATTGGATGGTTCTTCCCTTTTAATCCAAATTTTTTTCATTTAGCTTTTCTTTTTTTTTAAAAAAATTATGATTACGATAACAAACGGCTAGATTTTTTAAAAAAACGGCTATAATACGAAAAACGCGAAAAACCGATATCGGTTAGGTTTTTTCTTGTCGGGTTGGAACCGGTCTCAAAATTGAGGACTATACCCGCATAGGAACGGATGGTTTTTTCGGGTAGAACCGGGTATGATAGGAACTAGGTATAAACAGGGTCTGAGTCCAAGAGACCGAGATTTCCTCTATGACTATCTCTATATTTGTAGTTTCTTTCACCTTCAAGCGAGAAGAGTGTGGACGACGTTAAGTTTTCGTCATTTTGAAACGACAGGCTCGTGACGTTTTGAAAACCCTAAATCGCTTATCGTCTCTATATATATGCCAACAATTCGCATGACTGAACCAAATCAACCCTAATTTTACTATTTTGAAGACAATGATCTCATTGTAAAATTTTTATTTTTATTTTTATTTGCATTTGTTGTATCTGATTGTAAACAGAGCCTGATTTTCATCAATGTTTCTCTGGTTTACACATGACGATGCGTAAATCGAACGCCTGATTTGTCACTTTTTACTGAGTTCGTTCTCAATCGATGTATCGATTGATGATGAAATTCATCATTTTGTTGATATTCAGGCAGCTGCCAGACAAGTAGACAACCGTAGAGATGGTTTCCACATATTAACAGTTTTTACAATAGAGATAATTACATATATCCCCCTCTTTTAAGGTTTAATTACATATATACCCAACTGAAAAATTTAATTACATATATACCCAACTGAAAAAAATTAATTACATATATACCCAACTTTATTATTTTTAAACAATGTGACAAACATACCCTTTCAGTAAACTTTGAATTCCAAACACACATATGTAAACCCCATACGCAAACACCAAATTCGTTCATCGCCCTCCCCCCATACGACTGAAGCTCCATTAATTAAAAATGAAAAAAAAGACACGAAAAATGATAACAAAAAACAGGCAAAAACACTAAAAAAGGAGAAAAAACGTAAAATAAGGGTATATTTGAAGCAAGGGTAAAATATGTATGATCAATTTTTTTAAAATAAGAGTAAATTAGTAGTTTCTTAATTCATTTTAATTAAAATGGGTATATTAATTTTAGCATTAGAAAAGGGGATATATGTAATTATAATTTTGGATTGGGTATATATGTAATAAATAAAATTTTTATGAGGATATATGTAATTAAAATTTTGGATTGGGTATATATGTAATAAATGAAATTTATAGGGGGATATATGAAATTGCCCCTTTACAATATGCTTGTCTACTAAATTCCGTCCCACATCATTAAAATTTACCTTTTGTTATGTCTATACTTTTAGTTTGAGATTTCATTTTTGTAATTTGAGTGGCTAATATATTTAAAATTCGATGGTTCTTCACTTATAATCCAAATTTTTTTCATCCGACTTTTTTTATTATGATTACGGTAACAAACGGCTCTATTTTTGAACAAAACGGATATAATACGAAAAAATGGGAAAAACCGATCCTGGTTTAGGTTTTTTCGCGTTGCATTGGAACCGGTCTCAAAACTGAAAACTTCACCTGGGTGGCAACCTGCTGTTTTTTTTTGTACGAACAGGGTACGATATGAACCAAGAACAAATCAGGTACGAGTCTGGGTATTCAATCGGGTTCGGGTCCAGAATATGGTATTTTGTGCATCTATGCGTCCAGTAGAACGAGATTTCCTCTTTATGACTATGTATTTGTAATTTCTGTCACCGTCGAGGGAGAAAAGTCTAGACGACATTAAGTTTTCGTCATTGATGATGCGCAAATCGAACGCCTGATTTTTCACTTTTTACTGGTTCATTTTCAATTGATGTATAGATTGATGATGAACCTCATCATTATGTTGAATTTGTTTGTCTACTAAATTCTATCTCACATCATTAAAATTTACTTTTTGTTATATTTATACGTTTAATTTGAGATTTCATTTTATAATTTGAGTGGCTTATATATTTGAAAATGGATATTTCTTCCCTTTTAATCCAAATTTTTTTCATTCAACTTTTATTTTTAAATTATGATTACAATAACAAACGGCTATCTTTTTGAAAAAAAACGGCTATAATACGAATTTCGGGAAAAACCGATACCGGTTTGGTTTTTTCTTGTAGGGTTGGAATCGGTCTCAAAATTGAAAACTATACCCGTGTAGAAACCAGTGGTTTTGTTCAGGTAGAACCGGGTATGATAGGAACCATGTATAAACAGGGTACAAGTCTAGGTATTCAATAGGGCTCGGGTCTAGAAGCGGGTATTTAGTGCACCTCTATGTCCAGGAGACCGAGATTTCCTCTATTTGACTATCTATATATTTGTAATGTTTGTCATCGTCAAGCAAGAAGAGTGTGGACGGCGTTAAATTTTCTTCATTATGAAACGACAGCGTATTGCAGCTCGCGATATTTTGAAAACCCTAAATTGCTCATCGTCTCTAATTTCATGATTTTGAAGACTAAGATCTGATTGCAAAAAGGTAAATTTAATTTTTATTTGCATTTGTTGTATCTGATTGTAAACAAAGCTTGATTTTCATCAATGTTTCTCTGTTTTACACACGACGATGCGTAAATCGAACGCCTAATTTGTCACATTTTTAGCCCGCTTTGCTAAATTAGCCTTTTAATTTTTAAGCTTGAGCGTAAAAAATCTGGGATATTTTAGTTGTCTAATTTTTGATATATAGGTATATTGTTTTAGGCATGGTTGTAAAAGTCGCTAGGCGCTAGTCGGGCGGCCAGGTACCGCATAGAGATTAATCGTCGCTAGAATGATTTCGAATATATTATTAAAAAATAATTTATTATATACACATATTAATATCAATAATTTAATATAATACTTCAAATATATTAAAAAATAAACTTAAACATAGTAAGTCAAGGACTTCAAATTACAAACTTAAACACAAAATTCAAAGTTTATAGAATGATTTCGATGTTTAGTGGCATGTTTCAATGTATCAAATGTTGAATTTGATGTTTTAGAGGCATATTAATTATTTGGGGTTGAGAAATGTCTCGAATAATCACTTTCTAGTTCCTTTTTACTCAAAAAAAGCAAAAAAAAAAATCTAAAAAAAAAAAAAGCTACCTAGGCATCGCCTAGGGCAAAATCGAGAAGGTTTCTGGCACTCCGCCTAGGCCGATTTTTACAACACTGGTTTTATGATGTATATATTGCTTGTGTTTTAGTCAATGTTTAGAAAACCGGACCGGACCGGCCGGCCCGACCGGTTGAACCGGGAACCGGTAGCTTGAGCGGTTTACAACGGACTAGAAAACCGGACCTATACGAACCAGCTGGTTATGAAATTAACCGGATCCAACCGGAAACGCTTTTGGACCGGAATGAGCTGTTTAAAGCGTTTGTCAAAGGGCTGAAGGAGCTGCTTTGTTTATATAGAGGTGTTGGGATGGGTTTTCTTGTTATGGCTAGCGATGTGGGACAGACAAAGCTTCCATAATCTCTCTTTCACCAAGATTTTCACTAAGGTTTTGTGTGGCTAGCGATGTGGAATAGGCACAAAGCTTCCCATAATCTCATTTTTTCACCAAGATTTTATGCGGTAAGCAATGTGGGACAAATACACAAAGCTTCTAACTGTTCACCAATGTATTGATTATTTTGTGTGGGTAAGCGATAGTGGGATAAAGACACAAAACTTCTCAGTGTTCACCAATTGATTCCTTTGTATGGGTAGAGATGTGTGACATAGCTATTGTATTTAATCACAAGAAAAAATTAACCTATTTCAAATTAATTATAACATTTTCCGGTTCTTAAATTCGGTGGAACCGGTTCAACCGGTCCGACCAGTGACCAATAAGACGTCCGGTCTGGTTATGAAAACATTGGTTTTAGCGTTGATGGTAGTGTTTTCAGAAAAAAATGAAAAAAGAAAAAAAAGAAAAATAAAAATTAAAGATTTTGTTTACATGTTATTATGTATGATAAATATAGATAAATCCAAGTGAGTGATAGTTCTTTTAAAAAAAAGCAAAAAGAAAAAAAAGAAAAAAGCAGGAGGAAAAGAAATTCCACTAGTGACTTGTTATAACCAAGTTAATGTTATTTTAAGTCTACCAATGTGTTTTTTTTGCATAAAAGTAATCAAGAATTTTAACCATTTACTCATTTTAAATTTCCAAATTCCATACCTTTAACCCAAGACGTCTTACAACCTTTCAAGTCCTCTAGATTATTGCATTATCTCATGTAATTTGGTGGAGATTTATTCCTTTGCAAGCTTATGATTTTGTTTGTCTCATTAGTTGGCATTGAGTGATTCACTTATAGTCTTATATAAATAATCGAGGGTGAGTGAACTTTTGTGAGAGGTTAAAGCTCATACATAAAATTATTTATATAGACATTTCATGCTTATGGAGATATTGCCTAGTTTTTTTTTTAAAAGAAAAAGGAAAGACTAGTTTAGCGCTTTGGTTTCTTGTTTTGATTGTTTATAGATAATCTTTTATGAATCTAGATCTTTTATTAATCTTTGGATTGTTTCTCATATTTCCCCTTGTTTCAATTAATTTTTGTTGCAAATTCATTGATTTGGATACTTACGTGTTATAATTTGTTGTTGTGCTTTATAGTGGTTGATTAGTGATTTTGGATGGAAGGCTCAAGTGATGCAAAACTTACTGAAACGGTTATATCGATATCGGACATGGCCATGTGAACCAGGAAAAACAAAATCTAAGCAAAATCTGAGTAGAAATTACAAGGAATCAATAAGTTTTGGTCAACACGGACGTATCCATAAGTGACATGGCCATGTGCGGCCGCTGATTTGGGTTTTTAATCTAATTCTCGTTCATTTCAAAGGGATCCATCTTTTTACACTAAACCCTAACTTCTTGAAGCTATTAGACCATTTTGGGGCGATTTTGAAGAACTAAAGACCGAGATCGAAGATTAAGCATTCTGAAGAAAGTTCTACATCACACAACCCACCTTCATTTGTTTCTTGGTTTGATTCCTAGGTCGTCTATGTTTTCTCTCATGTTTACAAGTTTGTGGTTTTTGTAAGTCTCATGGGCTAAACCCGTTTTTATCACATGGATAGCTGAAACTTAGAATGCTTTAAAAACTTGTACACAAATTTTGGTGGTGATTTTGTTAATGTTATATGACAAATTAGGATTGTTGTTCAATGATTATGTGTGCTTGTATATTTTGACAAAGTATTTGACCTTGTGAATGTTCTAACGATATTATGTTGGAAAACTGTATGTGTTATAACATTTATTCATAGACGTCATATGCCTTTGTGTAATTAATGGCATTTGACTAGGAATAGTGAAAAAGGGTTGAATATTTAGGAGATCTAAGCGAGTGTGCATCCTTATGCTTGGGTTTGAAAAGACCACAATATATGTTGTGAATTTCTCATATCATTGTTTATGTGTTTCTAAGATTTAAAATCTCAAGTCTTTGGATTATATAATTATGATATGACATTCATAAATTGAAGAATCATGATATTTTGTCTACTTTATGCATCTCACGGTGATTAATATGTGTTCATCGTATTAACTTTCCAAGGATTTGTGGAATTAGATAACCCTAACGGGCAATGTTTTGAAAACCGGACCGGACCGGCCGAACCGGGAACCGGTGGTCGGACTGGTCCGGTTAAGGGTTCTAGACCGTTTTTGGGTGAACCGGCCGGTCGGACCGGCGGACCGGTGGTCGGACAGGTGGTTGAACCGGTCTTTTTTATTTATTTATTTTATTTTTTTAAATTTTTTAAATATATATATATTTATAAAATGTTTATAAAATCGTCCGGTTCTTAAATCCGTTCCACCGGTCGGACCTCTGACCGGTAAGGAGACCGGTTCGACGTCCGGTCCGGTTCTGAAAACATTGCTAACGGGAGTCTAATTCATCATTCACATTGACATAACTGTATCATTAGATTTTCATGGCATAACTTTAGGTGGCTATTGTGTGTTTATCATTCTAGCTTTCTCAAGAGTTACATGTTTAGATAACCCTGACAGGAGTCTTTCCTACCTTCATATAACATAGTTAGAAAATGGTCTCACCTTGAGTGTGTGCATGTTGTTATTGTGCTATTAAGTAGATTCGAAATACAAGTGGTATCTCTTCTCGATTTTTTTCTTTGTTCTCATCTTCTTACCTCAAGTTGTTAATTCGATAATCTTTTAGCTTAATTTAAATATTCACAATTCATTTGTTATTGATCGGCTAGATAGTGATAAAGGTTTAGTATTGGGAGGTGTTGTGTCCACGGTTTGATACTCGGTTCTTACCAAGAGCTATATTGCTATGAGATAGGTCCGCTTGCCTATTGTGTGTAGTTTAGTTTATGGTGATAATCGTTTCTTTATTTAAAACTGGATTTGTGTAAAATCTTAATTAAAAATCTATACACTTTAACACACATTGACCTAGGCATCCTGAACTTTTAACAGGCGTGGTGCGACCGGCTGGACTAGAGCCTTGAACGCGTTATATTTTCATTCGAAGTACATTTAACACAAAACTTGTTTCTCCCCCAATTTCAGATTATAACCAATGAAAAACCCTAGCCTCTCAAACCCAATATTCGTTCGAAATACGATCTGTTCCCAACTTCATGGGGCTTTTGTTGTCAATCATAAAACGAGTATAAGAATGTATAGAACACCAACCTTAGTATACGAATGAGTGGATTTTGATTAAAGGTTCAGAAAACATGCGCTGAGGCTTAGAACTCCTTGATTCACGATCTATGGTGTTTGTGAGGTTATTTTGTGTGCACAAAATGTTTCATCGAGTTCAGTTGCACGAATAGATGGATTTAGTTTGATTATTATGTTAGTTTATATCGAGTTTGAGTAACCGATCAATTACGGACGTTTAGGCACCAATTTCGTGTTAATTTGACTTTAAATATACGAATTGGTGATCGATCCCTTGGAGTTCGTTGATTGATAAAATTTCAAACTTGGTAAAGTTTAACCGCTAATTTGAACTAAAGATCGAGTTGGGTTGATTTGGTGGTCATGGGTATCCATGGAAGGTAATCGGATTGAGGAAGAAGCAACTATGGCTTAATGGCATAAATAATCCCTCTCATTTTTCCTTCTAATATCAGTTTGTATACTTGGTAGTTTTAGTCCCCCTATTTCGTAACTATTTATATAAAAACATTCTATAAAATCCTTTTAAAATTTGTAGCTAGAGTTAATAAATTATATTTATTAAGTTTGTATTAAAAAAATCTCACCATTTATATAAAAATGTTTGTACGTTACTTTATAAATATTTAAAACCTTAAATTTTGTAAAAGTAGACACACACACACACACACATACATACATACATACATAATGTTTATTATTGTTACTAATTATGTTAAAAGTGTTTAGTATATATTAGAGAATACGCAATGTTAGGTGGTCGTGGGTATCCATGGAAGGTAATCGGGTTGAGGAAGATGCAACTATGGCTTAATGGCATAAATAATCCCTCTCATTTTTCCTTCTAATATTAGTTTGTATACTTGGTAGTTTTAGTGCCCCTATTTCGTAACGATTTATATAAAAACATTCTATAAAATCTTTTTAAAATTTTTAGCTAGAGTTAAGAAATTATATTTATAAAGTTTGTATTAAAAAAAATCTCACCATATATATATAAAAATGTTTGTAAGTTACTTTATAAATATTTAAAACCTTAAATTTTGTAAAAGTAGAATAACACACACTCACACACACACACACATACACACACATACATACATACATACATACATACATACATACATACATACATACATACATACATACATACATACATACATACATACATAATGTTTAATATTGTTACTAATTATGTTAAAAGTGTTTAGTATATATTAGAGAATACACAATGTTAAAGATTTCAAATTTCATTCCCATTAAATAATAAAAATATTACAAAATCTAAGTAGTGTTATATTAGGCCACACCAGTAGGACTGGCAAGGGGCAGTATCATTGCAATTTTTGACTTTTTTTAGTTAATTGTCCATGGTTGTGTATTAGAATTGATATATTTGGTTGTTTGTTATGGACTTATGGTCTTTGTTTTATTATGTTATTTTGATCCATGAAACAATACTTTACTTGTTTAGGCTAATGAAAATGTGGATGGTTTTTTTATGTTAGGCTGCATGATTATATTATACATAGAAACAATAAATAATACTAATCAATTCATCCATTTCAATAAACAACATTATATAAACACTAAAATACACACCTTGTTCAAATTCTAAACTAAAATCCATCTCCTAATTTGCTTACATTGAATCACCAAAATACAAACCAACCCTTTTACATTTTCATAGCAGTCCACCAAAGAAAAAAAAATCCAATCCAGCTGATGATAAGATAAAAATTTTTTAGTTGTTTGTTTGTTGCTTCACTTGATTTTAGACTTTTCTCAACTTTATTCTTTGACTTCAATAAACCATGTATAATGGCCATGGATCTTTCACACATTACTGGATCAAACCATCTAATAAAACTACAATTTGAATCCTGGATGAACATATTAGATAAATTACATGCAAATAACTTTGAAGTTCAAGATTTTAATTTTACAACTAAACCTTCTCAAAAAAATTTTCTGTCCATGATGTTCTTACTATTGCAACCTTACCACACCAACAAAAAATCATCTCCGATTGATGGGTCTTCGTCAATCACAACCGTACCACCGTGCTTTCAATTTCAGAGGGTGAAAAGCATGAAACTGGTTCACAGTGTTGATTTAGGGTTAAATTAGGGTAAAAGGATATGAATTACCAATATTACCGCTAGGTTAACAAATAGAGTTAACGTCAGTTTACCAAAAGGATGAATTCCGTTATAAACTTTTGCTTTTAAGGATGATTTTAGAAACTGTTTCTAAAAAAGGACGACATCCATAAATTAACTGAATATTAAGGACCAATTATGTAATTTACTCTAAGTTAAATAAATAATTAAACCAAAGTAATTAGAAAATTTGGTTACATTATTATAAAGGTAAATGCACGTATACACGCATATCCATAGATAGACATATATGTATACATATTTATTTATATATATTAAGGGAGTTCACAGTCTGGTTTTACGGTTTTTAGGCGAAACATAAACAAAACTATTAATAATTATTTTTAAAAATGAAAACCAAAACAAACCGTTAAAAAAAACCAAACTGTAACATCCGGCCCCGTCTACCACCAATACTGTTCGTTTTGCCAACTCGGAGCTCACGGTTTTGCCTTCGGTTGCCCGGGTGAAAACTTCCAAGGGAGGTCACCCATCCCTGGATTGCTGCAACCCGAGCACGCTTAACTGTGGAGTTTTCATGTGCTCCACAACCAGCTAAGTCGAAAACGCGTTGTTGATGTATGAGACGGATTGTTACATATGAGACATGAATCTCTCCTATTCACGGCTGATATGGGATTGCCTAGTATGTTACATACACCCCCTATTAGTGAGCACTTCAAGGATCGTTGCACTGTGCTAAAAAAAATGGAAAACTGCCACGATCTGAAGCCTCAACCAAGATTGCAACCCTTCAACCCACAAAACTTGCCACATGGCAAATCCCCATTGGACCACCGTTATTTTTTTTTCTTTTTTTAACTTATCCAAAATTAGTTTTTGTTTATAATCTTTTTTTTTTATAACTTCAAATAATTTATATTTTAAAAAAAATTTCAAAAACACGACCTTGATCAGTTTTTTTTATGAACATGTCGGTATAAATTTTGTTAAAAACAGAGTTCGTTTAAAAAAATGTTTTTATATATAAAATAAATATAAACAATCATTGGTTTATCTTATCTAACATTTGGAGGTTTTTTATTGGTTCAGAAGATTTTTTAGATCAAACTCATTATCTAAAACATTATCTGTTTAAGATATTTATTTATTTTGAAAATTCATTATTTCTCCCTATAAATATTGTATCATATTAGCATAGTTTTATATCCAACACCATTCATAATATTTGGTTTATAAATTTCATAATTTCTGTCATGAATCATTCTTTTTCAAATTTTTGTTTGAATCTTGGAGATTCTGAAGATTATCCCAATACTCAGTACTATCAAAACTCAATTTTTTTCCAAATACGAATGAAGTTCTTGTTACAGAAGAGCTTCAAACCTCACAAAATACTGAAAATCACTCACGAGGAGCTAGTAAATGGGATGTTGCCGAAGATGTTGCCTTAATCTCAGCATGGTGTATTACTAGTGAAAATAACATTGTTGGCAAAAATCGAAAAATATCAAATTTGTGGGCACAGGTAAAGAAGATGTACGATGCAGCTCAAGCAGAAAATCCAGAAAAGCTTAGTGTGATAAATGAAGCTCAAATGAAAGGTTGTTTTAAACGACTTAGTGAAAATGGCCAAAAGTGGGTTGCTGCGTACAGGGAAGCATATCGTCAAAGACAAAGTGGAATGAACCAGAAAGATATTAAGAGTGAAGCTCATAAACTTTATGAGCAAGATAAGAGAACATATAATAGGGCATACCATCTTACTGATGGCATATATCCTTCATGGGTTGCCTTTGTGAAGTCAATATCTTCTCCATAGTTGCGAAAACACAAGTTGTTCACTCAACATCAAGAGGCCGCTAGAAAAGATGTTGAACGAGCATTTGGAGTTCTACAAGCTCGTTTTGCATTTTTACGACACCCATGTCATGTGTGGGACAAGGATATGATAGGTAAAATTATGGTTGCATGTATTATCTTGCATAACATGATTGTTGAGGATGAACAAGACTCATACCTTAACTATTATGATCCATTTGAATTTTTAAATGGCAGTCCTCAAAACCGACATCGAAGAAGCTCTACTCAGGAAGATGAGCAACCTTTTCAATACTCTACTCAACGAATTGGAAGCTTATCTAGTTATATGACCAATAGAGAACAACTTCGAAATAGAGAAGCTCACCTTGCTTTAAAAAACGATTTGATTGAGCACATATGGCAAAAATTTGGCGACGATGAATAGTTATGTAGTTCAAAAAATTATTTGTAATTGTACTTTTATATTTAATGTCATCATTGTAATTTAGTTTATATATTTAATTAAGTTTGTTTGATAAATATAAATATTTTTGTAATATTTTATTTTATTTTTAAAAATTAAAACTTTAATTTTTATAAATAAAATAATTATTTTATTTGTCTTTCAAATAAATTTTAATAAAAACTAAAAATCATAAATTATATTTATTTAATAAAAAATAATAGAGGTTGGGTTGTTAATGCGAGTAAAAAGTTGGGTTTGATTGGGTTGTGTGGATGGAAGAGAGAGAAATTAATTTTTTATTAAAGATTGGGTTGGATTGGATTGTGAATGTGATGGTCTTAGGGACTCATCGTCCTCGATGAGGTTTGCCCCACCATCCTGTGTAAAGGAGTGTCTCTGATACCATTCTGTAACATCCGGTCCCGTCTACCACCATTATTGTTCGCTTTGCCCACTCAGAGCTCACGGTTTTGCCTTCGGTTGCCCGGGTGAAAACCTACCAGGGACGTCACCCATCCCTGGATTGCTGCAACTCGTGCACGCTTAACTGTGGAATTTTCATGTGCTCCACAGCCAGCTAAGCCGAAAATGTGTTGTTGATGTAAGAGGCGGATTGTTACTTATGGGATAGGAATCTCTCCTGTTCACGGCTGATGTGGGATTGCCTAGGATGTTGCACAAACCAAACCGTTTCAACAGTTTGGTTTTGCGGTTTGGGCTTGGGATTTTGAGCGTGTTAAAAATAAAAACAAAATCAAACCAAATCATTTAATGGTTTGAGATGAGTTAATTACACAAAGTTCGAATAGCAGTCATTTAATTTTTGTCTTTCAAGGTATCTCAATAAAAAACAACGAAGATAAAAACAACGAAAACTAATGAAAAATTGCGAATATCAATGAAAAATATTGAAAATTTGACTTGATCGAGTCGGACCGAGCTTGATCGATTTTGACTAACATTTACCGAGTTGAAGAAAATTGTCCCGACTTAGTACTCAACCGCCTAAACCAAGTTTTACAACATTGCACTTAGGTATGCAACATACACCAATTTGTTGAACTATAACCTATATGGGATTATAATGTATAGAGTTAATTATAGTGGTTGTTCATGTGGTTTGCGAAAACAAGTTTGGGTACTAAGGTTTAAGTAACAGATTAGGTTTAACCTTAAAACTCAAACTTATTACAAATAAGGGTGTGCATGAAATGAAATAACCAACCCAAAACCGAAAAATCAAAATATTCAAACCAAAATAGCCAAACCCAAATACATACCGACGAGTTTTGTATAAATTTTTTAAAAAACCTAAAATTTGGGTTGATTTGGTTTTACCTAAAATAAAAACCCAAAAAACCGAATGTGTGTGTGTATGTATGTATGTTACAATTCAAAAATTTTAAAAAATTTTATGCATAATTTAAAAAATTTTTATTAATAAAATTGATATTGAGTGAATTTAACAATTTTTATATATTATTTTAAATGTGAAGTGGTGTTGTAATTCAAATAAGTGCAAATGCAATATTTTAGTTTTTTTATAAGCCTACAAATTATAAGGTTAAGTAGAAAAAACCAAAAAAAAGGGAACCCAAACCGTGCCCCTTTATTTTCTATTATGTTTGTCTTGCCTAAACAGTAGGGTTGTTCCCGAGCCGAACCGAACTGAGCGAGGGTGTGCTCATGCTTGGCTCGTTTACGAACCGAGCGACTTAGTTTGATTCGGTTTAGCTCGGTTTCAAAATAAAATTTAATACGAACCGGTCATCAGTTTAGTTTCGCGATCGGTTCTTTTCCAAAAAATTTGGCTTGTAGTTTCAAAAGTTTGAAGCCATAATGAACGGTTTAGTTTATGATTTTAACTAAAAAACCGGTAGTTAAAAAATGTACCGAACCGGACTTTATGATACACACACATGTACACACGATTTGTTTTTATTTTTTATGGGTCAAATATTCAAAACCTAAAATGCCCAAACTTTAAACCAAACCGTTAAACGGTTTGGTTTGCTTTTAATTCTTAATGATTCGGTTTTGCTTATTATTATTCAAAGACCGTTAATAACGGTCAGGTTTATGGTTCCATCCAAAAACTATAAAAACTGGTTACTTGAATACTCCTAATACGAAAGCATAATTTTTTTTAAATGTATGAATAGTTCTAAACATCATTATACGTTAATTTGAATACACCAATATCATTCATCTTTAAAAACTTGAAGCATGTTAGTGTGCATAAAAATTAATATAAATGAATAGCTTAGTTATACTTAAACGAGCGAAATCGAGCAAGCCAAACGAGCGAGCCAAATGAGCGACTATCCGAGCGAGCGACGAGCGAGCTTACCTTGGCTCGTGCTCGGCTCATTTTGAAACCGAACCGAGCGTGCTTGGCTCGTTTAAAACCGAGCGAAATTCGAACGAGCGTTTTTCGAGCTTTTTCCAAGTGAGTATCGAGCGAGCGAGTGTCGAGCATTTTGGACGGCCATACTAAACACCCATTTATTTTCTGTTTTGTTTGTTGTATTTGTGACTAGGGGTGAGCAAAAAACCGAAAAAACCGAACCGGAACTGAATTAACCTAAAAAACCGAACCGAACGAATAACCGGGAAAAACCGAACCAAAAAAAACCGAACCGAACCGATATTTAATCTTTTTTAAAAATTAATATATATATATATATATATATATGTGTGTGTATATATATGTTGTTATTTTCATACTTATTTAAAGGGAAAAAACACACAAAAAGTCTACTAGTTGGAGATGATAAAGATTTAGATTGGATGAAATCTACCATTTTAGAGGGTAAAGATCGGAATTATTGCGTATTTAGTTATTTATTTTTGATTTTTTTTTAAATGTAAGAACATGATGATGATTATTTAGTTTTATTTTAATTAGTTAGTGTTCGATAAATTAATTTATTAATTATTAATTGTTAAACATGTTTGCATTTTCAATGTTGGGCGTAAAAGAGAACAAAAAAAGAGTCAAAAAACCGAAAAAACCGAAAACCGAACCGACACCGACCAAAAAAACCGAAAACCGAAAACGAACAGTTTGTAATAAGTAAAAACCGACTATGTCAGTTTCGGTTTTAGCCAAAAACCGAACCATACACACCCCTATTTGTGTTGTTTATCATAGAGAGTATTGCATTGTTTAATGTGGAAGTATGTGATGCATCCTGGAACTATGTATTTATATCATGTTATTTTGGTTGTGTTTGTGTTGTTTCCCTTGGACAGCGTCATTTGTGTTTTTTATGTGCAACAAGTTGTTTATTTTTAATGTTTAAAAATATAATATCAACCTCTGTACATGACCGTCTCTGAGAGATTAGGTGCCCTGTGCTAACGCTAAAAATGGGCCCTTATGTGTGCGTGTGCGGTAATTAGTTTGTAACTACTTATGAAGTGAGTTAATTTGTTTTTTAACCTAAATTTTAAATTGTAATTAGTTATTGGGTCAAATGTTTAAGGAAAAAAGTTTTTCTTTTAGCTTTTATAAAATTCGTAACTAGGTTAAATATATTTAAAAATTTTGAATGAAATTACATGTGCTTGTTGTAAAATGATTAATACATATAATATATACAATTTTTTTAAAAAATTTAGAACCCCATCAAAAAATGGGTCATGCGCGGTCGCACATTTCGCACTTGCTCTAAGACCCCTGCCTCTGTGCCTTAATTGTTGGTTTGTGTAAGGACAACATTTTAACATAAGATGTTTTTCTTTACTTCTTTACAAGTTAGTCAAGTTTAACCCTTTCAGTTTCACGATTTGCTTTGTTGACATATATTTGTTGCTTTCATTATGCAAGGCACACAGTGGCGGAGCTTGAGAGTTAGGAAGGAAAGGGGAGTGCGGAATTTATGGGACTCAATATACATGTTAAAATTTTTAAACGAGGGGCGAAACCTTTATTTTTAACTAAAAATAATCTTTCTTTCCGAAAATTAACATTACTGACGAAAAAAGAGGGGGACCCGGTCTTAATAGAGCTTCGCCCCTGTAGGCAGATGCAGATTGACTTAAAAATGTAAGAGAAGGTTGAATTAGAGGTTTGCCATGAGATTTTGAACAACCAATTAAAAATATCGTTCGAATTAATGGGAGTTTTAGTATTAGTGTTCATTAAGAAGAATAAACATAATAATAAACAGAATTGGGTATTGGGAATTTTAATTAGTTGACAAAAGAAGCATTAGGTTGATTTATTCTAACAAATAATGTGGGGTGGAATTTAAGCAGATTAATCAGATTGGACTTTTTTATTTAGTGGTGGATTTTAGTGATTTCACTTAATTTGGTACTTGCTTATTAATAATATACACAAACATTTGTCATAGATGTGTGACTACTTAAACAAGTCATACGATGAACATTACCAATATCATGTTAATATATACATATTGCACTTAGCATCCTTAAACGGATACCGCAAGTGTGACATACCCCAATCCAACAGGTATCCGGTGAATCCATCGCAAGCTCCGTCGTGAACAGTGTGTCTCTACGGTTGTGCTAGTATTTCGTAACCCATGTCGAAGAAATAAGGTGGAATTGAGAAATGTGGAGTGGAAGTTTGTGAAGATGAAGTGGATGCAGATGATGATGATGAAGTAAACGAAATCGGGGCACATACACGTATCTGGGAGAAATGACTCTTAAGGTGCGTGTGAAACTCTTGCTTCGGATCTTCAAAAGGTAAGATTTGTGGCGGTCCTTGTGATCGAGTATGTGGCATTCACCATAAACGATTAACAAGAATGGGGGACTTAAAAGATAGAATAAAGTAAAACTTAAATCAAGACAAAACCTAATGACTAAAGAACAAGTAACAAGTAAGGCATATAAGAAAGAAAAGAAAAGACTCAAAACAAAATATTAAAAATAAATAAAAATTTGACCTTTTTAATTCAAATAATCACAATCTAAGCAAATTTCACTATTGCCAAGTATCCGAACAACGACGCCAAAAACTTGATGATATTCTAGTGGTCTAAGAAAACGAACAAAACACAAACCTAGACTTGACATAGACACAACGACTTAAACTCAAAAACCTAAAGAAGAACACTACGACATGCAAGTGTACCTATCAATTGAATGACAACTCGATGTAAATCCGGATATCAAACCAAGGAGACACTGACTCAACGAAACAAAACTAGAAAATGATTAATTAAAAAGAGTATTTTGAGTAAAAATGTAAGGGGCTGTTTGGTAGCATCTGAATAATTAAGTGCTGGATGATTAAGATGTCTAAATGGTTAAGAGGGTCTGAATCATTAAGTGCTGAATGATTAAGACTGTTTGGTTGAACATCTGAATGAATATGCAGAATGACTATTTTACCCTTCTGAAGGCTTTTTTCAGTGATTATATAAATAGTAAATTCGATCATGATAAAATTCAAACATAGATTAAAAATGCAATCATGATAAAATTCAAACATCCAAATTACACAAATAGTCTTTCAAAATACTTAAGAAAAATGCTAAAATTCAAACATAGATTAAAAATCGACGAACATTGTCATGCAAGTTGACTAGCTATATGGTCACGCAAACCATTCATATATTCATTGCCTTGTGACCCCATTCTATGTCGTGAATGGAATGACCATCACTTACTTCACCTTGTGCTTGTGTTTCAGTAAAAACATTGTTCTCGTCGTACTCCATAAACAAAAGATCATGAATGTTGCATCGCCTTATAAAATTATGGACAGCAAAACAAGCAATCACTATGTCCCGTTGTATTGGAAAAGAAAATGGAGTCATTTGTTTTAAGATTGGGAATCTTGCTTTTAAAACACCATATGAACGCTCAATAACATTTCTGAGCTGTGCGTGAGCACGATTAAATTTTTCTTCCTTAGTTAACGCACGTTGACGTCGAAAATCGGCTAACCAATACCTCGTATTCCGGTAGGGAGTCTTAAATCCACGAGTGTTTGTGTATGCAGCGTCACAAAGATAATATTTATCTGTACGTGTTAGTATCAAAACAATTACAAACAAACCTTTACATTTATTATTAAATGTTAAAGCGTGAGGAAAAACCTGGTGGGGGAAAAGGAAAGCCAGAAGACATGTTAAATGCAACTTCTTTTAAGACTCTTGAATCATGTGCGATCCCCTCCCATCCGGCCCATACGAACGTGAATATCATATCAAAATCACATATAGCTAAGACATTTTGATAGCATTCACCTTTTCCTCTTCCCCTATAACGTGTTTGTTGCTCAGTCGGCACGATAGCATGTACAAGAGTTCCATCTAGTGCACCTATTGCTCCAGGGAAAATTAGTTTAAGCTTCCTATGTTGAGCTGATTTATTTGCGATTGCATTAGAAGATGATGGAACTATAACTTCTCTTGCAAAGTTCATCATCGCCTTTAAAACCTCATGAAAACACCGATGAATAGTTTCTCTAATTGCCAATCTTCTTCCGACAAGTTAAATATGTTTGTTATTGGATCATAAACATTGCCGGTTTTGTTTTTAAGCTTTGTCCAAACTGCCCCCTTCGCGCGCATGCAGTGTCAATTCATGAACACATGCTTCAAGAAATGTTTTCTCAACACCTTCTAGTTTCCAACTAATCCTACTCCTTTTTGTTGCCATTTCTTAAAAAAAAAACAAAGAAAACAAACATGTAAACATATGTTTCCTAACCAATTTGTTCATCATTTAACAGCCCCTTAACTAATTTGAGCAATCTTCTGTTGTAACATATAACCAATTTGGCTCAATTTGAACAATCATTTTAACAAAACATTTTAACATATAACCAATTTGCCTCAAAACATCATCAAAACATCAAAAAAAACAAGATTCACAGAAAAAAACAAGAACATCAATTTGCCTCAATCTTCTGTTGTAACATATAACCAATTTGCCTCAAATAAACAAGAACATCACAAACAAGTGTGCATTCAACAATCAAAGAACCAAAATCACAAAGATTATCATATAATCAAGTGTGCATCCAACAATCAGAGAACCAAAGATTATCATATAATCAATTTGCATCACAAACCAAAATCACAGCACAAAATTCACAGAAAAAAAAGAAACAGAAGAAGATAATGTACCAACCTGTTGCAGATCGGCGGCGAAATGAGAGTTGCAGATCGGCGGCGAGATGAGAGCTGCGGCGGTGGTGATATCAGAACGGCGATATAAGAGGTGGCGGTGATGATATCAGATCGGGGACTGTAGATGCGGCGATGGTAGATGCGGGGACTGTAGATGCGGGGACTGTAGATGCGGCGATGGTAGAGAGTGAAGGAGGCGATGGCCGACGACAATGGAAAGAAGAAGGTTGTGGGAGGCGACGGCAGAGGAGGGATGGGGCTGCGACGGGAGAAGGGGAAGGAGAGTGAAAAATAGGGTTTTCAAATGAGGGGAAATGAGGACCCCCGTTTTTTTCCCTTCCATTTTCCATTCAGACTTGTTTTCAAATCTGAACCATTCAGACCCCCATTTAGATGTGTTTTTTCGTTCAGACGTTCCAACCAAACGGTCTGAATCTGAATGGTTCAGATTCAGACCCATTCAGACCCTACCAAACAGCCCCTAAGAATACTAAATTAATCAAACTAATTAATCTAATTAATTTTAAAAGCCAAGTGAACTAATATTAACCCTAAAAATAGATTAACAAATTAATTTAAGAAAACGACACGAACTTTTGGTAAAAACACAGGAATTCCAAAGGAACATCTCTCTCGAGTAGTTACCAAAAAACCCTAATGCCTTGATTTCTGTTTCTCTAACCCGAGAACTAGTAAAACAATGAAAATGCAAAAAGGAACTTAAAATAACCAAAAACGACATAACTACAAACAAAAATCGACTCAATTATATATAAAAACGGATGCGTTTAGCAACACATCATTTGCAATGTTGTTTATTTCACCATCAAAGTTTGTTCTAAATAGTTAGCTTGCTGATCTGGCTAATTATAGATTGGAATTGGTTATATATTCGTTTGAGATATAGACGACACAACTGATTACAAAAAAACTCTGCTAGAAGACTACATGAACCTTGAAGACTTGCCTTCTCATTCTCGATAAATCATGTTCATTCTTCGTAAATTTTGCATCTTTACTTTAAAAAGTTTAATCTATACTTCTCATATCTCAGGCTCATGCACATAGGGTAATTTTGTAATCTTCAAGTCATTCTATACTGACAATGGCTACTAATAACCCTTTTTTTGAATAACAGTTGAATTATTTAATGTTGTTTTTAACATATTATAAAACTGGTTGCTTCTATAACTGGTTTTATATTAGAAAACTGACACTGAACTCCCCGTAGCAAAGAAGAAATATATCCAAACTCTGCTTGAAACATCTATAAAAAACAACAGCTAAATAGACACCAAAAATAGCAGCAACCACATTTTGAGCAGAGAAAAACAAGCAGGTCAATCAATGGATGCTCACGATCACCAATTGCAGCGTTCTAATTCGTTTTCTTCAACAATAAGATTGCATGATTTCATCGGGTTATCACAATAAATAGTTGACTTTTCACCAATTCTAACCGATAAACAATCGTACAATTTTAACCGTTTTAAGGATCACATTCCTGACATTTTCTTTCCATACATCTCACGTATACATGACGTAGATCTAGACTGTAACTGTGGCTGTTGCTTTAGGGTTCCATGAACAATGGTTACACATTCGGCAAGAACTTCTGAATAAGCTTATCCGAAATGAATCATTGTACATGTTTGTGTTTGAAACGGCCTTTGACGGAATTCAAGAATCCTTATAATGGTCAGGACCTGAGTTTGATCCGATACATTATTGGATGCAAATGCAACAAACGGGGATTTCGATTGCTAATGCGTTTGGTGTGATTGTGATTGTGATTTATATAAGAAATAATGCTTTTGCAACATTTTTTACGTTATGGAGTCACCTGAACATCATCTTCCACATCGTGTTGTTTCATTTGTATATATTAACAACATTTTGTAATGGTTGAGCTTAATGGAGAATATCCTGTGTCCACACCAAGTTGGTACCGGTCAAATTACAAAAATCAACTTGTCGTAGGTTGGGAGATTTTATACAAGACTCGTCTTGAACAATATACTAATTGGTTGGAAGCAAATAAGCGTGATCCACAATTTATTGATTTATCTAATAGTTTATAGATACTGTTATACATATATGTAAAATATACCAATATAGTTATTTTTTATTCTTTTTATTTATAAAAATGCATACTATGACAATAAAACTTCTGTAACACCAACCCGATTAGGCTAACGTCACTTTTACATATATCTTCTCTAAATAAATTCATAGTTTGACAAAAAAAAATACAATTAGCTAAGTACATTATTCATTTTTTTAATGTAACATCACTGTATTTCGGGTTGCATGTACATGTTTAATTGTACTGTTACGACCTGATATGATAATTATTAATGATGAAGAATTATTGGATGCTATAACTGATATTGGTATACATATTGAGAACATATTATTATATGCATAAACCATGGGAAGTTTAGTTGAAACACAACTAAACAGAACCAGAGAGTTTATTGCAGTTACATTTCAGATGATATGGATTATTGGTTTGGAATGGAAAGGAATTAGGAGTTGGTTATTGTTTGGTTACTAAACATAGTCAAGGACACATGGTCATGGTTTATCGAAATAGCGGTGGGACGGTGGGTGGGGCAGTTGCGACTGACCCCTACATATGCCCTATACATATGCATATTTCGGTCTATCATGGATGTGTCAGTGATATGATTTAGTGGGATTGGATTGGGAAATTATAATATTCAAGATAATAAGATAATGAAAATGATATTGGAAATAATTACGCGATGGTGAGTTTACGAACATAACTAAAACGCGAATATTAATTCAGAAATATGAGAGGCCCCGAGCCCCTCGGTTGGCAAACATCATACCCATAGTCCGTAAACCATATTTATATTATCATAGCAGCGGAATTTAAGGTGATTACATAAAATATTATACAAACCTAAACAAACATTAATACATAGCTCATATCATTATTAGGTTTATAACATAGCCAGTCTATGCCAGGGGTAGTCTTCAACGTATGTCATGAGCCCTCCGGGTCTCCTTTCTCAAACTATTCAACCTGATATGCATGTAAAACAAGTCAGCTTTATGCTGGTGAGTTCTAAGTTCATTTATTAGAAAAATCCTTATTCATTTATGTCATCATATAACATAATCCAAATACATAACATACCTGTTCTCATATCATAACTTCATAACATACATAGCATCATAACATAATTACATAACATACATATCATCATAACATCATTCATACGGTGAAGGAACTTCACCGTCAACTGCTGACCCTGAGGTCAAACAGGCTTGTGCAGCACAAGACTCTTAACTATCAACCCGAAGTTGATAACTTACACATGCATAAGATTCCATCAACTGGCGACACACAGTCGGCAGGCCCGTGTTTCCATAGGACTCTTAATCCATCAACCGAAGTTGACGGCTCATACCGGTACAAGACTTCTTTACATACATCATTCATATTCATAACATGGTTTAAGTTATTTAAACCATCATAAGCAGAAGCGGCTCCTTTCACCGTAGTGCTCATGTTTTGCCCAACCGCAGTCGGGACTTTCATAACACATTTCCTCTTCGACCTTGGTTTCGTGTGTTACAAAAATCATTTCTTTCTCAACTGCAGTTGAGACTTAAAAAAAAACATTCGTTATATCTCAGCTGAGATTCTTAAAATCATTTACTTCTCAATCATCATTGAGACTTAACATATTCATTACATCTCAGCTGAAATTCTTAAAATCATTTACTTCTCAATCATCATTGAGACTTAACATATTCATTACATCTCAGCTGAAATTCTTAAAATCATTTACTTCTCAACCATAGTTGAGACTTAAAACATTCTTTACTTTAAAACATTCTTTATTTGAAAACATACTTTTCCCGAAAACATGCTTTACCTGACCATAATCAGGTTAAAATCACTTTCATACAATAACTTTATACATACATACAATCATTTTCATAAAATACTTTATAACATGCATATCAGCCCAAAATGATAAAACATTTAAAACAGGGCTATAAGAACTCACCTGAGCTTAGTAAAACACAATTTGCTAGCTTTCTTCCTTTCCTTACTTTCTCACGTTCAGAATGATATCCTATTAATATGGATATTTTATCATAATTATAATCTTATCATACAATATAAACCCTCTTTTCAGGGTTTCTAAACCGGTAACACAACGACTACGTTGTAGTTATCTCAAATACAAGTGTTTAGCTTGCTATAACGACCCGAAGAGTTTTATAAACTTAATATTATTTATCTCAATTAATAATAACTTGAGATGAATTTATAATACTTATTATGAAGATGCTCAGATTTACGATTACCGCTCGAAACTTCGGCATGTCATAACTTTCATTCGGAGCTTTATTTCAAAATTTCGCTTCCACTCATTTTGACCATTTTTATCTCTAGAATCTTGTTATGCTTAAAGATTATTTATTTGCTTGGCTTAAATAAGCGTATTCTCTTATTTAATTAATTCGTCTTAGGGTGTTGCTAAACTTACTATATAATAACATGGGTTTTAGGCAACCGAAAGAGTATATATATTATACCCTCATAAAACTCATGAAAACCTGATCATTATCTAGATGAAATTGGGCTCCAATAGGATCAAGTTCATGTTCATCATACAAAACCAAAACTCCATCTAAACATGGGGTTGGTCTCTTTAATCAATCAAGACTAAACTAACACGAGATGAGAATCATGAACACATACCTTAATGATGCATGTAGTTAATATTAATCAGTCTGATCGATTCTTCTTGATTCTCTTCACTGCTCATAACACTCAGAAGTTTATCAGAAGTGTTCCTTCGTTTACTTGAAGCTGAATCCTTCATCCATGCTTCTAATTTTTAATTTGATACATATCCTGGGATTTTGCCGACTTAGCACACAAAAATCTATGGATTTATTTAAAATTTGCACTTAGGCCCTCAAACTTTGAACACTTATTTTTAAAACCCCCTTCTACTTTGCTCACATATTTTTAATATTCATGAGCTTATATCTTGTTCATACTTTATCGTATAACGGTCCCGCTTATATTAATGTGATCGTAATCACTTCAGGATTGTTCATAAAAATTACGAACTCAAACGGTCACAGAAATTTTTACACGTTATTAATAGGCTTTATAACGTGTCTATACATTATCAAATATTTTTATCGTTTATATCCTTTTGATCATAATCACTTTACGAACGTTTATATAAAATTTGGACATAAACGGTTACTGAAATTTTTGGTTGTTACAAAATATTAGCTTGATAATGTATTCGCGTGGGTGACGATTCACACGAATATAATTATTGGGAATAATATTCTGAAACGATATTCCATAAATCGTAAATCGAATCGAAATACGATACAAGCGTTGGATTCGGAAAGGTGACGATCTTTACGAATACGTACGTGAGTAACGCGTTTCGACGAGATAATGAAATAATATCTAACGATATTAAATAAGAATAAGAAATTAATAACGTTTATTAGGAATCCCAACCTAAAACAAATTCGAACGAACGGTTTTCTTAAATAAACAATTTAAATGAAATTAAACGAAACCGTTTTATTTAAATAAATAATTCAACGAAATCGTTTTATGAAACAAGTTTAATTAAAATCATTTTATCGAAACGAAACATAATTAGATGAAAGAGTTATGCTTTAAATGTGTTTTTACGAGTAAACCGATCCTTTGATAAATTGTAACGCGAATTAAACGAGACCGAGCACGCGGGGAGAACCCGGGCTATAAAAGCCCATCTTTTCTTCTTCTCCCTCACTTTGCAAGAATACTTTCTCTCTCTACATTCAAATTCATCTCCCTCTCTCTCTCTAACTTCTCTCTACGATTGCACACTCGTCTCTCAACGGAATTGCAAGATCTTGGCGCCTAAGCGTTCGTGTGATCAAGGAGAACACAAACCCACGAAGAAACTCGCAATTTGGCCAACATTCAGAGGTAAATCACGAGTTTTACTTTTTGTTTTGTCACCTAAACATAACCGGTTGTTATCCTTAATTTTTAAAGACTTGTACATCTTGAAAACCCTAAAATGAATGTGGGTGAGGGTTGGGGAAAGCCAAGGACAGGACCTGCAAACAAAACGGATCTGGAAGAAGATGATGAGGGTGGTGGATCACGACAGCAGCTGGGTCGGCCGAACCTCATCATGGCCGAACCCAACAGTGAGCTTCACGAACCTAGAATCTTTCTGGGTTAGCCGAACCTTCTTGCTGTGCAGCCGAACCCAGAAACTAGCGAACCTACATATCACCGAACCCTGGGTCTCACGAACCTCCAAGGGGCGAAGCTGTTGAGCCACGAACCTACTTTGGAACGAACCTTTCCCCTGTTGGCTTGGCCGAACCCACCCGATCAAACCTACATGGGCGAACCTTCCCTCCTTGGCCGAACCCTCATGCTTTCACGAACCTAATGAGCCACAAACCTTTCTAGGCGAACCTTAGCAGGGCTGAGATCCCAGCCGAACCTAGAGAGTAGCCGAACCATGAGGACCATGCACCTAAACCTAACGAACCCTAGTTGGGCCGATCATATGTGGGCTGCCTAAAGGTTCGCTGGTCGCATAACTATGGAACTGAAATGTTAACGAATCATGGTGTGGTTAGGACTATAACTATTGAACATGGGTTACCAATCAAGGGAAAGATTATACAAGTATATAAAAATCACCGATTTATCATTGTACTTGCATGCATGGGAAATTATGAGTTACCACCTTTTTCTTAATAACCTAAGTTCGAATTAGGGAATTTTACGTGATTTGAACATTCTAAGTAAATGACTTAAGTATCATTTTCTTAACTTAAAAATTTGATTTATTATAAATTAGATTGTGGTGGTGGATTTAAATTTCTCATGCATGAATGTAAAAAAAGAGTACATAGGTGTATGGGGTGATTATCCTTACAACTTATATATCTTTGATGTAATCCTTAAAAATTTTCATGAAATGAATAATTAAAAACTAACGAGTTAAAGATACGCTTGTATGATGATCATGGAATAAAAACCTTAGGTGCTACAATTTAAGTTAGATTAAATAAACTAACCTAATGAAATACCTATGAGTTTAAAGTAAACCTACATGGTCACTCAATAGTAATTAAACACATATACTTATGAACACGAGCACATATTAAATACAGGTGGTTGAAGTGTTTTGATTTCTCTTACGTGAGCGCGCATATTACAAAATACTGAATCTACGGAATTCAGGTGAGTTCTCATAACCTCCTTTTAAACTATTTTGTTTTAAACTCGGAGGTGGAGCATGTATACCAGATTTGCACATTATTTTAATAACACATGGATGACACCTGTTTATCGTTATGAAATTCATATTATTGGATTATCGTAATTCCATGAGTCGTTGCTATTGACTCCGGTCATCCGCGATGATTGCATGTATTGTCACTATTCCATGAGTCGTTGTTGTTGACTTCGGTCATCTGCAATGATTGCATGTATTGTCACTATTCCATGAGTCATTGTTGTTGACTTCGGTCATCCGCATTAAATTGCATGTATTGTCACTATTCCATGGGTCGTTATTGTTGACTTCGGTCATCCGCAATGATTGCATGTGTTGTCACTATTCCATGAGTCGTTGTCTTTGACTTCGGTCAATCACAACGATTGCATGTATTGTCACTTATATTATATGAAGATATTGATGATTGAGATTGGTTGATTATATATGTGATTGATTATCTATGATTATTTGAAATATGTGAATGTGTGCTGTGATTGTGTGTTGGGTTATATGTTGGATTATCTCGCAGGTGTTCATGTGGACTTTCTCAGAAAACTATAACTTTTATAATCATTTTGTAAAACATTTTTAAATATAAAAACTTATGATTACTCACCAACTACTTCGTAGTTGACACTTGATTTTTACATGTTTCAGGAAACGAGGAGAAGTAAGTAGGGCAGGATAGCTCTACATCTTTTGGACATCATCACATAGGATTCTTGGACTTAGCTAAAATAACTGAAATTCTGGAGACTAGAGTTTAGTTAGTTTAGCTAAATCTTTTGTGTATTTGATGTAACTAATTCATGCTGAACATGATTTTTGATGTAATTAATTTGGTTGACTAATTGATATGTGATGAATTAATTAGATGCCCATGAGCTTATGAACAATCTACACATCCCTCGTGGCATCCCGACGTTTCCGCCATCGGTCGGGGTGTTACAGATTGGTATCAGAGCCTGGGTTATAGGGAATTAGGTTACTAGAAATGGTTGACCTAGTCTATAACCGTAGGATACCCTAGTATGAAAATATTTCATACACTAGTTAGTATATTCAGGATTTCATGCTTATGTGTTTATTACATGTTAACTGAACTCCTGTTATACATCTGATTTACATATGTTACTTACTGATTACTTGCTTACGTGTGCCCTAATGATTCGATAAGGACATGCACGTGGTGTATCGTAAAGGTGGCGGGACGTTGGCTGGGGCAGTTGCGACTGACCCCTACATATGCCCTATACATATACCATTTACGGTACATTAGGTGGATGTCAGTATTGAAGAATAAGGGAACTACCCGTTTGGAAATTAATTGCTTAGGAAATTAACTGCTTAGGAATTTATTTGCTTTAGGAATTATTTGTTTGATCTAGGATCACCAGACAAGGACACACTCGTGGTATGCTACAAAGGTGGTGGGACGGTGGCTGGGGCAGTTGCGACTGACCCCTATATATGCCCTATACATATACCATTTGTAGTATATTAGGGGTCTGTCAGTATCAGGAACTTAGGATATTATTAGGAAGTGCTAGGAAATGTTGTAAGGTTATGGTTGATGGAATGTTGGTTAAGTTTGGGTTGGATTGACACTTTGGATGATCATATCTGATGAACACATATAAAATCACTTATGAATACACTTACTGGACACGTGGGGTGTATAGGATCGACGAATGATACGAACACTTAGTGATAGATTGAAGACTTGGATGATGATATAGACACTTGGTGAAAATATGAACGCATAGTGATGATACTAACACTTAGTGATGGTATGAACACTTGATGAAAACAAATTATAGGGAGGATATGAACACTTAGTGACAATAAGAGCACTCAGTGATGATATGAACCCTCATTGATAATTATGAACATTGGGAAACTAAAACAATATAACGAACTGAAGTTTTGATGTCAATGCGAATAACAAAAGAAAACTATAACAATTGTAATAACAATACCACAATAGCAATATGCAGTGGAAACAATAGTCAAAACAATCAAGACAAGTGTGACAACTAGTACCCGACCGGTCGGCAAGTCCGTACGGTATGTGTACTATCTACAGTAACTATGTGTAAATACATGTGTGTAAACAGTACTTGTATTAACAGAATTCTAAATACAAGAAACAGTTGTACGTATTTTCGTGTAAACTTAAATACTGTAAGTACAACATACATTTGAAACATTAGTTGTGTGTACTTAAGTAAAAACCTAAGTACAATTAACACAACAGATCATGAGAAACAACGGTGTTTAAGCGAATAACAATAACAAATCGGTTGCGATCTGATATCCATAGATGACAGGAATCAGATGGCCGACAATTCAATATGAAAACAATGTGATAACAGGATGTTTAGTTGAGTCCGACAATGAGGAAACACAATTCAAACAATACTGCAGTGTCGTTTCAGAATAATGAACTGACAGTGTGCTTGCGTGGGTGACGATTCACACGAACATATCTGTGAGTTTAACATTCTGAAATGATGACTGGGAAGTAGAAAACCAAAGTCTGAAAGCCAAACCATCGATGTGTTCGTTCGAATGACGATTCGAACGAATACGCACGATGGTGACGCGATCCGACGAAACGAACACGAAACACGACACGAACGAAATAAATTTAATAAAATAAAATAAATAACATTTTACAATTTTGAAACTCATCAAATAATTAAAATAATCTTTCTTTTATTTATTACAAATAAACTACGCGTAAATTTCCGGAAACGCGACGAAAACGCGAAACGAGCAACCGAAACGAACCCGAATACCCGCGGGGTATACAGACATCAAATGAATGCATTTCTTTCATTTCTCTCAACTTACTCTCTCTCTAAAACCCTCAACCCGTCCATTTCTCTCTCTAGAAACAAAACCACCATTGTTGATCTTCCAAGCTTCATATCTCCTTCATTTCCCAACGAAATTCGATGATTCTTGAACCCCACGTGAAGCTCTTGATCTCCTCTACATGAAAGTACAACAGATCTGAAGATTTGTCCATTGAATCTCGAGGTATTTGAGCGTGAATAATCGGAAATATAGGGTTTTGGTGTATTGTTCCATCCACTCATCCAACCGACTAACCTCTTGATGTTTCGAAACACCAGACCATGAGAAACTCAGAGTAGCATGGCTAGAATCATATGATAACCTTACAACCACACCCGACTCGATGATGATGATGATGCTGAGCACAGGTTCGCGGGGCTGTATGGGGCCGAACCCACCTGATTCTTGGCCGAACCTTCAGCAGGCCACGAACCCTGCAACAAGGCCGAAGCCCCATGCCATTGCCGAACCAGTTGCCGCGAACCTGAATAGAAGCCGAATCATTTCACGAGCTGCTCAACCATGTCAGGCGAACCTACTCTCACCCTGGACGAACCCTCGGTTGGGAACGAACCTACGGCCTGCATGTGTCAGCCGAACCTTCGCTCCATGCTATTGCCGAACCTTCTTGATTTTCAGCGAACCATTACCAACTGCCGAACCCTAAACCCCAACGAACCCATGATAGATGAACTCACGGCCGAACCTAAACAGACCAACGAACCCATGGGGTAGGCGAACCCTAGTGCATTGGCCGAACCCTCTCTTAAGTCACGAACCGGTGACTCCCATGTGCCACGAACCTATCTATTCAGTCGTGACCTTAGCCGAACTTGAGAATCAAATTAACCGAAAGGTTCGCTGCCTTCATGTTGCAAATCTCGTTTGCCGAACCAAGTATTCCACACCTCCTCTAGTTCGGCCCAACCGAATACATGTAGTCAATTTCTAGGCCCACACGTGATGTCAGCCCAAACCTAAGCAATAGCACACCCCACACAACCGGCCCAAACTTCATTATGTATCGGCCCAACCCACATAGATTCGATCCACTTAGGTTTTGTTGGTCCATAATAATACCTGCCCAATGACATTCGGCCCACATAATTTGTTGGCTCATGTAAATGCATCGGCCCACATGTATCATTATTAGGCCCATGTGAAATTCATAAGGTCACATGAAAATCCATTTAACCTAAAGCCCACTTATTCGGCCCATGAGATGTAATAGGCCCAACATCTTTTACACAATCGACTACGGGTTAGAAATTGATTTAACTAAACCATAAGAGTTTAACTGTGAAATCATTAGTAACAACTAAATCACAAAGTCTGTACAAGAATGGTCATGGTTATTTAATAAAACATATAACCTAAGTTTTGATTTCAAGAACAACAAAGTTAAACAAGAGTCAAAAGTTAATCGAACATGAGAAATATGGCTTTTACTACACAAGTAAAGGCTTTTGGGCCTAATACACTTCCGCACTTAACCGTTAAAGGGCTGAATAAGGGCTGTGACTCACGAGTGGTAGACAAGTTGGGGCTAACACATACACGCGCACAAATCACAATAATTGATACTCATGAGTCAAATACAACGTGAAATCAATACAGGATCGTGAAAACTACCACAAGTATAGACAGGAGCGCGTGCATTCTTTTTTTAAGCTAAGTCAACCCTACAACAACAAGGTGAGTTCATATGCCCCTTTTTCTTTAATCTTTACTGATTTTAAACTCTCGGGGCTGAGAAACATGTTTACTTTTATTTATTTAAAAGTTTTGCTTGACATGTTATTTATACTTTGATTTAGATAATATTAAATTGTTTGTTATCGCTTATCATTGTATGCATGCTTGTATGATCATGAGATAACAGGGAAACTCAGATGAATATGATAATATAATTTCATAATCATCAACACATTTGAATAACATATTTGTAAGATTTTATCTTATAACACTTAGTTATTCTTACATGAGCAAACATTGAGACAATTCATACACAAACAAACAATGAGAACTACTATAGTGAAACATGATGACACTACACAACACATGAATGATTAGAAGATAAAACATCTTCTAAATATCATTCCACATTATAATTAACTAAGTGTGATAAGTCAAGTACTTATAACACTTAGTTATAACTTAAAAAATACTATGTGATAGTATGAACGCATTGATCATCCACCACCTGCGTCACTTAAGGGTACCAAGACTAGTTCTTACTACGGCTTAAGGATTACATGGTGAACATATGGAATTCATGAATGATAATCATGATAACGTAACTTCATGATAACCACATCATTCACACAATGATTAACATAACGTAATAAGACAAGCTCTTATTCAACTTTGTTAATCACATGAGAACATCCCACATTGAGAACAACAACAACATAGATGTACATCATCCATCGTTACCTGTGGACTAGTAGACTGAGGAATTTATTTTCTCTCATGTCATATTATTAGTAACAGTTTCGATGAAGGCTTTGGGATCACACGGCGGAATATAGGTGAATCGGGTGCATTGTAATCTGATTACGTGAGGATCACAATGGACTCCTTTTGGGCTCTATACGTTGCATTGAGATTACATTACAAACAGTTAACTAACACTTTTAATATTTAAAAGTGAAACAACAGTTAACCCCCCAAATATAGAATAATACAAGGAACAGATTGAGAATCTAATATCCTTAACACATATATTGGTTATCAATACTTCGGTTTGATAACTACAACGCTATCATCATATTATTCTATACATGAGAACACAGGTGACCAAAGAGGAGATGAACATGAGAAATGAGAATGGAAATCAATAGTTGTATTGCAAGTAGTGTGGAGTTCTAGTAGTGATGTGGTGGGATGTTGTCTAGGGCTTAGTTCCCTTACATATGCCCTATTTATAAGCATCACTACTAGGATGATATAATACTTGTAAATATAACTATTGAGAAGCCATTGGGTGAACAGGTGAACATACAACATACAAGTAACATAACATACATTGTGATTGTGCATGTGAATGAATCAAGGTTTTCAATTAACATACTTATGAACTCACCAACCTAGTGTTGACTTTGTTTAAATACATGTTTTCTCAGGTGATGGACATGTGTAGCTACTATTATGCATGGATTAGCTAGTGGACTTTTAGAAGACCTAGCTACTTTTGATGTTGCATACTTTTGATGACTAAACAATGAATCATCTTTTGTATATCTTGTACAATCACAAGATATAGCTACATTGATTCTTTTTGGTAGATTATTTGATTAAATTATGAACGATACATTGTAATTTAATCTTGTAATTCTATATCATGGATGTGTTAGTATTTCTCATTTATTTATCATGTGCTATGTAAACAATCTGATCATTCGATTATCACAACGATATCGCGCCCCGGGAACCTTCCGCCCGACTGGAAAACCCGATCCGTTCCCGCCGGCCCGGGGTGTGACAACAAGTAAGTAATCAGATAAGCCACATCATGTGGAGAGATACCCATTGAGCACAATACAATACAATAGGTGTGAGTAAAGATGTTGACACCCACCTTTAACCCACCAGTACAATACAATGCAATACAATAGGTGTGCATAGGATCCGTAAACCCAAATGCACTATTGTGAATTAGGACGGTGTCCACATCACTAACCCACCAATACAATACAATTAGGTCTCTCATAGGATGCTTTGCTTGGGTATCGGAGTAGAAACAAAATATAGGTTTGATGTGAAACAAATTCTAATAATACGATGTATCACAATCAATTTTTGAGCAGAAATCTAAAAACATGTGATAACGAGTACAATTAATTAACAATATCACATGCATAACAAAGTTGATTCAATAAAAGCAAGAAGCGAGGCAAAATATGATTTATACTATGCTGTAAAGTAAAGAAAATCCGTACCACAAACGAATCAAAAACAAAATATAATATGATAGAAAAAAGGGGAAATCCGTACCTTAACCGTAGCAAACAAATCTCAAATAAAAGCAAGCAATCCAAATCTTTGACGATTCAATAATCTGTGTTTTTATTTACTTTCTTTAGTTTAAATGAAACATGATTCGTATACATAATCGACTTGAAATCGATGATTTAGATTTTTTTTTCTTTCTATTCTTTTTAACCATTTAAACGGTTTGTTTATCAAAGTCATTTATTAACATTTTTGTTGATACGTAAATCGGTGATTTTAATGGTTTCGATCGAAAAGGTTTTCAGTTGAAATGGATTAAAATAAAAATGTTTGGAAGATGATTCGAACCAGTGACTAGCCAAAGCAAACCCATAAACCAAACCATTCAAGCAAGGTCCATATTTGTTAGCAAACCCATGAACCAAACCATTCAAGCAAGGTCCATATTTGTTAGTTTACTGGTCTAGTTAATATGATCTCAATAATGTAATCAACCGGATCCTAAAAGAAAAAGAAAACTCGACCGGGACAGGGGTCTAACCGAAAACAACCCATTTTGGCAGACATATTCAATACGTAAACTCAAACAACACGGTCTCATCTTCCCAGATTTTCAAATGAACATAACCCAACTGGTTTTAATGTTGGTTCTTGGCCACCCTTTAAGCATGTTTATGCACTCAAAATCTAAAACATTATATCCAGGAAAACATATCGAATGAAAATCGTCATTGCAACGTTTATCCCGGTTCTTGGTATATTACTATCTTTAAAAAAAGGATTCTCGGTTTGTTTTGTATGAATACCGATTATCAAACTGATTTTATTATCAATATAATTTGAGAAATTTACCTGGAACATTAGTATGAAAACGATTAGAAAGTGAGACCGTAGTGATAATGCGTGCTCGAACTCATTGGCGAAAAATTGTGATCAGCTTGCTTCTGGTGGTTGCGGTTCACCATATGGGATCGTGTTGGTTCCTTGGTAGAATCAACGGTTTCCAATCGATCAAAGGAGATGAATTATTCGGAAGCTTGCTAGTGTGGATACATGATGTGGTGAATTGTAGCATTGTAACAGGAATATCCAAATATCTATCAATCCAATATAGTCTATATATTATTCAAAACATATCCATTTAGCATAATCAGTGGTTTTGTTAATTGTTGTATTGTCCGCATTAGTGTATTTTATTACCTTTTGTTACAACATGAACATAACATTAGATTGATAGAGGAATTTCTTGATTTTTATTCAAGTAGTATCTCGTTAGGTCGGAGCACATAAATAAATTTAATGCTCAGTAATTTAAATTAGTGGTTAACGCGAAGAAGCAAACACGAAAAGAACTCTGAAGCAAGACACGAATAACAACCACCGAAGACCAAGACTTAAGAACCACTAAAGGCTTTAGTCTAAGGCTTTTACTCGTTCAGTTGTTGTTGACTTTAATCCGTGGTTATGTATGTTTGTCTTATATCAGAGTCTGTAATGTCAGTTGTTTGTCTTATTCCTTTTTGTCTCCTATGTATTATTGTTGGGTATTTATATCCAAACATTCTCTGAAATATATGGATTTGTTCTCCCACTATTACTTGTATTATTGTCTCTGATTTCATTATAAATACAAGACTCAAAGAAAAGCTAGATACTGGATTCTTGACTTGAGAGGGGGCTCTAACATTGTTCTTAAAAAACGAGTCTAACAATTTAATACCAAAACAAGAGTTCACGATCCAACATGTTACCCATATTCGAGATCTGTTGCACCGAAGAACCTCTGGCCGCCGTATGAGTCATGAGTGGGTCACCAGAAGAATCTATTCTACGTATACTGTTTGATTGTCGGTCGTAGCTTCAACCTACACATGCTATTACGTGTGGCTCGTTCATCACACGTATCGCTCGACGTCTTAGTTGGTTTTCGACTGAGATCCGAGAGAGCATGACTGAGCCGTACGTCCATCGCCGTTGGGGCGTAACACAATTATGCTCATGCAGATTGCGGCTGAGATTCTTAGACGTGGTATGCGCTTCTCATTGGATCGCCGTCATGTTTGGAGCCTCCACTGCCACTCCCTGATCAGCCGCTTCCATAGCTGAAGCATCCACCACCGGCACAACATCATGTCGTTGTTAAAAGCCTAGGCTCCATCCCGTTGACGCTATGATATTGCGTGAGCATGCTACTCTCCTAGATCAGATGGAGGACATGAGGTAGTGGTTTGTGGAGCAGCATGCAGTTTGCTTTCGGCCTTCATGTTCCTGTCTGGAGAGATGAACGACCAGATACTGTGGTGGTCTTGCTTAAGTGTTGTTTAGTATTTTAGTTTTGTATTTTGATGTACAAACACTAATGTTTATGTATGTGGTTGTTTACGTATTTCATTTGTTCATTGTGTATGGGGTGATTGATTGCTTTTTTATCTTATATTATAATTTAAAAACGTGCAAAATGGTATATAGTTAAACAATGGTTAAGTTAAAAACAAGGAAAACGATATATATTCAAACAATGGTTACATACAAACACTCGCAAATTCAAATAGCTATATTACACGACTAAAAATGGTTAAGTTAAAATACCACAAATTACACCATTATACTATATAGTTAGTTTTTAAACTTAAATGATTAAACATGATTTATGTTAAAATGATTTTTATGCACACTTAAACGATATATATTTATAATTTACATCTTCTACTAAAAAAAATCAAAGAAATATATATAGATGTATGTATATGACCCGTATTGGTGCATACGGGTCGTATAAGAGTTAAAGCCTATTAAAATTTCTCCAAATTTGGCTAAATTAAATCACTTAATTTGATATGATCTGTATTTACTAATACATATCATATGAAATCCGTATGCGATGAGATGAATTCTGTCTCTCCATCCAACACCAGACCGTGACAAATATATTCTAACACCTCTAATACTAATATGACTCGTATAGATGTCATGTGGTGTTAAATGATCCTGTATGATGTTCAAATAATGCCTCCCGATAAATATATATTTTTATTTTTATTTTATTTTATTTTGTATTAGAATCTTACTTTCCATAGTTCCATTGCGCGTCAAAGGACGTGTTTACGACAACAGTAGTTAACGTATTAAACGAACGTCTTTTGTATGCAACGCAACATCTCTCGTCTCGCACAATCACACACAGATGACCATCGCCCCTCTTCACTCTCGTCAAAATCAAAATCCAGAAACCAAATATCTCCAGATATCCGAAATCATCTCCATAATGTAGGAAGATCATCTACAATTTGTACAATAAACCTAAAATCCAATCAATTTGAAGGAACTTGCTGCCTGAATAGACTGATCGAGTGAAGGTACGTTCAGGATTTCCTCTGCATGTTTGTAAATTTGACTTTACATCTCAATCTGAGTTCATTTTTGTTCTATTTTGTGTGATGCTTGTTCAATTTTATATGATGCTATTTCGTACAGGCGATCCTTGCGATCGAGTTTTCTGTTGTTGGTTTTACCTGGATGTGTTAGCTGGGATTTCATCGTTTTGTTGCTGAATCATTTTATTAATTAATTTACGGTAATGTTTTTACCTTTTTTTTGCTCATTTGCTAGCGATAATTGTGAAAAACAATGCAGAAACGGGGCACATAATCACATATGATAATTTGTGTAATTTTGAAATGTGGTAAAATTTTAGATCTGATGTCCTAAATGTGATTAGTTTTGAACACAAAAGGGCTTAAATGCAGGAATGGGAGTAGAAGATGATGTTTCTTATGAACATGGCATGGAAAATACCAATTTTCAGATTATGTGTTTCTTATGTTTCCTAAATGTGTTTCTTATGTTTAAGATTGCAAAAATTGCATGGCATGGAAAATACCAATTTTCAGATTATGTAACAACTGATTGTTTATCTTGTGTGTTTATTAGGCGTTTTTGATGGATGATTATATGGATCATAGCTCTGGAGAAGACACTGATGGAAATGATTCTGAAATGGAGGGATACGCGGATAAATCATATGAAGAACTAAAGGGTGGAAAATACAGTGTAAAGTTATCTGATGTAGCTTTCACTTGCCCATATTGTACTAATAAGAAAAAGCGTGATTTCCAGTATGAAGAGTTATTACAACACGCGTCTATGGTGGGAAAAAGTGATTCAAAAAAACGAAGTGTAAAAGACAAAGCAAATCATTTAGCGCTCGTTAAATATCTTGAAAAAGATATTACTGAAAACTCTTGTCCATCACAAGCTAAAGATAATGTTGATGTTGATCATCTTGCAGAGCATGATGGTGATGAGATGTTTGTATGGCCATGGAAGGGTATAGTTGTCAATCTTCCTATTGAGCTAAAAGACGGAGGTTATGTAGGAAAAAGTGGTTCAAATCTGAGGGATACTTTAACTATAAGGGGGTTTAATCCCACAAGGGTGATTCCATTGTGGAATTTTCGTGGTCATTCAGGATGCGCGGTAGTTGAATTTAAAAAGGATTGGGCGGGATTCAATAATGCGATGTCTTTTGAGAAAGCTTATGAGGCTGATCATCATGGTAAAAGGGATTGGAAGGTTAATAAAAATGACCTCAAGGATGGTATTTATGGCTGGGTTGCGCGATCTGATGATTATAATGCCAATACTATTATTGGAGAACATCTTCACAAGATTGGAGATCTGAGGACCATTTCTGATATAATGGCAGAAGAAAATCGTAAGGCAGATAAATTAGAATCAAATTTGAAAAATTTAAATGAAGTGAAAAAGAAGCAGTTGGAAGAAATGGAGAACAAGTTTGTCGAGACTGAAAACTCCCTCAGCAAGTTAATGGCTGAAAGAGATCAACTTCTTCAGCATTACAATGATGGTTTGTGCTGTTTTCTCGGTTGTTTTCAGATAAAGGGACCAAATTTGGTTAGATTTACCTGAAGCTTTAAACACCTTTTATCTATGATAATTTGGCCAGTCACCTGGACAAGATAATGACATGGTAGTTGGCGCATAAGTTACTTTGACCATGTTGACTTTTTCTATTATAAAATCATACTTAGAACCGCTAAATATTTCTGTATTTTAGTTTGGCTTTGCATTAACTAGTAAAGAACAAATTTGTTACATTTTTGTATATATCAGAGATTAAAAAAATTGAGTCTGGTGCACGAGAGCATTTTCAGAAGATCTTTAACGACCATGAAAAGATTAAACTGCAATTACAAAATCAAAGGAGAGAACTTGAGCTTCAAGGCCAAGAACTACAGAAACGTGATGCGGTCAACGAAATTGAACAAAAAAGGCTAGCTGAAGAAATTGCTGAGGTGTGACACTTTTTTTTCATGTTAAATATATAAATGTGAAACTAATATATCCTTTTTTTTTCCTTTCAGAATGCTATAAAGAATAGTTCGCTTCAGAAGGCTTCGGATGAGCAAACAAAAGCTGATGAAAGTGTGATAAAACTTGCAGAAGAACAGAAGGTTATGGACAGTGTCTTATTTATATTATTATCAAATTTTGAGGTGGTTTGTTTTTTGTTTTTGGTATAATGTGTTTGGGTATGAACTTCAGAGGGAAAAAGAAGAACTTCACAAGAAAATAATTATGCTTGAGAAACAATTGGATTCAAAACATGCAATAGAGCTGGAAATAGAAAAGATGAAGGGGCAGTTAAATGTCATGAAGCACATTGGGGAAGATGATCTGGAAACTCTAAAGAAGGTGGAGGACATACAGAAGAACTTGAGAGATAGAGAGGATGAACTTGAGGATTTGGAAAGCTTAAATCAAGCTCTTGTTGTTCAGGAACGCAAAAGCAATGATGAGCTTCAAGATGCTCGCAAAGAACTAATTGAAGTGAGTGTGTTTTAATTTTATATCATAACTCATGTTCCTAATAGTTTTAAATGGGTTAACTCTGATCGGGTGGAAACATGCAGGGTCGAGTTTACATGAAATATTATTTTTTAAAAATACCAGTTTTAAAATAATTGATTAGCATATTTGTACGGTTGTAAAGTAATATTTCAGTAATATTCTGCGAGGTTGACCTGACTTCTTTTTAGTTATTTTTTATTTTATTTTAAGATAAAAACATAAACCCAAATCAAACCATTCTATATAAAAGAAAATTTCATTTGTGAATGCATGTAAAAATTTGCTCAATTCTAATTGCAGGGGTTTAAAGACCTACCGAAAACAACTCATATTGGTGTGAAGAGGATGGGAGAACTCGAGAATAAACCGTTTATTGATGCTATGAAGAGGAAATATAAAGAATCCGAAGCGGAAGATAGAGCTTTAGAGTTGTGCTCATTGTGGGAAGAGTACCTTCGAGACCCAAATTGGCATCCTTTTAAAGTCATCGATGTAGATGGAAAATCTCAGGTGATACATTTGATTATATTTCAAGCATGAATTATTTATAGAACTGAAAGAACTGGACAAAAAATGTTCTTTGATTAATATGTTCTTCGATCATTAGGGTACTAATTTATCTAAAACTAAAATAGATCATTAGGGTACTAATTTAGCTTTCTTTGATTATATTTCAAGCATGAATTATTTATAGAACTGAAAGAACTGGACAAAAAATGTTTTTGGGTCAATAACGTCAAATAAAGATGTCATTGACATCTTGACATTTATGTTTGACACAAATAGTCCTTGACTTACCATCTACTTTTTCATAAATTGCAATATTGTATAATTTTTTTCTATACTACCTGAAAAACTGTATTTAATTGCATACTATTGGTGCAGCGTGTGATAGATGAAAATGATGAAAAATTGAAGGACTTGAAAAGAGTCTACGGGAAAGAAGTGTATAATGCTGTGGCTACTGCTTTAACAGAAATAAACGATTACAATCCGAGTGGAGCATATATCACAACAGAGTTATGGAACCTCACCGAGGGCCGGAGATCTACTTTGAAGGAAGGAGTTTTATCTCTTTTAAATATGTGGGACAGCCAAAAACACAGGCGGATCATGTGACGTTTTCAACCTACATTACAAGTATGCTTTCTGGTGCTAGCAACTTTAGTTTTAGTTTAGTAAAATGGTATCCATATATAAATGGATACAAACCAAAATGATGGCATCTGGACCTCTTTTTTGAAAATGATTACCTTTTTAAAACCTCTATATTATAACAGTATTATTTGTTAAAATGTTCATGTCACATATTTGATCCATTAGACCTTATCGTGAACCTAAGCTATGACCAGCTTAAGCTTGAGTTAGCCGATCACAGGTGACTATGAATGGACTGGATCGAGTGTCACAAACCAAGTTATCCATACCATTTCATCTTGGTTGAGCACCTAAAAGGGTCACATGATGCCTTAGAATGGTTGAATATACTTGATTTTATACTGAAACTAGCTTGTGTCTAATTTAAACGAATTTGTGTAAGTTTATATTAGCCAGTTCATGTTAATTTCATCATTTAATCCACTTATAATCTAAAGCTTATTTGTCATTTTATCATATTTTTGAAGAGTGTTGGTTTCCTTTTGTACGTGAGCTTTAAAAAGTCCATACAGATTGAAGCAAGACTTAAGCTTATAGGAGAGTAAAAGAAAAAAAAAAGTTGCTCCATCTTAGGGGTGCTATGTTGATGTACTTATATCGTTTGCCAGAGTTCACATAGTTGGTGAAGATTGATCACATAGCTAATTATAAAACTAAATATTAGAAGTTATAACAAACAAACATACATACCCAGCAAAGATGCACTATTCAGTAGGGTCTGAAGGATGGACGAAAACAAACTTTACCCTTATCTCAATAGAATAAAGATGTTTCTGAGGGGACTCCTGACTAAATATTACAGGTTATATAATATCATATTACATGATTGTTTATTATCAAGGAAGGATTCAATAAAAACTCAATTTGTTTTAACACACAAAAAAAAAAAAAAAAAAAAAACCTAGTACAAAAAAAATTAGAACAAAAAAAGAGTACAGTAAAAAAAATAAAAATTTTGTACAAAAAGTATGTGTTTTTATGTTTTTAGGCAAAATTGTGTTCTTATTTGATCATACCCCCTTTATTATCATGTCTTTAATCACCTTGTTGGGCTTCAACCCACACCACTTTAATGATGATAAACACCGGAAGCCACTGTCTGACTGTCATTAGGTAAAGAGGCCATCGACTAATAATGCTATTGACTTATAGTGTTGTGAACATGAGATATTGATTAGCATCAACAAGACATTTAGAGCAAAAGTGAGATCTTTGTTTTCCATTTTCTGCTAATAAATTTGCTTTTATACCAAATGGAGCACATGTATTCAAAAGTGTGAGAATGATTGTATACTTTCCTTGACTATACATAAATAAATAAATGTGTCAGATGATTTATTCACAAAGTTAATGGAAGTGTCAAATATTTGGTTTCTTTCATGCATTAGGTGTTGTGTTGTGTTATGTTTGAGATCATAATTTGGTTTTTGTAAGGATGCCAAAACGGGTCTTATCGTGTTTAAAAGGTTAGAGACGACGCGATGGATGCAAATATAAAAAATGAAAATGACTTGTTTAATACTTGGTTTGGTGATTTAAGCTTTAACAGTTCAATCTTTATGTAACTGAAAAGATAAATGATGAAATCTAACCTTATAATTTTTATTATTTAAAAAACTGTATAAAATTACATAGTGTATTTTTTGTCAAACATGTCTTGTCATGTACTTATTTTGCCAGCCCTAAGTTTTTGTACATAATTCAGATGACTGGCGTCAAAACAAAGCTTCGTGGTTGGTGAATACAAATGGCCTTTTGAAGGAGAAAAACATTCTTGACATTTACCATGGTGAATATGGCAAAAGCACAAGTAAGCTAGGCTCAATATTATAAGCTGTCCCAAGTGTTTTGTGGAAATAAAGTGCTATTAGTCGAACTTGTCCCTGAAATTCCTCCTACAAGTAGCTATAGGGTCTAGGGGTGTGAAAAAAAGGAAAAAAAAACCCAAACCAAACTCAAAATATCCAATTTCCAAATCCGACTCACCTGAAATTTTGGATATCCGGATTCCGAATAGTGTTTTTATAAAATTTTGGATATTTTAGATATTTGAACTATTTGAAATATAATATGTTTTTAATTGTTATTATATTATAAAATTTAATAAATTGATATAAAACTCAAAATATTATATTTGTATGTATATCTTTAATTGATTTTTTTTATTTTTTATCTTTTTATGATTGAAAAATACTATATATAGGGAAGTGATCATATAATAACCCACTCTAATTGAGAAAACTCTATAACTCAAATCTAATAGTTCAAATTTTCTAGAATTAATCTAATGGTGACATGTGTCACTAATTAATTTTTAATACAAAAGGGCATTATGGTCTTTTGTGTTAATTACAAAAATCATATTTAATATAAGAGTGACAAGTGTGACACTCTTAAAAAACCATCTATTTTCCTATTTTTAAATTAAAGTTCTCCCCCTTGATTTTTATACACTTGTAACTTTTTTATATTATGTTATTTTTTTATAAAAATTACACCATTAAACTCGTCATATTTTTCTCGTTAACTTCATTATAGTCATGCCAATTTTTTTTGAGCGTTCGTAATTACACTAACGTAAAAAAATAAGTACAATAATTTCCCTCTTTTTTCAAAAATTTTCCATCAAAATTTTTTTCCTCTCATCTTAAATATATGTTACAAACTTATTTTTTATTATAAAATTTAGTTAATTAAATAAATCTATATCAAATAAGATAGAAAGTTAGATAATTGTAACGTAAAAAAAATAATAAGTTACAGCTCGTTACATCAGTGTAACGACTCGTTACATTAGTGTAATTATGAACACTTTGAACAAATTCAGCTTGTTACATCAATGCAATTAGGAACACTTTGAAAAAATTCAGCTCGTTACATCAGTGTAATTACGAACACTTTGAAAAAATTCAGCTCGTTACATCAGTGTAATTTCGAAAACTTTAAAAAAATTTGACAAAACTAATAAACTATACTTGAATTAAAGATAAAAATGTGACAAATTTAATGGTGTAATTTTAAAAAAAAAAATAATAATGTATATAAAAGTTATGAATGTTTAAAAAATTGGGGGTAAACTTTTATTTTAAAAATCAAATCAAGTACACATAACAAATCTTCAAAATACTCTTAAAGAAATCTCAACCACTCATTTTTCCTAGATTTAATATGGACCACACATTTCAAATTCATTAAATTAGGCAACCAATCAAATTGGGTTAATAAGTTATCTCAATTACCATGGGTTAGTGGGGTACCAGTTGATCCTTACCCACTATATATATATATATATATATAGGATTTGAATCAAATGAAAACTCGATCTTAAAGAGAAAACCCTTAAACTCTATCTCAACCATTAGATCAACTTTTTTTTATTTCTAATTAATTAATATGAAAAGGGTACAATAGTCTTTTAACCACTTACCATATATATAATAATTTATCTCTTTCTCTCTCATTTAAAATCACACATATATATAAAAATTTATTAATATCAAATTTCTCTCTCATCTATCTCCTCTCTCCATCAATTAAAAAAAATGTTTTTTAAAATTTGAAAACAACAAAAATGGATATTTTTTTATACAAAATTAAAAAAAACGTATTTTTACAAGGAAATATAAAAAATTACACACGCGTATAAATAAAAATGTAAAAGTTTTAATGCACAAAGTATACTCGAAATACTACACATGTGTAGAAATAAAAATATACACATGTGTATATTTTATATATTTGAGATTTTATAAAATACTACACCTACACATGTATAGTTTTTGGTGTTTTGATTTATTTGATGTTCTTTTTATAAATTTATACATGTGTAATTTTTTGTTTCATATGTAAAATACACATGTGTAATTTTTATTATGGTTGAAAATATGTAATATTTGTTTTTGTGTAGTGAAATTTGTGTCTGATACACATGTGTATATTTTTTGTTTTTCTTTAAAAAACTAATTTTTTTAATTCAGTGGTTATTTATTTATAAAAGAGAGATAGGGAGGAAAGAGGAAAGAGAAGAGAGAAGAGAGGAGAGAGAAACGTGAGAGAGGAGAGATGAGAGAAGAGAGAGAAACGTGAGAGAGGAGAGAGGAGAGAGAATATGTATTAATTAATGAAGAGAGAAGAAAGAGAGTGAAAAAAAAGTCATTTATACCTCTTAAAGGGTAAAAGAGACATTTTTTTTTTCAAAAACCCCATTAAAATATTTAACTTTAATTGTGAACCTCATGTTTTTTCTGTTTAATTAATTAAAATCTATAATAAGTTTGATCTAACGGTCCTCGTAGAGTTTAAGGGTTTTCTCTTTAAGATCGAGTTTTCAAAGGATTTAAATATATATATATATATATATATATATATATATATATATATATATATATATATAAAATTTTTTTTTTTTACTTTTTTGGACATCCGCTTTACTATCTCATTCCATATCCGAAAACTTCAAATATCCATATTTTTGAATACATGATTTTAAACAACCATACGACTAGAGGTGGACAAAAAAACCCGCTTTAGGGCCGGATTCCACTACCCTACCCAAAATCGAATATAACCAAACCAACTGGTACAGAAAGTTCCAGTTTTTTAGAGAAAGTTTAACCAATAATGAAACCAAACTGGAATTCCTGGTATCAGTATTCTACACTGAAACCAAAGCGACTGGTCAAAACACAAACTTAACCGAAACCACTTCCATGTCCACCCGATTCTTGACTGATCGCCCGCTTCTACCTACTACTAACATTAGCCGAGGAGTTCACATAGCAATATCTCATGTGGGCAAAATATATGTACTATGCGGCGTTGTTTGCTATGTGGTTATTACCCTTTTATTTATAATTAGGTTAGAAAACATCTTACATAGATTAAATAATAAATAGTAATCTGTAATGATAATTCATGGATTATAAATCGATTGATCAATTTAATTGAATATAAACAAAATTTTGAATTTAAAATATATTCTTTTAATATTAAATTTTTATTAAATATCTAAATTTATATTTTTAATTGAAAAAATCTATTAATTATTATTATTATTATTATTATTATTATTATTATTATTATTTAAAATAATTATTTAATACAAGGGAGAAGTGAGCAAAATAAATGTGAGGATATATTAACAAGTAATTGTTCTCTCAGTTGGACCCTTGGGTATGCCCCTTGAGTGGGCGTGGGGAGGGCGTGATAGGGCGTGGCACACCGCCCCCCTTGGGGCGTGAGAGGGCTTGAGTGGGGTTGGCGTGATTGTGGCAACGGCAATGGGGCATCTCTCTCTCTCTCTCTTTCTCTCTCTCTACACACACTCACTTTCTCTCTCTTTCTCTTACACACACACAGACTCACACACATATATATATATATATATATATATATATATATATATAAAAGTTTAAAAAAGGGATGATGACGTGGAGTGAGTGGGGTAATGGGGCATTTCCACCAAAATGGTGGGGTGAGTGGTTATGGTGAGTGCTTATGTGGCGCCTACGTGGCGCATACGTGGAGTGAGTGGGGTGCCTTGGCACACCCAATAGTCTTAATAGAAGGAAGATGCAAAATAAACATATTATATTTATATATATTTACAATTATGAAATGTAATGATTACATAGAATAGTAATAATATTTTTTTATGAATTTTGTTTTTAAATAAAGTCTTGAAAGTGTGAGTGATAACCGAATGTTTGTGTAATCAGTTGGTATCCCATGGGTAGCTTGAGTGTTTTCTTTTTGGTGGTTTCGTGTTCTAGCCTATGCTCCACCAGTTTTTTTCCCTTTTGTTCTGTAGATACTAAATTACTAATTAAACAACGATTATTAAATCAAATATTAAATTAAATAATGATACTAATTAGAAAAATAGTTATAATTATATATCTGTTTACTTTATGTTCGTATTATATTTTACGAGTACGAACACGTTTTTTTTGTTGTTTTAGTTATATTATTTTTGACATTGTAATCTTACATTTGAGTTTGTATTTGTTACGATTAACATTTACTTTTGGAAAAGTTCAATTTATTGTTTTAGGATGGATTAACAATTATTGCTGCCGGTTTTTCGTCTGCTTTTGATATTCGTGATGATGTAATAGCCGTCGAGATTAAATACCTATATCGGCGAATTTTAACCTTGTATGATTATATTTGGGTATGTATTCCTTACAATTAACACTTGCTTTTGCGATGATTCGATTTATTGTTTTAGGACGGATTAACAACCGTTGCGTCTGGTTTTTTATCTACATTCGATATTCATAATGTTGTCACCATCTTCGTAATTGGATAATAATATCAGCAGAATGATATGACTCAATATTTTTTTGGTAAAATTTTAATTGGGTAGACATCGCATTTTTTTTGCATATGTTAAAAGGCAAATATGCCTCCTCACAACGCTACATTTCATTTCTGTGCAAATATAAGCCTTATGTACAACTGATCACAACATTTCTTACTATGTGGAAATAAAATCACCTAATCTCTCTTGGCCCACCAGTAGAGTTGTTTAATAAGAAGGAAAACAGTTAGGGTTCTATACCTCTTGCTAGTAACAACATTTTTATTAAATAATATATAACGAAGTTTTGTAGTGACCTTTTAATTTTTACTTTTTAGTTTTCATCAGCCTTCAAGTGTACACTTTTAGTATGTTAATTTGTAAAAAAACTTTACAATATGTAATTTTATCCGTTCAAGTTTCTAAAGTTTTGGATTTACACTTTTCTTTTCCTAATTGTTTCATCTCTGCTTTTGAGGTTGACACTTTCACCCATCAACTTTCTAAAATACTTGTAAAATGTTATTTTGATCCTTATGAGTTTCTTTTGAATTTACTTTTTTGGTTCCTTAACTAAAAAAAACTATTTTCTTACTTGTTTACTTTATGTGTGTGCTGGTATAAATTTGCGTTGAGCCGTTTTTATTATAATAATTTAATATTAAATATAATAATGTTTGAAGTGAATCCTCAACCATTCAAGTTTACACTTTTAGTTAATTAAGTTTTTAAAAAAATTTATAAAATATAATTTTTTTTTTCACTGGAATTTCTAAAGTTTTAGGTTTATACCTTTTGTTTTTTAAGTGTTATACCTTTGGTTTTGAGATTGACACTTTCACTCATCAACTTTTGTAAAATATCACTTTGCCTTGCATGAGTTTCTAAAGTTTCAATTTTACCCCTTTTGTTTCTTAATTTATAAAAAAAAACCTTAATGTCTTACATGCTTAGTTTTATGTACGTGACAGCATAAATTCACGGTGATTGACATTTCGATGTAATTTTTTTTTCAGAAATGATTTAGGTCGGATAAAATATGTTTTCGTGCTTACTTTATATTCGTTTTCAGTTGTTTTAAGTTCCGACATAAATTTTGTTCGGAAACGAGTTAGATAAAATATAATATTTTGTAATTCAACTGCAATGCAAATCAGGTAAAATTATACGGAAATTTTGTTTGTATATTTTTATATATTGACATTTTTTATAATTCTTTTATCGTAATAAATGAGACATAATCCTATTTTATATTCACGTTTTAATATCTATATTTAATCCACTGTGACTTTTAATGTTTATTTTAATCATATCATTACGTTGTAACACACGACTTTTAATCGTACCAACCGTAGCAACGAGCGGATCTCTTTTGCTTGTTGAGATTAAATTGAAAAGTGACGTGTATTTCTATAGTTGATTATTTATGAGTATATATAATATAATATTATATTTAAATTGATTTAAGTAACAAAATTTACGTATTAAAAGAAACCACGCTTGTTAACTTATATTGGTCCACAACCATAAATTATATGAACAAAAGACTACATTTTCATTTTCTAATTTGACTAATGGAGTTGAGTTTACATAAATATTAATGCAAATATATATTTACTTTATGAAATATACAAATTAAATAACAAAAATTTATTTAATAGATAAAAAAACAATGACAAAATAACACAAGATGAGCTAAAAGTGAAAACATAACAATAAAAACATATTACACAATGACGAAGACGTATTACACAATGATCTGAAACATTAAAAACAATGGCCAAAATATATCTTTAAAAAAATTAGAGAAATAACACAAGCCAACCCCACAATCCTTCTCTTCCTTTTTACAAATGGAGGAATCATCGGGACACTACAAGTGTAGATTGTTTAACCACACATGGTGTTTAATGTAAATAATTCAAACATTACATCAAAAGAAATTCAAACATGACATTTAATCCAATTTAAATTATTCATCATTTAATACATTATAAATGAAATACAAAGTCTTAAATTCAAAGCGTAAACATAATTAAACAGTAAATAACTAGCTTCAAACTCCTAGCAAACTTAAGTAGTATTTCCACCTGAAACATGTTTAAAATAAAAGTCAATTATAAAGTTGGTGAACGTTCATAGATTTTAAACACTCACACCAAAAATAGTTGATAAAATGTATATAAAATGTCATACTCTAAGCATAATGAATATAACAATAATGAACTAGCAAGTTTGACATATCAAATAATGTTAACAAATAATGTTTGATCAATGTTTAGTATCCCTTACAATGCTGAAGTTAGCAACATATCATCACAGGTTTCTCCCGAAAGGTAAATCAAACATTTGTGGGATGATCAGTCTAATAGGTCATTTAAACATGTTTGTAGTTTGATTCATTTTTTTAACTCCACCATCTTTAAACTTTTAGGTTATTGTTACCGTCCCAAGGCCGGATAAAGGAGGGTTTTAACATTAACTATTATGTGTGAGAAAAGAGCCTCAAATTTCAATTTCATCTAGGGCCCTAAAATTGCTTGAGATGGCCCTGACCCTCTCTGCATGTTATTACTGGTTAATTTAAAAGGATTTAGTTTATTTATTTATTTGTTTGTTTGTTTATTATTATTTATATATGTATTAAAAACCAAATGATACATGTCTCACAAACTTACTGTTTCTTTTGGTATTAGTAAACATGCATATAGTACAATACTATCTTGCTTCTTCCTTTTTCTATTAATCCTTTGTTGCATATAACTTCTTCCCTTTCTTCCATCTGCTACGTTTCAAGCCGATCCACAAAGCTTCATTCGGAGCGCCTCTTTCAACGGATACTTCAATCAGAACAGGTATGTTGTCTTTTGGTATGGTTATTACCTTCACTCCATATATGTATGCTTACTCAAGCCACTTTGATTTGGCCATGATGAAATTAGGGTTTTTTTATGCTTAGTTGATATATCAAGATTTACAAGCCTATGTTTTCTTTAACTGATTGTTACTATTTTCATGGTACTCCTGATTAGGCTTTTGGATTTCATCTCTGTTTGATTTGGCCAATGCTTACTTTGCGATCTTTACCATGAGTGAATTCACTAAGAACCTCTATCTCATGTTTTAACTTCATAATGTTAAGATGCTGATAATATGCGTGAAGCAAACAAGTTTTCTTTATGTTCCTACTATATAAAGAGTTATACTTTATATATACATGTCTTTTTTAACCCATCAATGAAACAGTCTTTCCTTACCTAAAATTAGGTTCAAGAAGGATAAAGTAGAAGAAGCAAAAGGACAGATTGACAAAGTTTAAAACAGCTTATTATGCACTTTTATGACATTACTTACAAAAGTTTAGAATAATTTTAGATCAATATTTTAAGCGCGTGTGGGTTACAGTTGATGCCTTTGACGCTAGCATATATTGTGTAGTGTTCCCTGCCAAACCAACAAACCAGAAATGATTTAAACAGGTTCACGTGTTAGCGGGTTGTAATCAAGATTTAAACAAGCTAAATGAGTTGACAGGAGTAATAAAGGAATTTGGGTCAACCGGTTTAATTAAACAGGTTAAATAAGCCTGCTAGAAAACAACCCTTTTAAGTTTTAATTAAACAACCACTCGAAGGTCATATACGGAGACTCAAAGGCATCAACTACAGAACACCAGACATCCACATATCAAGTGGTAAGAACAAAATTTAGCATACTAAACAAGATTAATAAAAAAATCCTTTTTATGCTGTTTTCCTTTGTAGGCCCTTCTACATTCTTCCATTGTTGGATGTTGTAATCACTAATACTAAATTGGTTCGTTTATTTCATTTTAATACTCATGATATTACATCTGCTAGGTCGAGAACATTCCTAATCTGTCTTGAAGCACCTAACATTTAGGCATGCTATATTATGCTTTGTTAATCCTATCATCCTAATGTGCTTAACCAATGACCATTATTAATCTGTAAACATACGGGCCCTATGTCATCAAGTCCACAACACTACACGCCATGGTAGAGATCCACAAAAGACAAACTTGGAATATATATATCGCTTGATAAAGACACAAAGTGACATCGATCATACAAAAGTACAGAATTCCCAAAAGATTCCTTCCTTCAAATAGAAAAAAGAAAGAAACAAAACCATAGCCAATTAGGATATAATTGTTTAAAAGCCATCTTTTTTAGTCCGTTCATCCACTGATTTAATTTAAAATAATAATTGGTTTAAAGCCTTAGGCAGAAACCGACAACCACAATCTCTATGCTTAAGTATATATATTCTCAATAAATGATGTCAGAACAAAGATAATCTAAGTTAAAGCCCACTCACAGATATATTAAAAGTTAGCAGAAAAGAAATACTAAAAAACTAAACTCTACAAACCAGTTTTTTTTTTTTTTTTTAAAAAGGGTCAAGTACAACTATCTTGACAATCGTACCTTTTAGTTTTTATTATTTAATTTTAATTAAAAATAAAGTTAAGTGTTAGTAAACCACTTCAAAATCAAATATTTGGTAATATTGATTTATATATGGTGTTTTATGATTTCTGTAAGTTGGTTTATTGCAGGTGGCTTGATCTTATTTAGGATACCTACATTTGACCTTTAGTTAACATCATAATAAATCAAGTTTCTTAACAACTTTGAGTGTCATTTACTTTATTGTTGTTCTTTTGATATAGTCATCCAAATATTCATGTTAAGTTCTTTTACTGAACATTTAGAGATTTTTTTGCAGGTTAACGTTGCAACAGATCCCAAATTGCTGACAACCAAAAGACCAGCAACTAGATCGACCGGTCAGTACAAAAACTAATAATATACAATCAATAGTAAGTTTTATGATGCTCTTCTTCATGACAATTATTTTAGAAGATTATGAATTTTACCCAAAACATAGGCACCAAACTCATTTGAACACAAGAACTCTTACTTCTTTAGAATATATTTGTACTTCTTAACAGATGAGCCGATCAAGAAAACAAAGAAGTAAAAGAGTAGCACATCAGGAACTCACCTTTTGGTAAACCAAATAATATATGCCCCACGTCTTTTCAAGCTATCAAATAACAAAAAAATGACATCGAACTATGGAATTTCTATTACAGGTACAGACTTAAGGCTACTTTTTGTCACCTTTTGGTTAATGCCAACAAAAGATGCTACTAAAAACGACATGACACGCCACTTTTGGTCACCTTTTGGTTAATGGCAACCAAACACCCTACTTTTAGTCAACGGATAGCAAGGTAAATAATACCTACATCTACACATATTATACTCAAAACAAACTAATGATACAACAAAACTTAATGTAGGTGCATCTACCAAGAAAGAATATATTTTGTAACAACAATTAGGTAGATGCCACATTTTGTAATGGTTGACACAACAATGTAAATAACCACTTATGTAGCCTCTAACATATATTAACGTCTGTACAACTATATGTTACACGTATGTGTAAACTTGGTTATATCAGTTATATATGGGTTGTAATGTGTTCTTTTAATTCTTTTGGTAGTTCTTTATTAAAAGTTTAAACAGGTTGATTTTCGTAAGGAATTTGATATTTTAGAATAGGTCATGCCGAAATTTTGAAAAAATTCTATGACCATTCTTTCGCATTTATTTTAAATAAAGTTCGTGTTACAACATACGAGAATAAAGCTCTACAACGAAACATCAAATTAGTCTTACCACACAAACATACTAATTTTATGCTTTGTTTTACGCTACACGTCTGTATATGAGACCCCGCCGCAACGCGCGGGTCCTCACAACTGGTTATTATTATTTGTTAATAATCTTAACCCCTTATTTGAATAATTGGATATGTAATCTAGTAAATTACTTGCACGTTTGGGTCGCTGCTGAGAAAATAGGCAAACACGTTCAAATACTAAGCATATTTTATAATGTTATCAATTAATTTAAGTAGATCAGTAGAATATGCTTGTCGCTTTGTTTAAGCTATTGGGTCACTCACCCCAACCCAAAAACTTCACACTCTGTATACCTCTCGTCTCGTATAAGAGGTTATTCATTTTTTGTCATAATTTTTAGTGTTAATGATTGGTCTTAATATGAGGCGTACACGAGACCAATTTTTTGATTGACGAAACATTGCGTATCAGAGGAGGCATACGCCTCATAGCCTCGTATATACCTATATGAGGCGTATAATATCAGTAAGATGCTAAATTATAAAAACATGGTGTGTAAAATCCTAAACTATTTGCATTTTGGATTGGCAATGTTTTTGCTAGTGTCATATAATTGGATTTGTAGAAGTCGCTAATCACAAATTGTATCTACAATGTACGTACCAAGCATATAATTAGATGAACGTTAGAGCAGATCGTATATCAATGGTGTTGCGGTTGTTCCGGTGGTTCGATGATGCCCGCAGCTGTTGACGGAGAGTGGTGATGTTGTAGAACATGAAAAACTAGACCACACTTATCAGATTAAAGCAAAGAGTAATGTCTTAATGATAACGGTAAAAAATCAAAGATTTGTGAAGAGAAATATAGAGTAATGTGTTTTATTAGCACAATGTTTTCGGTATATAGACAATTTTTAATAATTGCCAGACTTTTTATCTTTGATTTTTTGTCTTTTTGTGTTTGTCTAATGATACATGAGTTGTGAGTGTTTCTTTGACATGAAAAAAACTTTAATATAGTTAAATTAATTTAAAATGAAAAAAAGAAAAGCTTTTTTTTTTTGACAACTTTAATACAGTTAAAATTTTTCCCCAATAATTTCACACTTTAAAAGGTCTCCAAACGAGCTATTCGCTTATTTTTTTCATTATTGCGTGAGCTACGTTCAAAGGTAAAAAATGGAAAATAAGTTCACTGACTCGTGGGCCTTCATCTATATTATTCTACTTTCTTAGTCCGTTCAATAAACCTGATTTAGCGGTTAAAAGAAAGAGCTGGTAAAATGGGTACCTGTTAAGACACGATTAGATATGTTTAACGAAAAATGTACTATTTGATTTTATAGTTTTTTTAAAATAATAAAAATTAAGAGGCTAAATTTCATTATTTTTCTTTTTTGCTACATAAAATATAAAACTGTCATGTTTAAATCACTAAACCAAGTGTTAAACAAGTCATTTTCATTTTTTATATTTGCACTAATCACATCGTATGAAACATGTTAAACCCGTTAAGACCCGCTTTGCTAGCGTTAAAACTAAACTTCTAAAGATCAATTACTTCTAAAGAACGGTTTTCTTCTAAAAACCAAACTTGCTTTTGGAAACAAAATACTTCCGAAGAGCATTGGGCTGTTCCTCCTGACCCTAGTTTTGTCGGCTTAACCCATTGATGCCAAAATGAGTCTAACACTAGAAATCATGGTTAATTAAACAAGTGTACACCCTGTAATTACCAACTTGTTTGATATTTTCACTAGCCGGCAAAATAGGTGGGTTGGGTCGGGTTTGGGTTCGGGTCAAGATAGGTGTGGGTTAGAACGAGTTTTAAGCAAAATCAGTATGGATCTAAATGGATAGTTTTTAAAAAAACATTAATTTGGTTTAAGTTAAAATATGTTATAACTAAACAAATAGTTCACTAGGATACTTTTTAATGATTTTCTCATCAAATATGTTATTTATCATTATTAAATATTTGAATTCAGCATTCATACAGTTTTTAGGTTATCTATCTTGACTCATATTGTGTTAAAGTGTTACTCATCTTAACCTATTACATGTAAAATGTTACTTATTTCAATCTATTATACAACAACATTTACCCAAACCTATCTATTTTTTTTGATTTGGCTGAAAATTTCCAACTCTAATATTTCATCATGACTTCTTTAGTCATTCAACAAATCCAATTAGACTAAAATAGCTAGATGACACTAAAATCACCCACACTTTTGTCGCTGGCATACATGCCTGGCCGGCCCCGTAGGAGGTGCCAGAGTGTCCGATATTTAGGGTCTCAAAATATCATATTATATATAAAATTATACTAAGAAATAGAGATGGCAAAAAACCCGAGCCTGACGGGTTTACCCGAAACCCGCTACATATGGGACGGGTATTCCCAAATCCGATGGGTATTGGGCCGGGTATGGGATTAATTTTAAAAATTTTCACGGATATGGGACGGGCTTGGGATTTGTTCATATACCCGTTTACCCGGCCCGATTACCCGATTATATATACCCGTTTACCCGTCCCGTGTACCCGATTATAAATACCATTTATATATATACATTTGAATTAATAGAATTTGTTTCTTTTTTAATCCTTTTGAACTTTAGAAATTGTTCATATAATTTGTTTCTTTTTTTATCTTTGTTTTTTTTTGTGGCAACTACAAAAAATTTTTTGAACAATTTTGTTAATAATTGCTATTTTTTGGTTTATCTTGAACAATGATAATCAACTTATAACATTTTGAAATTTCATGTTATTTGATATATTAATAGGTTGTTCTTGGCATATTTAACATATAGTTTTTGGTTATAAAAAATAAATTTATTATTAGTTACCCGATATCAAACGTGTTTTAAGCCAGTTATTCTAAACCCGCCGGGATACCGGAAACCCGCCGGGATACCCGATGGGTAAATACCTGATAGATACCCGATGGGATTTGGGACGGGTATGGGACATACTTTTATAAACGGGTATGAGACTGAGATTACTCAAACCCGTCCCAAACCCGGCCCATTGCCATCCCTACTCAGAAAAACATAATTATACTAAGTAAAAAATATCATTTGTAACGTAAAAAAGGTTATTTTGTTACAATAATTTTGTTTTCTTCTATAGTTCTATTTATTAACTTATTTTTATTATAAACATCGATTGTGAATTTTTTTTCCGGATGTATACGGCCCTATTAAGTAGGGTACCCAAAATGTCAGAGACAACCCTGTACATTCAAGCAGCAGGTTTGTGCAAATTCCACCAGCTTTCAACCAAAAGGAAAACAAACCTTAACTCAAGAAGTTTACATTGAGGTTCAGAATATATATAATCTATACATAAATTATTGTGTATTAGCAGGGAAAAAAATAAAAAATTTACATGTAAATTCACACTTCTTCAATATATATATCATCTTATTTGAGTTCTTCCCAATGACCACAACCCGGAGTCTCTTACTGCTGCCTGAAAATTCAACAACAAAACACAGTAACAATTCTGTTAAAAAAACATGATCTCGCGTGTTAAAAAACACTATATAGTTTTAGTAACAGAACACGCACCGGTGATTTCACAGATGGGAAAACATTCCAAAACCTTAACGTTTCATCCCCGGCACCTGTGACTATTGTCTGACCATCTGGTGACATTGCTAGATACAGGACTCTCATGCTATGTCCAGTTAGAGTTGCAACCTATTTTTTCATAATAGGACCATTTACAACAATCTTAAAAAAAAAAAAAAAAGAAAAAAAGACAAATGATGTGTTTACCTTGGCCAAAGTTGGATATTTCCACACCATAATTTGATTCTGGGAATACCCATGAGTGCTAACGAGTTCATTCACGTTCTTGCTCCATGCTAGATTACACACTTGGCTCCCAGTGTCAACATGGTTCAGTTGGTTGCCGCTAGCAGTGTTCCAGAACCGAATGCAACGATCCGCTGTGCCACCACCAGAAACCAGAAGGCTGCTCTGGTGAGGTGACCATGCTATAGCCTTCACTGCAGCTGTGTGCTCGGTCAGTTTCAGAAGTGGCTGTGCAGAGTGCTGATTCCATACCAACAGCTGATTGTCATTTCCACCAGATGCTAGTTCTCTATCATCATGTGACCATTTAAGGCCACACACCTAAGAAACACCTCATAGCCATATTAGAAACACCTCATAGCCATATTAGAAACATATAAAGCTCATATTTAGTTCTATTCGAAAACACTCAAAAATGAAAATTGGCATGAAAGACAGAAATTAAGGTTTTAAAGATTTCTTGATCAAGATTTCATGTTTACCTTGATTTGTTACCATACAAGATCACAACTTTATTTTACGGTTACCATTTATAGTTCCATTCGACAACACTTTATAATAAAAATTGGCATGAACAACAGAAATTGAGGTTTTAAAGATATCTTGATCAAGATTTCATGTTTACCTTGATTTGTAACCATACAAGATCACAATTTTATTTTACGGTTACCATTTATAGTTTTATATATAATGGCATAAAAGAACAAAACTTGAGGATTTAAAGATGTCTTTATCAAGAATTTATGTTTGCCTTGATTTATGACCATACAAGTTCATTTTTATCATTTATCAACAGCAGTATCAAATAAAAACGAAACAAATAAATAATACTTGAAAAGTTTTAATGGTCAAGATTTCATGTTTACCAGTTCCTTAATTGCCATAATAGATAAACTTGATTCATAAGCTCCAAGTTTAAAAGCTACTATATTGACAACACTACATGAAAATGACAAACTAATGGAAATCGACACTTCAAAAGTTTCATGATCAAAATTTCATGATAAAATTCATATAGCTTACTATTTAATCTATTCATACCAAAAAAAAAAGAAAAAAAACAAATGGAAGTTGAGGCTTTAAAGATTTGTTGATCAATATTTCATGTTTAGCTCTATTTTATATAGCTAAACAAATGGATCTGTTCCAATGATTCACTCCCAGATGATTTTTGGAACTAATTCTAAGGCAATAAAGGGGGTTGAAACGAATTTAAGCTAACTCGCTCGAATTCACCAAAGTAGAATGCAATTTATATTTCTCTTTTTACAATAGAATTAACAAAGTATACAAAAATAAAACAACAAAGCTGTACACTTAGATTATTTAAGAAAACAAATATTACATATTATTAGAGAGAGAAATTACATTTTAATTGAAAAACCAGAAAAAAAATAAATTTTACTTTGGTGAATTCGCTTTCCTTAGGAATGATATTTTGTGATTTCGTTTCAACCTACTACGAATTGCCTAACCACTGGTGGTTTTTCTAAACCCTTATCATTAGTAAAATTCCGATCAGCATTACAAAATATATAAGATTGCATAGACAAACAAAATTTGAAGCATTTTAAAGATTTCTTAATTAAGACTAGACTTATTATCTATGATTTATCAGCCAACAAGCTAGCCAAATAATATAAATAAGTAAATAACCATAATAGATTGATTACATTAATAATGATCACATATAGATCTTATGGGTTGTGCACGTAATAACGATACTGCAAACGAAAATTGGCATAAGCAAACAGAAGCAAGGCTTTTTAAAGATTTCTTAATAAAGATTCCTTGTATACCTCGGACTTATGGCCAACAAGCTTGCTGATGTAGTCATTAGGGACACGAAGATCATGTTGCAGTATATTGCGGTCTCTACTTCCTGATGATAATATTCGTGAGCTCCATGCCAATACACCCGTTCTTGTTTGATGTCCACCCATCGTCCGAACCTTTTTGCATTGACTCCCATCCCAAACCTAAAAACACAGAACCATTTTTATTTGATTATTATTTTCTAAAAAGAGGGGTTTGTTTTTCAGCCCGGTGTCTCTCTGGAAGGAGTCTCTTTTTTCTTTAAATATAAAGATAAAGTTTGCCTGAATTCCACCCTTCTAGACCCTACAAATAGCTTCGCTGATAGCGAATTTACTGAATGAAAAAAGCAAACATCAAAGGTACCTGAACTTTTCCAAGACTAGTACCAACTGATATGTAAGACCCTTCTCGGGTCCATTGAACCGAGCACACCCCATCATTAGGACCCAAATCACACAACTTAGTCACCTACAAGCAACATGAGCCAATTTTAAAGCATAGTAAAGGTAACTTTTTTTTGGTTATGAACTGGGTCGAGAAACTCACTTTGCTGGTTGTTGCGGTCCATAAATAAACACAGCTGCCGAGTCCAACCGCAAGAACGTTTTGTGATGACCAGTCCACAAGGTTCAAGTAGAAGTCATCTTGAAGTGACGGTGCATCCAAAACCTAACGCATAGATCATAAAAGCATCCATTAGTTTTGTCATCCTTTACCATAGAGCATTTATACACCAACTAAAATCGTACTCTTACTCTTGCTGTTCCAAGGATGACACAACCAAAACCATATTATTTTCATGTTGTGTTTGCGTTATGTTTCAGGTCGTGTCACGAATTATCAACCCTAGCATTCGGTTCACTTTTAAACATGACATTTGACTGCTAAACCCTAAACATGACACATTTATAATCTAACCATAAAAGAACTTGTTTTTAAAGTTCTTTCTGTGAATACACAAATGGAAGTAAATTCATATACAAGATAACTGTTTCTATGATTATGTTCTCTTGTCAAGGGGCTTTAATGGCATTTGATTTCCTTTTCAAGCAACTTACAAACCAAATTTAAGAAATTCACAAAGTCGAACTTCAACTTTTGTTTGACCAAATCTTTGAAAGTCAAAATTAGGGTTTGATGTTTGATGCTTGCATTGTATGTGTTTACCTTATGGGGTGTTTTGGGGACCTTGCGCGGGGGTTTGGGTGGGGTTGCAGACTCCGAACTCAATCCATTATCCTGACCCAAAATTGAACCCGAGTACGGCGAATTCTGACCCGAACTGTCCGTCTTGAACCGCAGCATGTTCTTGCTCGGACTGCCCGCCGGAGACGAACCCGAACCCGACCCTTTAGTCCCACCTGCAGAAGAAGAAAACCCAAAATCAGAACCGAATAATTCACATCTTAACAACCTCGCATACGCTTCACTGTTCCCCCCGCAGCCATCCTTCACCGGCGACGCTTTATCCGGTAACCCGAAAGTGTGAAGCCTGGAAGATGATCGGCAGGGGATGAACCGATCACTGCAAGCTCCGGCGGATTTTGACGACGGCGACGACGTTAAGTTGGAAATGGTTCGGGGCGACATTGTTCGAGGGGACGGAGACGAAATGGTTCTGATCAAAGGAGACGCAGAGCCGGCGCCGGTGTTGAGACGAAGAGATGTTTCCGACATCCCAGCTGGGAGATTGATCCCACTCTTTCTTCTTTGATTCGAATCCATTTCTTTTGATTAGGGTTTTGTGATTGACGTTTCGGGAAGAGATCTTGAGCAGTTGATTTGGGTGGATTTGATGAAAGAAAGGCCCTTTGGAAGGAAGAATTTGGGTGAAAAAAGGGTTTAACGGTCGTATTGGGATTTATATATGGAAAATGGCATGGAGCGTGATCTAACGGTCAATTGTGTGATGGAAGCTGTAGTGTACCTGCAAGGAGCCGTTGGACATGTGCGAAGCACGACACGAGAATGATTTTTTTTTTAGAATCTTATTTATATTTAAAAAAATTAAGTTATATTTATAATTAAAATTATATCAAATATTTAAAAATATATTATTTTAATACAAATATTTAATAGTAGAGAGAAACATGAAAAATAACAATAAAGAAGTACTAGATATTACTAATTACTTTCTTATTTAATAACATGTATTATCTTAATTACTTGTTGATCGCAACGCGTGGACAAATATGAAGAAACATGCTGTCTTAAAAAAAAATTATATTATAGTTGTTATCTTTAGTAAACTAACAAAGAAATAGTTATATAGAGAAGGGAGGAAGATATTTGATAGAGATAAAAAGAAATAAAATTGCAAGAAGAGAAGAGAGATATGTGATAGATTCTCCTAGGAGGCCAAAAATACAGTGATTAAGGCAGGGTGTCGTGTCTTTACCCATGTTATCACCCTTGCAGTGTGTGAAATGACCATTATGTTGGGGCCTTCGGCCATGTGTAGTATTGAGACCGCATTGTCATAGCCAGCCCTGAAAATAAATAAAAATTCAGGGTTAGGACAAAAAAATTGGACCATTTTAAAAAACTATCTTAGATTTATATATAAAAAATTAATAATATAATATATAAAAGAATTCTAAAAAATTTCTAGACCCTTAAAGAGTCGAGCCCAAAGATGTCGTCCATTTCACCCCTCCCTTGGGCCGCATCATCATTTAGTTCCCTTCAATTGGTTGTATTCTTGCAACCCATGTTACTTGTGTTTCGTGCACCATTGCAACATCCTCTTTCCTCCATCCTTCCCCTTTCATGTGTTTAATCATCATCACATTACATAGAGGTGAACAAAATAACTAGTTAACTGAACATACGTAACGTTCAAACTAGTTTTTGGGTTACGGGAAAACCATTGCTTTTGAACCGGTTCACAAATTCCTGAGCAAAACAGGTTACATATTAGTTAATGACAAACCGGTTTTTAAGATCCGGTTTCAAATCGTCTAGTTGGCTTTTTTACAACAGCTTTTTTTTCAAACAATCACACCTTTTCTTTCTTTCTTTTTTTTTGAATGTAATATTCTCCTGTCTCTAACCGTTTTTTTTTAAGATCCAGTTTTACATATAGTTGCATACATACTAAACTCATAAAAAGACATATAAATGTCTAATCAGGAAATGATCCCACTATACACAAATATCTATAGTCGAAAATGATATCACTTGGAATTATAGCCTTAATTATGTTGTTTGAAACATTATACTTTTAATCCTTAACATTTTGAAATATTAAACTTATTAACCAAAATTTTGCTATTTCCTTGAATCATAAACAATTTTTTCTAAATGACTGTTTAAACATGTCTTCCAGGATTCAGGAAACTAGAAGCTTTATAACTAAATGGTTAGGTAAGTTGCTCCGTTTTTCACGATGTGTTATTGCAAGTGTCTGTTGCTTCTCTGTTTCCTTTTTCGTGCAATGTTACTTCAATAAATGACGAGATTCGGTTGGCTACTAGTAAATGGTGAACACCACCATTAGACGCCTCTCACCGACTGGTCCCACGACCAACATGAGGGAGATAAATCGGAGAGGTAAATCGCGTGATCTTGGGAAAATTGGGTGGTGCCCAGATGATCGGCAGGGGATGAACCGATCACTACTAGTACTAATTATGAATTGTTGCATTGGCAATTCCAAAGGGGCCACGGCTTTGGCCATGTTATCGTTTGCTTACATATATGTTGTACCTGCTGATATAGTCACGAACCATGACCCTCAGTTTATGACTTAGTTTTTGAAGGAATTGCACCGATTACATGGTACCTACATATGCTTTAGTTTAGCCTACCATCGGAGGCCCAGGGACGGAGGATAGTTAGAGCCCGGGGACCCCGTTTATTTAGCTCCGTATTGTAATTTTATGCGTTTTTCGTCAGAAAATTTAATATGGGTTGAATTGTCCGGTTGTCCCCCATATATTTATGAGTTCGCCTCCCCCAGCTCCCCTGTATATCGAGCCAAGCTCCGTCACTACGGAGGCCACCAATATATGCTTAGATATGTACTTACGTTGCAACGTGGCGGACTACCCCAAGGATTTGATGAAGTTCTTATCATGGGTAAAGTCAACCTTAGCTCAATTGACTCATTTTGAAGCATTTTATGGAAGTAAACTCCCTACTATCAGTCGCTCTATTTGGGATGCATCTTGTCTCAACTTTTGTAACTAGATGAAATATTGTCGACATTGAATCATATTTTATCTAAGGCGTAAACTAAAATGAAAGGTGTTCCTCATAAACACCATCGAGAGCCGCATTTTCAACTTTTAAGTGGATTATTTTGTTTATGCATAACTCCCGTTGTACTGTCAAGCTTCGCTACTGTGACGGACCTATGATTTTTTTCATGTGGGTGACAGACCTATAGTTTTTTTTCATGTGGTGTCACTTTTATCCAATACTTTTATTTCTAGCACACATTGCCGTTGCATCAACCGGTTGGTAAATTTCTCTATTAAAATACATACATATATATATATATATGTACATTATAAATCAACCACAATACAAATAAATAAATAACATAAACACATGAAGGGTTGTAAACGAATCAACTAAACATAAACTAGCCCTTGTTTATATTTGTTTATTTAATATTTAAATTGTTTACGAGTGATTTCCGAATACTAACTGACTAAAAGTAAAAATAATTTTTGTATGTTTGTTCAACAAGGATTTGAACTTATTCACGAGCATATATTATTTCAAAAGTAAAAAATTAGCATTTTCAACTTCAAACATTAAAAATAATCATCTTATATAAATATAAAGTTAACATTTAATACACAAATAAAATATATAATTATATTAAAAAGTAAGAGTTCAAAATAATAATCGTAATTGAAATTACTATAAACTAGTATTTCAAATATCTAACTTTCAATTTACTATGTTTTTAACAAGATAAAAATTCAAATAACTAGATTGTAAGTTTAACAGTTATTGTAATAAACTAAAAATTAAAAATTTAAGAATATAAAACACAACTAACGAACTAACATTATAGATAAATGTAAATGAACATAAACTAACAAAATGCCGAGCGTTCATGAACACACATTAACAAACACGACATCTGTTTATGTTCATTCATTTATTAAAATAATGTACATAAACAAACTCTCTGTCAAACAAAGCAAGAACTGTTCGTTTAATTTTCCGTTTGTTTACAACTCCAATAGCTTGTTTTATAAGCTTCATGAGCTGCAATTCACTATTTTTCAACAACAATATCCTACTCATATTAGTAAAGTACTTCTAATTATTCTCTTCTTGCTTAGGATTTAAATCCAAAACCTTTTTTTCTTGAAAGGAATGCCTATATTATTCATTCACTTTTTTTGTGAACAGATCGCAATATATAATATATGCTCAATATTTTTTATTTATATTAAACGTTAATAATCACGAATACCTAAATTGAATGTAAAAAAATTAAAATAAAAAAAAATCATGAATACATTTATTGTTTGACTTCCTTGCGATGAAATTGTGAAGTTACTTATCAAATTAAAGGCCAATGTGAGACTTGCCTACTTGGTAGAGGCTTGCCTCTTAGAATGAGAGGTTATGGGTTCTATACCATGCAATGTGTAAATATGGTGTAATTTAGGTGGAGTAAGCTTAGCCGTTCAAAAAAAAATCAAATTAAAGTTAGACTAAAAACGAACTAATCAAATTTTGTCCAAACCTCGAGGAGTTCGTTTGAGAGTTGAAAGTTTTCGAACATCCGATGTTATTAACTAGGTGGCACACCCTCGCACGTTGCCGTCTATATATATTTTTTTGAACGGCAACATTTTATTAAGAGTAAATTACTGATTATGTCCTTTAAAATGTAGCAATTTGCTGGTTTCGTCCTTTAAATTCAAAAATTACTAGGGGTGTCCTATTTTGAAAATTTTGCACGGATTTAGTCCTTTGTCACTAACCCCATTAAGTTATTCTGTTAAAACTGCCATGCCCCAGTCACATGAGGGGTAAAATGGTCAAATCGTCACCTTCTCCATCCACATCTAGGGTTTTCAAATCTAACTAATTTGAGTAATTTCAGATCCCCAATTCACGTTGTTTTTATGGCATATTTATGAGTTTAAAACGTTTAGAATCATGTTTGGGTCATGAAGCAACAAAAACATGGTCGATTGGGGTCCGATTTGGGTCGGTTTCGTGTTGGAATCGTGTTGCCGGAGGTTTGCTGGATTCCGGCGAGAGGGTGGCCTGAAAAACGTGAATATGGAATTTGAAAAGGAAAGTTCCTTTTTTTTCCTTTGCTTGAATATGCAATCAAACCACTAACAGACGAAAACGATGCAATCTTCGTAAGAAATCCCCAATTAATAGACATGGAACTAACTAATTTCAGATCCTCAATTCACGTTGTTTTTATGGCATGTTTATGAGTTTAAAACGTTTAGAATCGTGTTTGGGTCATGAAGCAACGAAAACCCTGACGATTGGGGTCCGATTTGGGTCGGTTTCGTGTTGGAATCGTGTCGCCGGAGGTTGAGGTTCGCCGGATTCCGGCGAGAGGGTGACTTGAAAAATGTGAATATGGAAGAAGGGGACGAAATGACTATTTTACCCCTCAATCCCTCATGAGACTGGCACATAGGATTTTTAACGGAGACTTTTAACGGGGTTAGTGATAAAAGACATAACCAGTGCAAAATTTTCAAAATAAGGACACTTCTAGTAATTGTTTAAATTTAAAGGACGAAAACATCAAATTGTTACATTTTTAAAGGACACAATCAAAAAATTACTCTTTTATTATTCACACCATAATACAACGAGCTAGCAAGACGCTAAAGCCCAATTACACCCGGAGCCGCCTATATTTAACACCCTAGTTTATACTCGGGAATAAACCTAAAAGAAAACAAAAAATATATATATTAACGAATAAACATTTGAATTATAAAACAAACTATTACGAGTTAAAAAAATTACTCATGCATTTATCACGTCAGTTAAACCCTTTTATTGCTCAATAAAACCAACGAAGCAAACCCTCTGAAGAGCAGGGCTGGAACCCAGGTTCATACAAGCATAGGCGGATTTAAAAGGAGGTGAAGGGGTGGCAAGGCCCCCACTTAAAAAAAATTATTAATTTAAACCTTCTAACTAATATGACTAAAAAATATTATGCCTTCTTGTATTTTATTAATTGGTCCCTAATCAAATTAAAATTTCCGGTTTTTTTTACTTGTTATTAACTTATTATTGTTAGACTATTTTAGAATCCAGGTCTTGAAATCACTTGAACTACAAGTTGTTTCATATTGAATGTTTGGTAGTTCAAGATGAAGAAAATTTGTTTTGAATTTATGAATTTAACTTACTAGCAATTCAAGCATGCAAATGTGATTATAGTGTATATAATGTTCTTTTAATTTTAATTTGCAATCCCTTTTAATAAACTCATTTTTACTTGTTTTAACTCCTTTTAACAACCCGTTAACTTTTTTAGCCATGTCGTTTTCATCTTTTCGTTTTTTGCCCTCACTAACGAAAATTTTTGGATCCGTCAGTGCATGCAAGGAAAAAGCTTTTGTAGTACCATGCAAAACCAACTCACGAGGCAAAGATACTTTTGTTTAAGGTTTGAACACAATATATATATATACACATGAAGATATGTTGGAAAAACCCCTACCACTTGTTTGTCACTATTCATATTTGGTAAATGTTACATATAGTAATATAAGAAATGAGACGAAATGACTAAAAATATTGGGTTAATAGTTATTAATATTTACAAAGCGTTTATCAAACGACCTTTTTATCTCTTCTTTTCTCTCCAACATTTATAACCAGCTATTAACAAACAAAAAACTGATTTATTTTAATGTTAGCTAATCAGTTCACACAATTGAAATCATAAGTCGATTTCTAACTTGTAAAATCCTTGATTCAAAAGTGATTTCAATATTCTAAAATACATGAGCATTCCCGCAATCACATGGATTTGTTCCTCCTGTTAAGGAAACAACTATGATTATATATAAATACAATAAATAGAATATTGCCTCATTAGTTTACAAATAATAAACACCTAATACACCCTCTCAGTCTGAGTAGAGGAGACTAGATGCACATGCTGGATAAAAAATGAGTGAACAATTGACGAGGTAGTCCTTTCATAAAGATATCGACATATTGAAAATCAATTGTAACATGAAGAACTCGAACATCGCCAATACAAACTTTTTCTCTAACAAAATGAGTGTCGAGTTCTAATTGCTTTGTGCGTTGGCGTTGCACCGGATTTTCAGATGGTTACACGGATGATATATTGTCATAGTAAACGATCGTTGCCATGTGAGTTGGCACAAGTAATTCAAGTAGCATATTTGAAACAAGATCGTTTCTTCAACTACATTGGCGACCCCACGGTATTTAGCCTCGGCACTGGAACGTAAAATAGTAGGATGGCTTTTTGAAGACCAAGATATGAGGTTGTCCCCTTAAGAATACATTGTATCCAGACGTGGATCGTCGGGAATCTGGGCATCCTCTCCAATCAGGACATTGTACCCACACGACGTCAATACTGACTGGACATCAGGACATGTGTAATCTTGACCTATCGCCATTGTTTTTACGATAGACATGGCGAAGGCACAGCAAACAGTCTAGTTCGATAGTGACGCAACTGACACTTAGAGCCTTGGGCTTGGCAAACATTAATAATCCGCATGACACACGGCAAACTCTGTTTTTGATACTTATTGCTTATATAAACCTGTGAACTCACCAACTTTATGTTGACACGTTTTCTTAACATGTATTCTCAAGTAACCACAATGCATAGGACTAGGGATGCACCTAAGGAAGACAAGCACAAGAGTCCAGCATGCATTGAACTATTACTTTGAAACAGTTTTGATATTATATTATGTAAACAATATCATTGTGTACTAGTTTCCGCTCAAACTATTTACTATTCCACTATGTAACTTATAACTATTTTTGGGATATTTATGATATATCCACGTTTCCTGAATACCCTGATTCAAGGTAAGAGCATTATACAAGATACTCATATGAAATGATGTACTGTGATTTAAATTGCATATAGAGTCGTTCTATATGACCAATGCTACTGATCCTGCCACGTCACAACCAACGGTTTGATGCCGTAAGTGGTAATTTAGGGGTGTGAAAAATATTTTGTAGGCAACACGCGGTGTGCAATGGTTTGACCCAAAATGTGGGTTGAAGAGAGGCATGAGCGAGATAAGCAAGCATAATCTCATTAAGGCGATGAATTATGCGTTTGAATTGTTCAATTTGTTGGGATATGTGTGGGCTTGAAAAACAAAATTGGAGACCTTGGCCATTGGCAAAATCTTTAAAATGATGATTGTCAGATATGCCCTGGATCTCATTGGAATGACTTGATGGAAGTATGAAATTAGGTTTTAATATAGTTGTAAAAATTGTACAACTTTATGAAAGTTTTGAATTTAATTTTAGTGGAACGACCCATGTGTATTGAGCGAAGTTATCACAAGAACTGTGTAATATTTTGTAACCTGCTTTGCTAATGATTAGTGATGTCCATAAATCACGATGTATGATATCAAAATGTAAAGCGGTACTAAAATGAGACATAAAATGGCAAGCGTTTGTGTTTTTCAAGTTGACAAGAATTGCAAACAAGTGTCTTAACATGTTTATTACATGAAATAAAATTATTTGAAAATAGAAAATCAAAAACTGAGTGACTCGAGTGTCCTAGACAATCATACCAAAAGTCTTGAAAGGTGCTGCCAAAGCGGTGGAAGTGACCAGATATGTGAATGGACAAAGTTGACTTGAGCTATTGTGTCGGGATAGCATCTGTCCACTCTTATAGTCCTTCACTAGAAAAACCATATGGGTCAAAATTAATGGAGACAAGACTATCATCAGTAATTTTTTTTGACTAAAATAAGATTTTGGTCATGTTCGGTGAATATAACATATTTTTAAGGTTAAGCTTACGAAATGGTGTGGGTTAGGCGGTGTTACCTGATCCAAGTATTTTAACGCAAGTGTCATTACCTACAAAAATCACCAAATGAATAATTATACAATGGGTTATACAATGGGTTATACCATGTGTAATGGTAGGTGAGTGGGGCGTGCGTGATGCGTGAGAGGGGCCTATCTCGCCCCTTTGGAGCCCTCCCCCACAACACCAAGGCGTGAGGCATGAGCCCACTCATGGGATGATGACTGTTGGAAGCAAGAAAAAAACCTAATATTTATTTCTTTTAACCGTTGGAGCACCAAATTTTTTTTAATCACTATAAATTAACCATCCAACCTTTTAAACCAACATTCAACTCCCTAAAATAATCACTCATCTTTCTAAAATAACCCAATTTACAATCCAGAAAAAATGAGTTGGGAGGAGGAAATTATGAAATCGTCATCATCCGATTCAGACGAAGGAGCATTCATGTTTTTACGTAGCGTTCATGTCACACCCCCAAATTCCCACTCGTGGCGGATGTCCACGTGGATGTGACGTGTCCAGAATCACAGCTCAAGGTCATATAGAACAACTCTATATGCGTTTACAAATCCAAGTTTGACACATACACACAATAAAATAGTTTGCAGCGGAATAAAAGTTATCATATCATAATGCAGCGGAAATGTAAATAGTTAAATCATGCAGCGGAAATTAATAAGTTTAATACATCATTGTCAAACGAAAGTTAAATTGTTTTCGAAAACTGATCATAAACAGAAATGCATGAGGTTCCTAATGCTCGTCCCTTAGAGTGCGCATTCCTGTTATCCATAGCTTGCTAGTTACCTGAGAATACAAGTTTGAAAAAGTGTCAACACAATGGTTGGTGAGTTCACAGGTTTTGATATACATATATAGTAAGAAAGTGTGTCATGCTGTTTATCAATGTTAGTACCGAGCCCTAGGCCCAAAGTGTCAGTGCGTCACTACCGAACTAGACTTGTTTGTCCTTGCCTCCGCTATGCCTCGTATACATAGTAAGTTAGGTCAGAATTTGCACGGGTTATGACATCCAGTCAACATTGTGCCCCGTGGGGTTAGTCATTCCCTAATGGATCCATCCAATTCTACCACGTTGTTCGTACATTAACGGTAAGACTTTGTGAGGACTTGTTACGAGTTCAACACTTAATGTTTGTCCAATAAACCAGCATACACAATAATGTTTGTAATAGCAATAATGTTTGACTCGATGCAACTAGTATTCTCCCCCTATTTGAAAGCGTTTGAAAAAGAGTAAAGAGGGGCCGTAAACTCACCTTAGGGATATGATTGTACGTAAGCGTAAGCTCCTGAGTTGTCGTGTAGCACGTCGGTCACCGGCAACCTATATCGTATACCGTACGTGAGTTCGTGTATGTGACCGTGCTAGTGTTAGTGCTCGTGTTTGTGTCCAACAACCCTTGGTCGTTCATGTTTGTCCATGGCGGTCCACAATGACCGTGTTTGCTCGTGTTGGTCCATATTGACCGTGTTTGACCATGTTTGACCGTGTTTGACCGTGTTTGACCAAATTTGACCGTGTCAAATCAACGACCCGTTGGTGAATCGTGTGACGGTTTGTGAATCGTGTAGCAATCGTGTAAGTGTTTGTCGTTTGCAAAACGCGTAGGTCGCGTCTATGGACAACTTACTATTTATAGTAAGTTTCCATTTTTAGAAAGTTCACAAAGCATATCGGTTTTATAGTTCTAGCATGTTCAATAGTCCTACGTGATCATGTTAACACATAGCACATTATCATACAAGGTCACATAAGTCGTTTATATCATGTTAGCACACAAAAGTTTCCTAAAATGGAAAGTTTCCATTTTTAGCATACGTAACATCGGAAACCATCTAAATTAGCATCTAATCATCATGTTATAGTATTATAAGTCATTTAGCATGCTCAAATCATTCACAATATCCATAAGCCAAGGTTTCTAACAATAAAGTTTCCATTTTTAGAAACTTGCCAAAGTTCATACAAATGACTATTCTAAAACATTCCATTCCATTTTTATATCACAAATCATCATAATAAACCTTTCAACATCGTGTAAACATACTATCATGGTCTAAATCATCATTTAACAATTCTTGGTTCCTAAAAGTTACTATAAATAGAAGGTTTTATCAAAATCATCATTTTAACCATTTTAAACCAATCCAACCATGAGTAACCCTTCTAATATCAATAATAACATACCAACACACTCAAGACCATCCCAATACACATGGATCGTACATGCATGGTAACATTTCAACATTTTGCATACAAATCATAAGTTCTACTAATACTCATCATCATGGATCGTCACAAAATGTCATCTAGTCATCTTAGATCATCAAGAAACATAGTAAAACTAACAAACCCAGAAGTAAAAACTCGTGCATGTGAGCCATGGGTGCTTGCATGTGAGATTTACACATGCATGTGTGTGTAATAGTGTGAAAGACGAATTTTAGTCATGAGGACTACCTCCAAAGCTCCTAAGATCGTGAGATGAAGGTGAGAACAGCCTCTGGTGCTCCTGGTTTGTTGGTCTCGTTAGGAACAAGATGGAAGTGAGGGTGTTCAAGTCCCTAAATGGTCACCAATCTTCAATCTCACCAAACTTGAGCATCAAAGGTTCTCCAATGGCTGCTAATGGTGAAGAAAAGCTGTAACAGAGCTTCTGGAACAAGAAATGTCGAAGTATGATGGCTAGGCTTCGGTGAATGTGTTTTAGAGGTGGCTGGAAATGATTTCATCTTGGATTTATAAGATTTTGTCGCAGGGGCTGCGTCGCGTACCGCGATGTAGGTTCAAAAGATTCTTCGCGCTACGCGAAAGAATCCGGGGGTCAACTCCTCGCAGCGCCTGTCGCGTACCGCGACATTGCTTCCTATTGGGCCATCGCGTATCGTGATGGGCCCCTGAAGAGTCCAATTAGCCTGTTTCAATGGGTTTGATCCGTTCGTCGCCGTTTTCACGCTTCCGAACTATCGTTTGGCCTTGTTTGAACTTCCAAGTTCAATGTGTGAGTATTTTGTGAGGTTTCGAGTGTTGTGCTACACCATGTGCTTGACGTTCACCAACGTTCGTGTGTTTTGACACGTGTGTGCTGTTTGCCGAAAATTCCACGAATTATCCTGTTGTGTGTCAGTGTTTGTACTGTCGTGCCACGTGTCACACTAAATTAATCTAATTCTAGTGCCACGTGTACAATAAGCATTTAAATAAACATTTAAATAGTTATAAAGCTGACCTGGAAAATACGGGGTGTCACATCCTCCCCATGTTAGAAGGAATTTCGTCCCGAAATTCAACTTGTGTTGTCAGTGTTTGTCTGTTCCGCGAACAGGTGTGGGTACTTTTGTTTCATCTGGTCTTCACGTTCCCACGTGAATTCCGGTCCTCGTCGCGAATTCCATCGCACTTTCACAATCGGGATCTTGCTGAGTTTGAGCTTTTTGGTTTCCCGGTCCATAATCTCTACCGGTTCCTCGACGAAGTTCAATTGTTCGTCGATTTGTATCTCCTCGAGAGGAATAACAAGTGTCTCGTCAGATAAGCACTTCTTGAGATTCGAGATATGAAATACATTGTGCACGCTGCTCAGTTCAACTGGCAGGTTCAGTTCATAGGCTACAGGGCCTATTCGTTTTGAAATCTCGAAGGGTCCAATGTAACGAGGGTTCAACTTTCCTCGTTTGCCAAACCGAATGACACCTTTCCAGGGCGAGACCTTGAGTAACACTCTGTCTCCCACCTGGAATTCTAACGGTTTGTGTCGCTTGTCGGCATAGCTTTTTTGTCTGTCCCGAGCTGCTGCCATTCGCTTGCGTATTTGTACGATCTTCTCAGTCGTTTCGTGCACAAGTTATGGGCCAGTCAGTTGGCTGTCTCCAACTTCCGCCCAGCAAATGGGTGATCGACACTTACGTCCGTAAAGTGCCTCGAATGGTGCAGCTTGGATGCTAGTGTGGTAGCTGTTATTGTAGGAAAACTCAACTAATGGTAGATGAGATTCCCAGCTACTCCCAAAGTCAATAACGCAGGCTCGTAGCATGTCCTCCAGTGTCTGTATCGTTCGCTCACTTTGCCCGTCCGTCTGCGGGTGGTAAGCGGTACTCATGTCCAATCTCGTGCCCAAAGCCTTATGTAAAGACTTCCAGAAATGCGACGTGAAGCGACTGTCTCGGTCAGAGATTATCGAGATTGGCACTCCGTGTCGAGTGACCACTTCCTTAATATAGATACGAGTGAGTTTGTCTAGCTTGTCAGTCTCCTTGATAGGTAGGAAATGTGCAGACTTTGTCAGTCGGTCTACGATAACCCAGATGGTATCGCAACCACTTGCCGTCTTAGGCAGTTTAGTTACGAAGTCCATGGAAATCTGTTACCATTTCCACATTGGTAGTTCAGGTTGCTGAAGTAATCCTGATGGCTTCTGGTACTCAACCTTGACTTTTGAGCACGTTAGACATTTACTTACGTAAGTTGCTATTTCAGCTTTCATGTTTGGCCACCAATAGGTTGTCTTCAAATCGTGATACATCTTGTCAGAGCCCGGATGTACGGAATACCGGGCTCTTGTGAGCTTCGTCCATCACTACTTCTCTCAATCCTCCGTAGCGTGGAATCCAGATTCGATCCATTAAATAGTAAGCTCCGTCGTCTTTTGCCTTTATTTGCTTATCCATGCCACGCATGGCTTCAAGAGTGAGGTTTTCAGTTTTCAGAGCTTCTTGTTGTGCTATCCGAATTTGATTCGGTAGTTCAGAATGGATCGTGAGTTGTAGTGCGCGCACGCGTTTTGTCGTTTCTTTTCGACTCAACGCGTCGGCCACTACGTTTGCCTTACCGGGATGGTATTTGATAGCGCAATCATAATCGCCGATGAGTTCGACCCATCTTCGCTGTCTCATGTTTAGTTCCTTCTGATCGAAGATGTGTTGTAGGCTCTTATGATCGGTAAAGATAGTGCATTTCGTGCCATACAAGTAGTGTCGCCAGATCTTCAAAGCAAACACCACGGCTCCCAACTCAAGGTCATGCGTCGTATAGTTCTTCTCATGCACCTTCAGTTGCCGTGAAGCGTAAGCTATAACCTTCTCGCATTGCATCAGTACGCAACCGAGTCCTTGTTTCGAAGCGTCGCAGTACACCACGAAGTCATCACATCCTTCCGGTAGGGATAGGATGGGTGCAGTGCATAGTTTCTGTTTCAACAGGTTGAAAGCAGTTTCTTGTTTGTCTCCCCAATCGAACTTCTTGTCCTTATGAGTCAAGGATGTCAGTGATTGGGCAATCTTTGAGAATCTTTCAATGAATCTCCTGTAGTACCCGGCCAGTCCAAGGAATTGCCGCACCTCAGTTGGATTCTTGGGTGCTTCCCAGTTTTTGATGGCTTCGATTTTGGCTGGGTCTACGTGTATTCCCTGTTCATTAACCACGTGTCCAAGGAATTGGACTTCGCGAATCCAAAAATCGCATTTTGAAAATTTCGCGTACAGTTGCTCTTTCTTCAGTAGTTCCAAGACTAGCCTTAGATGTTCGGCATGCTCCTCCCGATCCTTTGAATAAATCAGGATGTCGTCGATGAACACTATCACGAATTTGTCCAGGTAAGGTTTGCACACTCTATTCATGAGATCCATGAATACTGCTGGTGCGTTGGTCAGTCCAAAGGGCATAACCAAGAATTCGTAGTGTCCGTATCGGGTTCTAAAGGCAGTCTTAGGAATATCATTCTCCTGTATCCTCAATTGATGATAACCCGATCTTAAATCGATCTTTGAATAGTAGCTTGACCCTTGCAACTGGTCAAATAAGTCATCTATTCGTGGCAACGGGTATCGATTTTTGATCGTTACTTTGTTCAACTCTCTGTAGTCAATACACATACGGAATGATCCGTCTTTCTTCTTCACAAACAAGACTGGTGCTCCCCAAGGTGAGAAGCTTGGTCTGATAAATCCCTTGTCTAATAGCTCCTGCAACTTATTAGACAGTTCTTGCATCTCCGTCGGTGCTAGTCGGTATGGAGCTTTGGCAATTGGTGTTGCTCCTGGTATGAGGTCTATTTGAAACTCAACTTGTCGTTTCGGAGGTAGTCCCGGTAGATCCTCGGGAAATACTTCCGGAAAGTCGCGGACTACAGCTATGTCCTCAATCTTCTTTTCTTTCTTTGGTTGTTCCGCAATGAGAGCTAGTATTGCGGTGTATCCCTTTTGAAGATACTTGTTTGCTTTTATGCATGACATGATGTTCAAAGGCACTCCCCGTGTTCTCCCTGAATCGAGATCTGTTCACCGTTCTGCAACGTCACTCGTACAATTTTCTCGTTGCATACAATCTCGGCTTGGTTAGCGGATAACCAATCCATTCCAACGACCACATCAAAGCTTCCGAGAGTTACTGGCATCAGATCGATTTCGAGTTCGTGACCCGCCAATGCCATAACGCATCCTCGAAAAATGTGTTGCGTTTCAATCAACTTGCCGTCGGCTAATTCTACAGTATATTTATAGTCTAGCGGTGTAGGGGTAATGTCTAGCAATTCACTAAACTCACTAGATATAAAACTCCTATCGGCACCGGTATCAAATAATATGCTAGCGTAGACATTATTTAAAAGAAACGTACCGGTTACGATGTTTGGGTCATCCTTGGCTTCCCCCGAGCCAATCACAAATGCTCGGCCCTTGGCCGCTCCCCCTCCGGCCTTCTTTAGTTGAGGGCAATCCCTCCTCATGTGGCCCGGCTTGCCACATTCATAACACCCCTTAAGAGTGTTTTGATTGTTGTTGTGCTGATTTTGTTGGTTGTTGGGATTGTTGTTGTTGATAGGAAATCTTGATCTGCAATCTTTGGCCATGTGACCATGCCTTCCGCACTTCAGGCATCGGTATCGTTCGCATTGCCCGGTGTGATGGTATGAGCATCGGTTGCACAGTGGGTATTTCCCTTGGTATACACCCTTCCCCTTGTCATCGGGTTGGGTGGCAGTGAAAGCTCTGGCTGGTGCAGATCTTTGTTGTTGTTGAGGTTGATGAGTTTGAGGGTGGCTGGGTTCCCACTTCCTCTTCTGGCTTTCTTGAGGCTTCACGTGCTCGCCTCGTTTCGGTAGCTTGCCCTGTGCTACGGCTTGATCAGTCAGCTTATGAGCCAGTCTGATCAGTGGTTGGATGGTGGTGATGTCAGACGCCATCGCTATGCTTTGAAATTGCTCGGGCAGTCCACTGATGAACTGCTCGATCTTCTTGTATTCCGGCGTCACCATAGCCGGGCATAGCTTGCATAGCTCGTGAAATCGAGTGCAGTACTGCTCGATCTCAGATCCCACCATCTTATGCACCCAGAATTCAGCTTCCAACTTCCTGATCTCATCACGAGGACAATATTCATCTTGCAGTAGCCGGGTGAAGTCAGCCCATGACATGGAGTTGGCACCGTCCAACCCCAGGGTTTGAACATGGGTATTCCACCATGTGAGGGCCGGTCCCTCCAGTGTACCGGTTGCGTATTTAACCTTATTCTCTTCAGCACAGTCGCACATGGCGAACACAGATTCAACTTTCTCCACCCAGCGAAGCATCCCAACAGCTCCTTCAGTCCCCTTGAACTTGTGGGGGTGGCAGTTCAGAAAGGATTTGAAAGAACATCCTTTGTTGTTGTTCCCTTGCGATCCTGCTGGTTAGAAACCAATGTCGTGTGTTAGTGCGTGACATCTACACTGTGTTAGTCATGTTAGGCAAGTGTTAGTACCGTTGTTAGTGCCACTAGTCTCGCTGGCGTGCTTGTTCGCCTCGTACTCCGCAAGTATCCTGTTGAATCTGCGTTCAACCATCATGTTGATCCTTGCCTTTTCGGCCTTACGTTTGAGTCTCAGGGCATTAGCTCCTCTTCCCGACATATTCTATACGGAAGGTTAGAATGTTAGTTAGCATGAGTTAGAGTGTTAGCCAATGTTATGAGAGAAGGCAAGTCAGATGTCATGTCAGAAGTCAGATCACATGTCATGATAGTAGTCAAGTCAGATGTTATGTCATCAAGTAGTCATGGTCATAAATGCGATAAGTAAAACAAAACATAATTCTCATTAATAATAAGCTTGAAGTACAATAATTTCAAAAGGAAATACATAATAAGTTCTTCGAGCACATCCCGCTCGTCTAGGCCAAAATAAGGAAAGTACAAAACACAACAGCCCTCTAATCCGAATCCATAGAGACGTGTGAAATATCGCTAGCAGCGTCTCCGTCATCATCATCCTCCTCCGGATCCTCATTAGGATCCTCATCAAAGTCCTCTTCTTCGAGGTCCTCGGCCTCGAATTCAGGACCATCCTCCTGTGGTGGTTCCTCAATAAACTGTGCAGCCCATGCGTTAAGCATGGCATCGCTAGCCTGCACCATCGCCTGAGTCTCGGTTATGTCGGTCCGATTCTCGGTGATACGCACATCATGCTCCTGCACGACGTCAACGACCTGTCCGTGCTGGGTCATCAGTTGAGACACTTGGAGGCGTAGAGTCTCCATCTGTGCCTCTAATCTGTTGTTGTGTTTCTCCAGCCTATCGTTTTGTCTCTCTAGTCGATCGTTCTTCTCGTGAAGAGCCCGAACCTCTTCCGATAGTCCCCTAGTCTTCCAGACCTCCCGTCGAGTGCAAGCAACATGTGCCGCGAAGGCAACTCTGGAGTATGGCGGGAAGCCATCCCCAATATCTGGCCCGTGTAGCGTCCCTAGCCCGCCGATCCCTCTCGGCGTCAACCTGGGCTACGATATCATCAATCCGTCGCCGGCTCTCTGCAGCCATGTCGCCAGTGGTAGGGAGTCGGTCTGCGTTCCTACCGGTGCTGTCATTGTTGGCCATCCTGTAAGTTCTTCGTTAGTAAGCAACAGTTTAATAAGTAACAATGTCATCAGTGTGCAAGTTCTACGTGTAGTGTCTAGCGTTGAGCAATGGCTATAGTCTAAGTTCACTACATGCAAACCTAGTTCCCTATAACCAAGGCTCTGATACCAGTCTGTCACACCCCCAAATTCCCACTCGTGGCGGATGTCCACGTGGATGTGACGTGTCCAGAATCACAGCTCAAGGTCATATTGAACAACTCTATATGCGTTTACAAATCCAAGTTTGACACATACACACAATAAAATAGTTTGCAGCGGAATAAAAGTTATCATATCATAATGCAGCGGAAATGTAAATAGTTAAATCATGCAGCGGAAATTAATAAGTTTAATACATCATTGTCAAACGAAAGTTAAATTGTTTTCGAAAACTGATCATAAACAGAAATGCATGAGGTTCCTAATGCTCGTCCCTTAGAGTGCGCATTCCTGTTATCCATAGCTTGCTAGTTACCTGAGAATACAAGTTTGAAAAAGTGTCAACACAATGGTTGGTGAGTTCACAGGTTTTGATATACATATATAGTAAGAAAGTGTGTCATGTTGTTTATCAATGTTAGTACCGAGCCCTAGGCCCAAAGTGTCAGTGCGTCACTACCGAACTAGACTTGTTTGTCCTTGCCTCCGCTATGCCTCGTATACATAGTAAGTTGGGTCAGAATTTGCACGGGTTATGACATCCGGTCAACATTGTGCCCCGTGGGGTTAGTCATTCCCTAATGGATCCATCCAATTCTACCACGTTGTTCGTACATTAACGGTAAGACTTTGTGAGGACTTGTTACGAGTTCAACACTTAATGTTTGTCCAATAAACCAGCATACACAATAATGTTTGTAATAGCAATAATGTTTGACTCGATGCAACTAGTATTCTCCCCCTATTTGAAAGCGTTTGAAAAAGAGTAAAGAGGGGCCGTAAACTCACCTTAGGGATATGATTGTACGTAAGCGTAAGCTCCTGAGTTGTCGTGTAGCACGTCGGTCACCGGCAACCTATATCGTATACCGTACGTGAGTTCGTGTATGTGACCGTGCTAGTGTTAGTGCTCGTGTTTGTGTCCAACAACCCTTGGTCGTTCATGTTTGTCCATGGCGGTCCACAATGACCGTGTTTGCTCGTGTTGGTCCATATTGACCGTGTTTGACCATGTTTGACCATGTTTGACCGTGTTTGACCGTGTTTGACCAAATTTGACCGTGTCAAATCAACGACCCGTTGGTGAACCGTGTGACGGTTTGTGAATCGTGTAGCAATCGTGTAAGTGTTTGTCGTGTGCAAAACGCGTAGGTCGCGTCTATGGACAACTTACTATTTATAGTAAGTTTCCATTTTTAGAAAGTTCACAAAGCATATCGGTTTTATAGTTCTAGCATGTTCAATAGTCCTACGTGATCATGTTAACACATAGCACATTATCATACAAGGTCACATAAGTCGTTTATATCATGTTAGCACACAAAAGTTTCCTAAAATGGAAAGTTTCCATTTTTAGCATACGTAACATCGGAAACCATCTAACTTAGCATCTAATCATCATGTTATAGTATTATAAGTTATTTAGCATGCTCAAATCATTCACAATATCCATAAGCCAAGGTTTCTAACAATAAAGTTTCCATTTTTAGAAACTTGCCAAAGTTCATACAAATGACTATTCTAAAACATTCCATTCCATTTTTATATCACAAATCATCATAATAAACCTTTCAACATCGTGTAAACATACTATCATGGTCTAAATCATCATTTAACAATTCTTGGTTCCTAAAAGTTACTATAAATAGAAGGTTTTATCAAAATCATCATTTTAACCATTTTAAACCAATCCAACCATGAGTAACCCTTCTAATATCAATAATAACATACCAACACACTCAAGACCATCCCAATACACATGGATCGTACATGCATGGTAACATTTCAACATTTTGCATACAAATCATAAGTTCTACTAATACTCATCATCATGGATCGTCACAAAATGTCATCTAGTCATCTTAGATCATCAAGAAACATAGTAAAACTAACAAACCCAGAAGTAAAAACTCGTGCATGTGAGCCATGGGTGCTTGCATGTGAGATTTACACATGCATGTGTGTGTAATAGTGTGAAAGACGAATTTTAGTCATGAGGACTACCTCCAAAGCTCCTAAGATCGTGAGATGAAGGTGAGAACAGCCTCTGGTGCTCCTGGTTTGTTGGTCTCGTTAGGAACAAGATGGAAGTGAGGGTGTTCAAGTCCCTAAATGGTCACCAATCTTCAATCTCACCAAACTTGAGCATCAAAGGTTCTCCAATGGCTGCCAATGGTGAAGAAAAGCTGTAACAGAGCTTCTGGAACAAGAAATGTCGAAGTATGATGGCTAGGCTTCGGTGAATGTGTTTTAGAGGTGGCTGGAAATGATTTCATCTTGGATTTATAAGATTTTGTCGCAGGGGCTGCGTCGCGTACCGCGATGTAGGTTCAAAAGATTCTTCGCGCTACGCGAAAGAATCCGGGGGTCAACTCCTCGCAGCGCCTGTCGCGTACCGCGACATTGCTTCCTATTGGGCCATCGCGTATCGCGATGGGCCCCTGAAGAGTCCAATTAGCCTGTTTCAATGGGTTTGATCCGTTCGTCGCCGTTTTCACGCTTCCGAACTATCGTTTGGCCTTGTTTGAACTTCCAAGTTCAATGTGTGAGTATTTTGTGAGGTTTCGAGTGTTGTGCTACACCATGTGCTTGACGTTCACCAACGTTCGTGTGTTTTGACACGTGTGTGCTGTTTGCCGAAAATTCCACGAATTATCCTGTTGTGTGTCAGTGTTTGTACTGTCGTGCCACGTGTCACACTAAATTAATCTAATTATAGTGCCACGTGTACAATAAGCATTTAAATAAACATTTAAATAGTTATAAAGCTGACCTGGAAAATACGGGGTGTCACAGTTCAAGCAACATTAACATTCGGCGTAGCTAATATTGAAGAAAACTCTACGTAAGTGTTACGTCTGAAAAAATAAACCGTGATTGTAAATGTGGTAATAAACGCCTTGTTCAAGACTATTTTACTGAAATTTCAACTTACGACTACACACATTTCAAACATTGTTTTCAAATGAGCTGCAATTTATTTATTCAAATCATTAGCAATATGGAAGAAAGTTTTCCTTATTTTCAACAAAAAATCAATGGAACCTGTGTAGCAGGTTTCACACCTTTACAAAAGTGACAAGTGCTATTCGACAGTTGGCCTACGACACGTGTAGCGATTCTTGGGACGCATATTTAAGGTTGTTGGATAAAGTTTCACAAGATAATCTTTACAACTTTTGTAAAGGTGTTGTAACATTATACGGCTCACGATATTTGAGAAAGCCATCATGGAGCGACGTTCAACAAATTTATGCAGTACATGAACATGTCCATGGCTTTCCCGGCATGCTCAGAAGCATCGATTGCACACACTAGGAGTAGGGGTGTCGAAAATACCCGAACCCGACTAACCCGACCCGCACCCGAACCCGAATAAGCTTAATAGGGTCGGGTTATTCGGGTCAAAAATGTTAGTCGGGTTATTCGGGTCAACCCGATTAACCCGAACTGTTAATAGGGTCGGGTTTCGGGTATATTTTTAAAAGTTAGTCGGGTTTCGGGTCAACCCGAATAACCCGAATAAGAATTATTTTTATTTTTTTATATATATTAGTTATTAAATGTAAGATATATTTAACTTTTTACAAAATTATGACAATGACTATTAATCAAATTATATATGAAAAATAAATTATTTACATATTTTTCATTGAATTATGTTTGTACAATGAATTATTTGTAGAAATTTAAAATTAGGACAAGATAATAACACATAGATACCAACCCGACTAACCCGACTGACCCGACCCGAATAACCCGTGACCTGACTAACCCGAACCCGACTAACCCGAACGTTATTCGGGTCGGGTTGCGGGTTAATAATTTTTTAGGAAAAACCCGACTAACCCGACCCGATTAACCCGAAACCCGATCGGGTTGACCCGATCAACACCCCTAACTAGGAGTAGCAAAATTGCCCAATCGCTTGGCGAGGATCTCATCAACGAGGCTATCACCACCATCCTACAATAATGCTTGAAGCAGTGGTCTCTAATGATCTCTGGATATGGCATGCGTATTTTGGTGTTTCTGGATCGAATAAAGATATTAATGTTTTAGATCAATCCCCGATATTTGACGACATATTAGACAGAGTCGCACCGCGGTGTTCATTTTATGATAATGATACATACTATAAGTATGGGTACTATCTTTCCGATGGTATCTACCTTGAGCATGCTACGTTTGTCAAATCATTTACATGTCCTCGTGAGGGGGCGAGAAAGGATGTCGAACGGGCGTTCGGTGTCTTTAGAAAGAAATGGCATATGATAACTAATCCACGTAGGATTTGGGAGAAAAGTAGAATTCGAGATGCTATGTATGCTTGCATTATTTTGTATAACATGATTTTTGAGGACAAAGAAAAAGTATTTGCCAAAATTACGAAGAGTTTGATGTGCCGGTTGAAGACATTACACCGGGAGAAAGAATTGAAATACGAGCCGAGATCCAAAGCAGGGAAATATATAACATGCTTAAAGATGATTTGGTTGAACATGTCTGGAAAAATCAAAGAGAAAATATGTAGTTTTTTTTTTAAATTTTATTATGTAGTTTATTTTTTATGATTATGTAATTGTTTTTTACTTTTATTTTATTTTAAATAACAAAATGTATTTTTTAATTAAAAAAAAATAAAAATCAAATAATAAAATATTGAATAAAGGTGGTGATGACGTGAAGTGATAGGAAAGTGATGAGAGAATGATGATAACACATGTAATAATGATGTGAAGTGATAAGGGGTGATGGTGTTGGTTGATTATGTGACACTTGCGTGAAGTGATGGGGGCTTGATGACTACACATGGCCTTAGTAATTTTACCTTGGTCTACGGTTAAGTAATCAGTTGCACCCAAATCCATATACAAAGCATTCTCTACTAAGAGTTTGGTACCATTTGGTAAAACCAAATTTGATTTTCCCATTCCCTCTATCAAGTCTATAGGATCTCGTATTGTATTAATGGTTTCCTTAGTTGGTTTCAATACATGAAAAATATTTTTTAGATTTTAGAGTAGAGTGTGTGGTACCATTATCTGCTATACACATATCTCCATCACTTGTTTGGATAAGTGCTCCGTTGATATTCATTTTACTTTTCAAATCAAAAGAAAATAATAAGATACTACGAAAGTTTCAACATAATCATAAAATATTTTCCATAAAATGAAAAGTTAATTATACATAACTTAGTACAATTAAACAGAACATATATAATTCTTACACTATTTATTTATATAACATATATTCGTTCAAATCTCTAATTATGGGTGAACAAAAAAGATGAAAAATCGAACCGGAACCGAATTAACCAAAAAAACAAACCGGAACCGAATTAACCGAAAAAACCGAAACGAAACCGAATTAACATAAAAAACCGAGCAGAAAAAAAGAAACCGAATTTTTCGGTTCGGTTTTTCATATTCTAAAAACCAATCCGAACCAATTTTTAATCATGTTTAAAAATTAATATATATAGTTGGTGTTTGATCAATTAATTTATGAATTATATATTGTTAAACGTGTTTGTATTTTCAATATTTGGATGTGAGAGAGAACTAAAAAAACAACAAAAACAAAAAAAATTAAAAACCAAAAACAAAGAAAATTAAAGAAAAAAAAAACTGAACTGAAACAGGAAAAAAACCGAAAACCCAAACCGAGTGGTTCATAATAACTAAAAACCGACTATGTAAGTTTCGATTTCGGTTTTACCAAAATTTGAACCGAACCGAGCACACCCATAGTTGTAAATATGGAGCATCTAAAAAATAATAAAAAAATTAGTCAAGACTGTTAATTAAAGAGAAAAATGAGACGAGTATAATGACGTAATTTTTTTAAAAAAATAATATACTATAAAAAAGTTAATAATGTTTAAAAAAAAGAGGAGGTAAAATTTATATAAAAAATGGATTTACTAAAATATATTAAATGGTGACACTTGTCACCAACATATTAAATCTAGCTTTTTGAGTGGTTAAATAATGTACAAAATATCCTCCTATATTAAAAAACTAAAAATGACACGTGACACGTGACACGATCTTATGCAGTTACTTTTAAATTAATCATTAAATGATAGTTAATGTGTTAGTTCATTTTTGGTGGGTTATATTTTTATCCTTTCCCTATGTGTGTGTATATATATATATGTGTGTGTGTGTGTATATATATAGAAATGGTAATATTCAAATAACAACTCGCTCTTAAAGCATTAACCCAGATAACTTTGTCAAGATAAAACCAATTTTTAGATTTTTTTGAACATTATTGTAACAAATGTACAACACTTTCTTCTTTTATAAGTTTATGAAAATTCATTACCGTTTGAGACGTAACATCGTTGTAAAATTTTCACTTACAGCACTGTAACTATTTTAGGCCTAAAAATTACAACGATTGTACATCTCAAATGGCGATTAATTTTCGCAAACTCATAAAAGAAGAAAGTGCTGTAGATGTGTTACAATGATGTTAAAAAAATCAAGATTTGGTTTCATTTTGGCAAAGTTATCTGTGTTAATGCTTTAAGAGTGCATTATATATATAGGGGATGGTTCGAATGTTAACCCTTTTTTATTGCGATAATCGAATAACTACATCTTATTACTTTGGGGTCCATATTAAAGTAAATTTAAAGGTGTATGTTTTTTCTTGTTTTTTTATTAATGTAAGTGAGCCCTACATTAATTAAAAAAAGAAAAAAACCTACACTTTTAGATTTATTTTAGTGTGGGCCCCAAAGTAATAAGATGTAGTTATTTGATTAACGCAATAAACATGGGTTAACATTTGATCGTCTTCCTATATATATGTGTGTAATATATATGGTAATAGCGTTGCATAGTAAAATGAATTGTAATGCATAGTTGTCTTATGCATATAGTGATGTTATGATAATTTATATTTGGACAACCAAAAGTATTTTAACTTTTAAAAAGAGTAAACAAAAATAAGGGTATTAAATTTGTAAGATTAGTTAGGGATTTGAGTTTTTCTTAAATTTGAGAGATTTGAGTTTTGTTTTAATTTAAACGATTGGTTATTAGTGAGAAACATTTTGCAAGTAATTTTTCTGATATTTTTATAAAATATTTGTGAGAATTTTGTATGATTTTATGTTTTTATGAAAAAATTGTATAGAGTTCGTGATAACATATTTGATTTTTGATATGTAACTTATGTTTCTGCAAATGATATATAATACCCGTTCTTAGGAGTGTACTGTGATAACCTGTCGTAACATGTGAGAGGAATAAACCTAGTTATTTTCAAAAGACAAATTATGGATTTAAAGTAGATAGATTACTTGCATATGTTATAGCCAGATATATGAACTTTATACACCCATATATGTATTTGTTTTAATTAACATAACAAATCAATAACCATCAATTTTTTTTACTTGTTAAACTTCCCCTATTGTACAACCACCTTATCTTTGACTTCCATACTACACATCAAGGAGCCTTCTTTAAACACATATGTAATGTCCCCCTTTAATGTAACAAACTAACACAACTTTGTTGTATCCCCTACCCATAAAATTCAAGTTAGTATTGATTTGAACCCATTATACGACCCGGTTATTCTTAAACACAACACGTCCCATTTGTTACTAAAAAACAATCTAAAGAAAGAAATCTATATATTGAATCAAATTAGTTGTGAATTTAACTACACATCTATCCTGCATAAATCCATCAAACCCGACTCGTTAGATAACATTGACCCCTTTGATAGAAGGGTCACACAATTATCAAACCTACCCCACGGCCCCTTGATCTATCACTTAAAGGCCCATTTCAATTTTTTGACTTGCTAAGTCGCACCTAACCTCTGCCAACCCGACCCGAGAGTTGGCAAGATCAAATTCCATCCACATGTTTTGCTGATGATGATGTCCGATCACGTAGGCTTCAATCCCAAGAAGATCCGAATTCCCAAACGTGAAGCAATGAATTTGATCATTTTCTTTAATCAAATCTGGTACTTGAACCAGTAACTTCTCACCCGAAACACTCATTTGGGCACCTCGAAACATCATAGTAACACTGGGTAACACAGTTAAGCTCACAAGGGTCGGGTCAATCCGGTAACAAAGGTCCATTGCACCTTGAAAGACGAAATCCGGATCCTCATAGACCCGTAACACCAAATTGGTTTGATTCAAATACTCGTTTTTCAAAGCCGTGTAAACGGGTCCAAGAAGAAAAGTAAACTGGGTACCCGAGTCCACAATGGTTTGACCGGCACCGGTGTGGTCGGGTACATATATCGATTTAGGCAAACCAAGAACCGTCTCACCAACTTTGATGCCCTCGAGCTGAACCGTGTATGCGACCCGATCAAAATACGGTAACGGCAACGAGATGTTGACTAACGGCGTGTAGTTTAACGGCTGGAGCCATGAAACATTAGCATCTCCGAACAGTAAAAATCCGGTCGAGTCCCGACCCGATATGCAATACGAGAACTTCGGGTAACCCATCTGAGAAACGAATGATAAAGAACCCCGGTTCATACCGATTAACCCGGTCGTTTTCGAATCTTCATCTTGATTGGAGCTGGAACCGGAGTCCATGCACCCGAACACGATTTGAGGGTGGTTGGAGTCAGTGAACCGGAAGGTGTCATAGGCGAGATTACCTTCGACGGAGGTGGCGTCGGCGTAGGAGACAATGGCGTGGCAGAGGTTGTTCGGATCACAGGAAGCGGGCACATTGAAATCTCGGGTTCGGGTCGTGCAAGTGGGGGAGGTACAAGGAACAGGAGTGTAGGATCTGGAGGCATGTGGGTCGAACCATAATGGTGTGGTGGGGGTTTGCTTGCAGCGGAGCCATGTGAGCTCGCTGCCGGTGTCGAGAACAACGGTGACTTGCTGCGGCGGTGAGCCGACGGAGAGGGAGACCGTTAAAGAAACGTTATGGTGGAAAGAAAGCTTGTTTGGAAGAGACCCAGATGGAATTGATTGAATCTTGAGGGGTAAGATTAGATTTTGTGATGATTGTGAGTAACAAAATGATGACATAAATAGGTTTTGAAGAAGAAACATAGAAAGAAACGACATGGAAGAAAGAAAGAGGGCAAAAACACAGAGACAAGAGTATCTGATTATATATATTGTTTAGTTTTTGTTGTCACAACACAAGTTTCATGGTGTCATGTAATGTGGTGTAATGTGTGTTTTTCTAGGTTTGTAAACGAATCAAATGAACATGAATATACATGTTTGTGTTCGTTTGTTTAACTTTAACGGAACAAACAATCAAACATGAATATTTAAAGGGATACGTGTTTCTTATTCGTGTTCGTTCGTTAAGAAACTTATTATGTTTGTGTTCTTTCATCTTTGTTCGATAATAGTATAAACGACAAGTTCGCGAGCATAAGTAAACAAACATAAACGAATGTAATTGAACAAACATAAATAAACATAACTAAAGAAACAAAAAAACAACCATAATTGAACACACATGGTTAAACGGACGTGAAAAACGCAGGATTCTAAACTCACATCAATATTAGCTCATTTCTGTTAATAAGTTCATTAAAATTTGGGTAAAATAAAAACGACACTAACATGTTAATTTAAAAAGGAGACGGATGTATCATTGATTTATTAAATTAAATGAATTGATTTATTAATAATAATAAATGAACGAACCTGAATGAACAAATATAAACAAACATAAATGAATAGAGGTGGCAATTTTTACTCAAATCAAAGGAAATTGGTTGATTTGGGTAAATAATTGTAGTATAATGGGTTGAAATGGGCAACATCATAATATTGAATGGGTTGAGATGTGTATCACTTAAATACAATGTGGGTCAAGATGGGTAACCAAAAAACTACTTAAATGCAATGTATTCAAACATTTAAAAATGATCGATTAATAACATATTTATAAGAAAATCATTAAAAATTATACAAATTAACTATTTGTTTAATTATAACACATCTTAAGCTAAACTAAATTGATGTTTTCTAAGAACAACTCATTTAGACCAGAACTGATTTTGCTTAAAGCCCGTTCTAACCCACACACATCTTGAACCGAAATCATTCTGACCCGTTTCCCAATCCGACCTAACCCGCCCATTTTGCCAGGCATATAAATGAATGAACATAAACGAATGTTCTCAAACGTAAATGAACGAACGAGACGTGTGTTCATGTTCGTTCGTTTAGTTAATGAACAAAAAATTTTGTTCATGTTCATTTAATTACGAAATAAACAAATGTGAACGAACTTAAACTAAACAATCAACGAACGCTTCACGAAACGTTTCGCTCATTTACATGCTTATCTCTTTCTATCATAGAGATTAAGTTCCGCAGATTTCTAACACGAATTTGTTAACAAAATAAAAAGCTATAAAAATAAGGAATTAAAATTGAGTTAAATAAGTTTTCTTATAATTAAATTGATCGATACGATTATAACATGGCTACAATCGTGTTTAAATAGGTATTAACTATTAGACTATATTAGGACTCCTGTCTTAACTTTTCTGAAATGGATAAATATATATTTAGTTTAAAAAATATATATATATTTTTTAAAATATGAAATGAATTGTTATTTAAAGATTTTGTTGTCTTTTATATTATTTTATTGCTTATAAATCACGTTTATTAGATCAAGTTTTGCCATGTAGATTGTGTATTAAGCATGTTACATTTAATCATTTTAAACATGTCAGATCCGTATAAACCATTTATTATTATGCCTTTGTGTTTCGAATAATTTACATGTTAACATGTAGTATTCGTATCTAGTTTCTTTATTAGTCGTATTGTTTGGTGTCTTAATCGTTTAACATATTCAGGTCTTTGTTCGTGTTTCAAGCATGAGTGGACTCACATTTATTCAAACAGGGTTACGGGACCCTATTGAATTTCAACTCGTTAATAAAACGTCTGTTGCAAAATTTCTTTTGAACGCATAGCATTTTTTCAGTGATCTCGTAAGTACAATTATATTAAATATATAATACTAAAATTAAAGTTGGTTGAATTATTATTTGATTGAGGGACTTTTTTTCTTAAATTCCAAACTTTGACCAAGTTTAATTACAAAACTACCCCTAAATCCCAACCCTAATACCAATTATTTCATTGAGATTGTAATTTTATTGTTTGTTTTTAGATGATAATGTATTTCAAGTATGTAATCATATGTTATTATTTTATCCGATCTAACCTGGCTTGTCCTGGTGGCCCGAACACAATCTTAAAATTGTAACATCGAGTAAATCAGGGAAAAATGACCTCATAGGAAAAAAATACTGGATTCGCCGCTGATTTAACGAATTGAAACATTTAGTTAAACATGTGATATTCGTATTAAGCATATGTGTTATCATACGTTGGTTTCACACATTTAGATCTGCTTTAAGTGCTACAAAATTAAAATATGCTTGAATATATAGTAAAAAAATGTTTATTTTTGTTTCAACCATCTTTCTCACCCACGTATAACACGGTTAGTGTGTGAGGGTTGGGCCAATGTGTTTTGAGTTATTTGTGGAAGGTGTACGTGTGCTAATATATGGTTGGAGGATTTAGGTATCTTGGTCCACCAAAACCGACATGCTTGTCAGAAACTATGACATTTCAACCATCTTAATTCATAATCACATTTCTTTTTTTAACAATCTTGAGTCATTGAGGGATAACAGAGTATTATTTTGTCATCAGCAATATCATCCAATCATATTCACCATCAAGTTATCAGTTCTAAAGAAAACTTAATACCTTAAGAAAGCCCCTTCTGAGATTTGAACCAGGACCATTTGGTTCATAAACCTTATCACACCATCAAGATACGCTCGATTATAATGCCTTTGGTCATAATCACATTTCTTGATTAAATTTTGTAACTTTTGAAATTTAGCTTCTATGGATTATAGATACTTGTTTTTGTTATCAAATCACTTTCATAGTTGAGAGGGCAATCAAAGGTTTAGATCAGCCATTAGCTAGGTTTGGTTTTTATAAATTGGTAATCTAAACCTAATTGCTGAAATGTTTAGATCAACAAGTAGTCATGTTTAAAATTGGATATCCGAACTGATTTTGGATGGTGAATTTCAAAATCTAAATCCGAATTTAGAATTTTAGATATTCGAAATTTCGGATTCGGATATCCATTGACTCGGAAAAAGACAAAACAATTATTTTATGGTTTTGGAAAAAAATTAAAATTTTTAAGAAAGATATTTCAGATATCCAAAATATCCGGATAAGTATCCAAATATTCGAAGAATTATATGAAAATTATCATAAATATCTGAATAAAAAAACTATTCTGGATAGTTCGGATTACTATTATATAATATTATATAAAAAATATCAATTTTCGAAAAACTTTATTATTCAAACATGCATCTTTTTTATATATTTATATTCACTTTATCTATTATAAATACTAGTAAACTTATGATGTGTAACATATATATAATTTACTAAAAGTTATTTTCTTTATAATTTACTTTTTCCAAGTTGCCTAAACCGAGTACTCTCAACTCTCGAATCAACTGACCTGAGAGCGCTTAGTGGCTTCTCAAACTATAATTTGTAACTATAAAATTGAAGTTTTAGTATAATTAATGTATTCTATTTAAAATAAATTTATTTAGTTATATTTCATATTTAATTATATTCATAAGAGACAATTTCACACCCAATGTAAAAAAAATGTCACCATGATCAAATATATCATAAGACCGTATGTAATCGTTACCCACTCCTTACATCATGTAGGCGTTATATAGACGCCACATAGACAACTACTGTCATCATCGATAAGTCATATACACATTTGTAAACATCACTAAGTTTATCCATGAACACACGTCTCCAACAACTTGTTTTCAACGAGTTTATCCTTGTGACAACATTTATTGCATTGTTGTCATGCCCTGCTCACGTTGGATGTGTAACGGAGCTGGTGGCACGAAAAGGGCGTGACGAGGGGCTCACACGGGCTACCAGTACGTCCCATTACACACACCCTAATATGGGATAAATATATGAAAATTATTTTTGAATATGCATCAAAATCTTATATTTTAGACGTGCGGTTGTGATATGTGTGTGTGTATACATATAGGATTTGATACAAATAAGAACCCTGCTTAATTGCGGTAACCCAATAACTTTGACAAAAAATGGCCGAATCTTTGGTTTTTTTCATTGTCTTTATTATACATATTCCATGGGATCTAATCAACAAGGGCATATCAGTTAGGTTTGGTAAATGATCACATGTGTGACATTATGGACATACCGCACTAATAAACTAACTCAATAACCTATCCTGAGGCTTTCAAAACAAACACTTTTCAAGGAAGAGATTGAACGACTTAAAAATCGGTTCTAGCTAAACAATGTTAGAACAAACAGGAAAGGAGTGTTGTTTTTCATTAAACAAACCAAATCAAGTTTTCTTATATCAGGAGACAAAGCATACACTCTTTCCTCAAGACTTTCTTTTTCAAAACGTTTGTCGTGACGAATAGAAGTTCAGAAGTGGAGGAATTTGATTTCCATTAAGGACATCATCGTGGATCACCGAAGGGGTGGTGGGCTGGCGGCTGAGCCTTGCTCTATGTATGCCCTATATATAAACTACCTTTGATGATTTGGGATGGTGTCAGTAATGAGGTTCAGGTTGAACACTTCTGTAAGTCATTCGTATCTTCAACACCATTTACATATCATTTTCTAAACCGTTTGCGAACGAGAAGAGTTTTCTTAAAACAAACAATATGAACTCACCAACCTAGTGTTGACAGATTTTACATGTTCTCAGGTGATGAACATGTGTAAGCAAGATGCCTTTAGAGAAAGAAAGATATGATCCATTAGACGACCCTACAACTCCTACATGGAATCTTACAGAGCCTCACCGGCTACAAGATTCAAGACTTGCTCTTTTGCAAGCAATTTTTGTGAAGCATCTGGGTCACGCCCAAGATGTCCAGGTCAAGTTGTAATACAGTTTTAATTTAAATTTATTTTATCAAAGTAAATTCGTGTTCTCATATTATCATGTGCTATGTAAACAATCTGATTATTCCGATTCAATCATGCCCCGGGACTATTCCGCCCGATGGGTTTTCGATCCAGCCCGCCGGCCCGGGGTAAAAAATTGGAGCTCACCGTCATCATCTATCAAGTTCTTCTTAGTTTTAATGAAAAATGTGCTTTGCTTTTTTATAAATAGTGATACAAATATGCGTTTATGATAATAATATACATTATTACATTTGTGCAAAATGATTGTTCATACATGTACACTTATATGCATGGATATTAATGTTTGTAATGAATGTTTGTCAAAGTATGTTTTGATTCGAATAAACAAATGCCACCAAGTGTTATTCAGCTCAAATGAACAATATTGGTTCGAATAAACAATGTGTTGATCAATTTGGATGAACAAAGTCAATTCAAATTAACAAAGCAACATTTAGTTAGGATAAACAAACTCTTGATTGCCAAATTACGAACCATTTTGCTTAGAGAGAAAAGCTCTCTTAGTTGAAGATAAATATGATATTGATTGGTTTACTATTATGAGGAAGTTATGGTGAATGAAGATCAACATGTGGCTTTCAAGGCACACGTGTCAAACAAAAATGTTGAATCTTCTTTACCTAAGTTATTATATAATATTAAACCTAACTGTCTTAAGTGTTGTGCATATGCAACAAAGCTGGATATGATATTTGAGCACAACCAAACTTTATTGGATGAATGTTAATTGTGTTGAGGCCAACAATAAACAATATCTTGAAAATGAAAAACTTTACACGATTAAAATTGAAGAATACCTTTCATATATTAAACATTTAAAGTTAAAATTGGCAGATCAAGAGGATAACATTATTCATATACTTAAGGAAAGTGAGAAAAAAGATGTGTAACATCAGTGCCGGAACCGCCACCGGAACAGTGATCTCTACAGTACAGGAACAGTAAAACAGGTATGAATCACACATTTCAGTATTTTTCATATTCATAGCATTTATCATTATCATAGTGAGTTGTCATAGAACAGATTCAGACACATTTAACAGAAACACAGTTCAGAACAATGGTTCTTGAGTCGGATAATTATCTGGCAACACAGAACCATTATGTGATTATTTGATTAGGATTTATTATGTATAAACGTATGTGAGGCCTTACAGAACAAAACACACGAATGTCGTTATGTGAATGCTAAATTTACGGGTTATTCGTATAGGTGACGATCTGTACGAATATATCTGAAAGTTTAACGTTCTGAATGATATTCTATAATTAGAAAACAAGGTTGAAAAGTATAGTTATCGCCGTGTTTGTACGGGTGACGATCCGAACGAATACGCGCGACGACCGTACATTTCAATTTAAACAGTTAATTAATATTTTAAATTTGTTTATAAATAAGAAGATATTAGTTAATTTATTAGGAATCACAACCTAGAATAGTTAAATAAATTTTATTTTATAATCGTATCGTTTTACCGCGAAAACCACGCGAAACCGACACATTACGCGAAACCGAACGAGACCGAATAACCGGGTATTTTCCTAATCATTTAATGAGTCATTAAGACTCCAACAACCACCACCAAGACCCACTTTCCTTCTCATTTTCGTCCACCATCCTCCTCTCTCTAGAAATCGTTTCTCCACCTTCTCTCTAGAAGATCTCAACCGTTTCAAGTCGGATTCGATCAAAGTTGGCGTCATTTCGATTCTTTCGACTTGTAGATCAAGGAAGTACAAGCGTTTCGAGCTTCCATCCACGAAATCTAAGGTAAATGGCAATTTTAAATTCGGTTTTAAGGGGTGCTACGACCCTTAGGGTTTTGTTGATATTGTAGCCGCTTCCCACACTAGTAAACACTTAGATCACTCAAGTAAACAACTAGAAAGAGGTTAGAAATTTTGTTGTAACAGAGCTGGATCATAAAAAGAAAGAAGTTGCAGGTTCGTGGGGCTAAAGGGACGAGTGATGATGCAGGTTCGCTAGCCGAACCCTACACGAACCACACAATCCAGCCGAACCCTGCAACCCTAGTCTGCAACGAACCCTGCTCGGCCTGCAGACGAACCCTGTGACCCTGAGGTGGCCGAACCTTGACTTATAGACCCGGCGAGCCTTGTGATGGCCGAACCTCATCATTCAGCCGAAGCTTTAGGGCCACGAACCATATGATGCTTTATGAACCTAGAGGATGCGAACCCTTCAGCCGAACTCTTAATTACCTCAGCCGAACCATAGCCATGTAACCCACGAACTCAAGGCGAGCGAACCCAACGAGCTGGGCGAACCATGAGGAACCGAACCTTATGGGTTCGTCTAGTTCCATTAGAGCCGAACCATAGTTAAACATAGCATAGGTTCGCTGCCTAGAACCATCTATCGAACTTACGGGTTGTTTAATGTGGTTATTATGGACCTAGGATCAATGAAATCAATGTTGTGAACTAAGAAATGGATTGTGGATCATTTAATTAACAATTTCATGAGGAGTTAATCATATAAGTTGCATGCATGTGTGGGCATGGGATAGAAGTGCATGGAAAAATCACATGAATGCATGCATGAATTGAGGGTTGTCATTACATCATTTTAACTTAAGACAAGAAGTAGGATTATTAGGTGTTAGGAGTTGTTATGATTTTGTGTAACTTATAATAAGGACGTAGGGTTATTAAGAGATATGGGTTTTCATGAAACACAATAACGTATCAATACAAGTGTTAACATCTATGGAACTAGATTGACACATGTGAAGGATCTTTTCAAGAACTCATGTGGATTACAAACAAAGTTGGACGACCAATTGGGAATCAAAGATTTTTTTTTCAATTGGGCTTAAATGGGCCCAAAGAGGCTTGATTAAGCCCATCATGTAGTAAATGATTTAGTAAACTCAAGTAATGAAATTTTGATAAAATCTCATTTATTTATAACTTATTAGATTTCATTAAATGATCTTGACCTAATATTGATTTGATTGGAAGTTAAATTGTAATACTTTGGTTTAAATATTTATTTAAATTGATTGAATTGGGATTTGGTTATAAAATAGACAATGTAATTGTCTGGATTTAAAACGAAAAACAAAGGAAACTCTGCCGAAATTTTCTAAAGTATAAAAGTATGTATTGTAACTCAACATGGGATTGGGATAAAAAGGGTAATAAGGATAGATTAGACCTTAGATACACCTAGTACTAAGACACTTAGTTGCACACACAACAAGACTCAAAGTCTTAGGCACAACGACTACTACGCGTACTTATTATATCCGAAATTCTTATAAAATAACTCAGGAACCGAAGATACTTAGCTTACATACAGGAGCGCGCATTTTGTGTTAGATCAAATTACATAGCAACACAGGTGAGTTCATTGCCCCTTTTCTAACATTTTGTTTTAAAACGCGGGGCTGAGAAGCATGCGTAAACTGTTTATTTAAATTGTTTACTTGAATGCTTTTAAATTATATGTTTTACATATATATAAATGTTATCCTAGATCATGTCTAGGAAGATTTTATGCAGGTTATTAACTGATTTACTTATATATTAAGTGAATAATCAAGTTAAACTAAACTTTTCAATAAGTCAAAACATTTCAAACAAATCAAACTAGACATTTTGACAAAACAAGTGGGTGAATTCAAGGGATCAAAACAAACATTTTGACAAATCAAGTGGGTGAATTCAAGGAATCAAATCAAACATTTTGACAAAACAAGTGTGGGACATCAAGACATCAATAAAACAATCTTTGCAAAGACAACATTCAATGCTCTACAAACCAAGTGTTTGTGGAACAATAAATCAAGTGTACAACCGATCAATGAATCTTGTATTCTATGATCAACACATCAAGTACATCTTGTGACAGAATCAGACGATCATTTAAATCATTTTTAAGGGAAAGTCTGGGAAATATCAGAGATAGCATACGCCAAAAACATTGACGAAACATAAAATCCTACATTTCAAGAAGTCCTAGCTAGACCGTTTGACTTGTAGGTCGTATGTTTGAGGATATTTACAGTTTCCCTAACTACTAAGTACCTAGATTGACAGACTAGTCTACTCGAGTATGACCATAGGCCCCAATCATAAGGACTTAGATTTTATTAAATGTTTATTTACTTGTTTAATTAAGCATTTATAACTGTTTATACAATTGTGTGGTTGATCATATTATGTGATGAACATATGGAATCAACAGTGGATTTCAAATGATTGTAATTACAGGGACGACAAACAGAAGAGTTATGGGTAAATGGTAGGGTAAAAATGCCTAATTATCATTAACAACAATGTCCTATGCGGATTAGTATGTGGTGGGATGGCGTCTGGGCGGGGTTGTAGCCTCGACTCAGGGTATGCCCTATACATAAGCATACCGATCTGGATGATACATGTGGAGTTAATGAGGTTAGGGTCTTTACCAAAGGAGGTTTTCAAATCATTTTCAAATCATGTTCAAATCATTTTCAAATCATTTTCAAATACTAAACTATATGAACTCACCAACCATGTGTTGACCTTTATTTTTGCATGACTTCTCAGGTGACGAACAAGTCAATTAGGAAGTCATTTCTTTTGGACTAGGACTTCAGATAGAAGACTTAGTATTTTGGACCTGCATACTTTTGAAGACATCATGATATAAATTATTTTGTATATCTTGGGTAAATACAAGATAGTCATTTATTGATGTTTTACAATAGATTTACATTGTTAAATTATAAACGTTACTGCTGTAATTTAACTTTGTAATTCTATTATATTTAACATTTCTCATTTATATCATGTGCAATGTAAACAATCTGATCATTTCTGATTATCACTCCCGATATCGCGCCCCGGGAACCTTCCGCCCGACGGGGACTCCGATCCTACCCCGCCGGCTCGGGGTGTGACAGATTGGTATCAGAGCCATGGTTATAGAGAAATATAGGTCACTTATTTAAATGGTTTGGCCTAGACTATAACCTAGGGACCCTGCATGTACAGAACATATGACTTAAGACTTATTTGCATATTGTCTTCTGTATTCGATCATTGCACTAACCGATGACTTTATTGGTTATGATCAGAATGCCTCCACGAAGACAACCTCCCTTGATACAGCTACCACCACAAGACTTGGCTCCACACTCCTCCACACCGTCTCCAAATGATTCACCACCACCACCTCCTCCACCTCCTCCATTGATTACTCAAGCATCTGGTTCGGGCACAGTACCGACCATGGATCCTGCTACTATCGCTCTGGTGACGTTACTGAGTAGCCAGATGACAAATCAGATGAAAGAAGCAATACCGGAGATGTTCCTTCGTCTTCGTAATGAGATCCTCAACACTGGCAACACATCAGGAGAAGCCAGTGGAAATACTGGAGATCCCTCTCATTACTCCTACAAGTCCTTTGTAGGATGTAAACCACCCAGCTTTAGCGGGTCTGAAGGCGCCGTTGGATTAATCCAATGGATTGAGAAGATTGAGGCAACATTGGATCTTTGCAGCTGCCCCGAACACCACAAGGTCCGTTACTCAGCGGGAACATTCAACAAACGGGCTCTGACCTGGTGGAACGGTCAGATCAATGCCCGAGGAAGAGAAGAAGCCATGGCCATGCCATGGGAAGACTTCAAGACACTGCTGCGAACAGAATTCTGTCCCAAGAATGAACTGCAGAAGTTGGAGGTTGAACTATCCAACCATGTGATGAAGGGGGCTGATCACATGGGGTACACTACTCGTTACCACGAGTTAGTTGCTTTGGTACCAGATATGGTACCAACTCTGGAGAAAAGGATAGACCGTTATGTGGGTGGACTTCCCGCCTGCATTCAGGGCATGGTTGTTTCAGCCAACCCTACTACTGTTGAATCTGCAGTGAGACTGTCTGGGAAACTCACTGACCTCATGGTAGCCTCTGGAGTTCTAAAGAAGGAGGCTGAACCCAGTAAGAACAAAGCTGAATCTTCAAAGAAACCCTCCCATCATCAGAAGAAGAAACAGAAGACCATCAAGAACTACGCGGTGGCCACACCTCTGCAACAAATAGCAGCAACACCACAAAACCCCAACCGCAAACCCTACACTGGCACATATCCTCTGTGTGCCAAGTGTCAGTATCACCACACTGCTGACACTCCCTGCAAGCATTGCACGGGATGTGGAAGAAAGGGTCATTGGGTCCAATACTGTAGGATGACACCTAACCAAGCAGTCAACAATGCTGCTTTGGCTCTTCCTCCACCAGCAAATCAGAACAATGGTGGATGCTATAATTGTGGCGAACAAGGCCACTTTGCGAAGAACTGCCCGAAGAAGGCACAACCAGCAGTTCAAGCACCACGTGGACGAGCTTTCGCTATCGGAGCACCAGCTGCACGCCAGGACCCAAATGTGGTCACTGGTACGTTTCTCTTACATGACTTTTATGCATCTGTCTTATTTGATACTGGTGCGGATCAGAGTTTTATCTCTACCGACTTTGCATGCCAACTAGATTCGATAGAGGAACAGTTAGACTCCCCTTACATTATAGAAGTAGCTAACGGGAAACAGATCACAGTTAGTACAGTTTATAGGAACTGCCCATTGACACTAAATGATTTTACATTTACCATCGATTTGATACCGATGGAGCTGGGTAGTTTTGACATCATTGTTGGAATGGATTGGCTCTCATCTAACCGAGTGGAAGTCATCTGTTCTGAGAAGCTGCTTCGAATTCCATTGCCGAGTGATCGTGTATTGGAAGTTAAAGGGGATCAAGCAAAGCGAAGTGTCAAAATCATTTCTTGCATAAAGGCGCGTAAGTGTCTACAGAAGCGGTGCATAGCATTCCTGGCTCATGTGGTGGAAAAAGAGAAAGACAAGAAGAAGATTCAAGATGTACCAGTAGTGAAAGAATATCCTGAAGTATTCCCCGAAGACCTACCAGGTTTGCCACCTGCGCGACCGGTAGAATTTCGTATTGACTTAATTCCTGGAGCAACTCCTGTTGCTAAATCTCCTTACAGGTTAGCACCTTCAGAGATGCAGGAATTGTCTAATCAGTTACAAGAGCTACTTGACAAGGGTTTCATCAGACCGAGCTACTCACCTTGGGGAGCTCCGGTCTTGTTCGTGAAAAAGAAAGACGGATCGTTCAGAATGTGCATAGATTACCGTGAACTGAACAAACTAACCATCAAGAATCGGTATCCATTACCGAGGATTGATGATTTGTTTGACCAACTGCAAGGAGCTCAATATTTCTCCAAGATTGACTTGCGGTCCGGATATCATCAGTTGAGAGTTCAAGATGAAGACATACCGAAAACGGCCTTCCGAACAAGGTATGGGCATTATGAATTTAGGGTGATGCCCTTCGGATTGACAAATGCACCAGCGGTTTTCATGGATCTCATGAACCGAGTGTGCAAGCCGTACTTGGATCAGTTTGTCATTGTCTTTATCGATGACATACTGATTTATTCCAAGACCAAAACAGAACATGAGCAACACCTTAGAAAGATCTTGGAGCTGTTGAAAGAAGAGAAACTCTATGCCAAATTCTCCAAATGTGAGTTTTGGCTAAGAGAAGTTCAATTTCTGGGTCATGTGGTCAACAGCGAGGGAATTCATGTAGACCCTGCCAAGATTGAAGCGATAAAGAATTGGGACACTCCGAAGACACCGACGGAGATACGGTCTTTTCTGGGATTGGCGGGTTATTACAGAAGGTTTATCTCAAACTTTTCTAAGATAGCCTTGCCTCTCACTAAGCTAACCCAGAAAAGCGAACCGTTTGTCTGGGAGCGGAAACAGGAAGATGCTTTTCAGACATTGAAACAGAAACTGTGTGATGCTCCAATTCTATCTCTCCCAGAGGGCTGTGATGACTTTGTTGTGTACTGCGATGCTTCCCATCAGGGACTCGGTTGTGTATTAATGCAACGGGACAAAGTCATAGCCTATGCATCAAGACAGTTAAAGATTCATGAGAAGAATTACACTACTCATGATCTTGAACTGGGAGCTGTAATCTTCGCGCTGAAGATTTGGAGACATTACTTATATGGCACCAAGTGTATCATATACACTGATCACAAAAGTCTACAGCACATCTTTGATCAGAAGGATCTCAACATGCGACAACGCCGTTGGGTTGAACTTCTGAATGATTACGACTGTGTGATCAAATACCATCCGGGAAAGGCGAACGTTGTAGCCGATGCCTTGAGCCGGAAGGAACGGGTCAAACCCCTACGTGTTAGAGCAATGGGGATAACCGTGCAGACCAGTTTAAGTGACAAGATTATTCGAGCACAACAAGAAGCATTAGACCGAGGAAATCTGAAGAAGGAACTTGATTGCGGAGTAGAGAAACAGTTTGACACAAAGTCTGATGGTATAATCTACTACAAGGAACGTATATGGATCCCTGCGGTAGATGAATTGAGAAAACTTATCTTCGATGAAGCACACAAGACTAAATACTCCGTTCATCCAGGTGCTGATAAGATGTACCAAGACTTGCGTGGATTTTATTGGTGGCCTGGAATGAAGAAGGACATAACCGAATACGTCGGTCAATGTCTAACGTGTGCGAAGGTAAAGGCGGAACACCAAAGACCGTCCGGTCTATTGGAACAGCCTGAGATTCCGCTCTGGAAGTGGGAACAAATAGCTATGGACTTCATTACCAAGCTACCCCACACTTCCAGTGGTCATGATACAATTTGGGTGATCATTGATCGTCTAACCAAATCTGCTCATTTCTTGCCCATGCGTGAGAACTTCACCATGGATAAACTGGCCAAATTATACATCAACGAGATAGTGGTACGCCACGGTGTGCCATTGTCTATTATTTCTGATCGAGATAGCAGATTCACATCAAGGTTCTGGCAATCATTACAGAAGTCTCTAGGGACACAGTTGAATCTGAGTACAGCTTACCACCCACAAACGGATGGCCAAAGCGAACGTACTATCCAAACCCTAGAGGACATGCTGAGAACCTGTATTTTGGATTTCGGTGGGAACTGGGATTCCCATTTGCCACTGATTGAATTCTCCTACAATAACAGTTACCACAGCAGTATCGGATGTGCACCATTCGAGGCTCTTTATGGCCGGAAATGTCGATCACCGATTTGTTGGACTGAAATTGGAGACAACCGAATAACGGGGCCAGAACTAATACAAGAAACCACTGACAAGATAGCCCAGATTCAAAGAAGACTACAAGCAACAAGGAGCAGACAAAAGAGCTACGCCGACAAACGGCGCAAGCCGTTGGAATTCCAAGTGGGAGATCGTGTAATGTTGAAGGTATCCCCATGGAAAGGCGTTGTACGCTTTGGAAAGAAAGGCAAATTAGCACCACGATACGTGGGACCGTTCGAGATCATCGAACGTATAGGTCCTGTAGCCTATCGACTGAGGTTACCAGATGAACTCAGTGGTGTGCATGATGTGTTTCACGTCTCAAACTTAAAGAAATGCCTTGCTGACGAGTCTCTCGTCATTCCAATCGAAGAGATTCAAGTCGATGAACAGTTACATTTCATTGAAGAACCTTTAGAGATTATGGATCGCAAGGTTAAACAACTGAGGCGAAGCCGTATTCCTATTGTAAAGGTTCGATGGAATTCAAGACGCGGGCCCGAGTTCACTTGGGAACGTGAGGATCACATGAAGTTAAAGTATCCCCAACTATTTGAAGAGGAAGCTGTACCTGATAACAACACTTAAATTTCGGGACAAAATTTCTCTAACAAGGGGAGACTGTAACATCAGTGCCGGAACCGCCACCGGAACAGTGATCTCTACAGTACAGGAACAGTAAAACAGGTATGAATCACACATTTCAGTATTTTTCATATTCATAGCATTTATCATTATCATAGTGAGTTGTCATAGAACAGATTCAGACACATTTAACAGAAACACAGTTCAGAACAATGGTTCTTGAGTCGGATAATTATCTGGAAACACAGAACCATTATGTGATTATTTGATTAGGATTTATTATGTATAAACGTATGTGAGGCCTTACAGAACAAAACACACGAATGTCGTTATGTGAATGCTAAATTTACGGGTTATTCGTATAGGTGACGATCTGTACGAATATATCTGAAAGTTTAACGTTCTGAATGATATTCTATAATTAGAAAACAAGGTTGAAAAGTATAGTTATCGCCGTGTTTGTACGGGTGACGATCCGAACGAATACGCGCGACGACCGTACATTTCAATTTAAACAGTTAATTAATATTTTTAATTTGTTTATAAATAAGAAGATATTAGTTAATTTATTAGGAATCACAACCTAGAATAGTTAAATAAATTTTATTTTATAATCGTATCGTTTTACCGCGAAAACCACGCGAAACCGACACATTACGCGAAACCGAACGAGACCGAATAACCGGGTATTTTCCTAATCATTTAATGAGTCATTAAGACTCCAACAACCACCACCAAGACCCACTTTCCTTCTCATTTTCGTCCACCATGTCCTATGCGGTAAATGGTAGGGTAAAAAATGCCTAATTATCATTAACAACAATGTCCTATGCGGATTAGTATGTGGTGGGATGGCGTCTGGGCGGGGTTGTAGCCTCGACTCAGGGGTATGCCCTATACATAAGCATACCGATCTGGATGATACATGTGGAGTTAATGAGGTTAGGGTCTTTACCAAAGGAGGTTTTCAAATCATTTTCAAATCATGTTCAAATCATTTTCAAATCATTTTCAAATACTAAACTATATGAACTCACCAACCATGTGTTGACCTTTATTTTTGCATGACTTCTCAGGTGACGAACATGTCAATTAGGAAGTCATTTCTTTTGGACTAGGACTTCAGATAGAAGACTTAGTATTTTGGACCTGCATACTTTTGAAGACATCATGATATAAATTATTTTGTATATCTTGGGTAAATACAAGATAGTCATTTATTGATGTTTTACAATAGATTTACATTGTTAAATTATAAACGTTACTGCTGTAATTTAACTTTGTAATTCTATTATATTTAGCATTTCTCATTTATATCATGTGCAATGTAAACAATCTGATCATTTCTGATTATCACTCCCGATATCGCGCCCCGGGAACCTTCCGCCCGACGGGGACTCCGATCCTACCCCGCCGGCTCGGGGTGTGACAAGATGGTAAGTGCCAATCTGTTGAATCAGAGGTTATCATTCTAAGGAATAAACTCCAAGGCACGATAAACTCAAAGTAGACATTAGAGCATATTGGCAAACCATCAACCACATAAATAAAAGCATGGAGTTGGTTATCATTCTGTTGCTCCTTGTGTTAACCATCTTTATGGAAAATTACCTATAGAGCCTAATGTTACACCTTATGTAGTTAAATCATCAAAAGGTTTAGACCAACATTTACCAGTTGTTTCTAATTTTCATAGTTTTTTGAGTGATGTATTTGTAGGAAAAGGTCTAGGGGAAAGTATGAAAGAAGTAACATGTGCTGATAAGAAGAAAAATGTTTTTGGTTTTGAGTCTTTCTGTAATTCTGTCTCTACTTCCACTGATGTAATCTTTTCAAACAATAGTTGTACTGATGTTGATTCGATATTGACTAAAGAGGTTGATATCAGTGATGAATGCGAGTTAAGGAAATGTTTTTACAAAACCTAATGAGAACCAGATAACACTATATTTAAAAATTAAAAGGACGTATAGTAAGGATATTTTTCTGTAATGACATTTGACCACTTAGTTATGTTAACCCATCTTTAATAGAAACTGTGTTTAAGAAACCTAATGAGCAAATCATTAACAAAGTGTTAAGGTTAGACACTAAGGCTACTATGGGTAAAGAGCGTATTACCTTTGTAAAAGGTAAAACATTCACTAAAGAGATTGACGTTGCGCTAAGTGAGTCCAATGCTGATTTCATTAGTCTAGAAAAAACTCATAGCCATCATCACATGCTTCTTTTACTCAATCTCTATCACAATTGGATCATGTTACGAACTGTGGTAGAAGTTTTGAGAAATTCCACTCAGTTAGCAAGGACATGGTTGGACATTTAGCTACACACACTGTGGATTCTAGTGCTAAGTCTAAGGTCCAGGAGGTTAGACTGTCCAAGGAAGTTAGTCAATCTAGAATTAAGCGCACAAGAAGAAGTAGGAAGAAGAAACCTACAATTAGACTGTCTTGATTGATTTTCTTACAAAGGCTTTCACTGCACATCAGTCAGCACAAGAACCTAAATCCAAGACAGTGAAGTCTAAACATTCTTTTCCACTTTTGGAAAAGAAATGTGTTAAATCTATGGTTTTGAACAAAAATCGATTTTTCTAAAACTAAATATGATTAAATCTTATGCGCCTAAAGTTTTAGAAAAGAAAACAATTTATAATGTACAACCGGTGGTTAAGTCTCAAAATGAGACACTTCCATACAAACCGATACCAAATCTGATATGGAAGGTTAAGACAAAGATGTCATCTGATATGACAAATTGTCTTAACTCATGTGCTTTATCATTTACTCCTATGCATGTCAAAAGTCTTATGACTAAGAGATGAGTTCCAATTTCTCAATAAATTGATATATATATATATATATATATATATATATATATATATATATATATATATATATATATATGTTTGTGTGCACTAACCTATGTCAGCTAAATCAAGGCAACATTTGTTACACGCACAGTGGGTGTTCTCGCCACATGACTGGGATAAAGAAAGCAAATGGTGGACACGTCAAATTAGCTAGAAACAAAGGTGGATATATTGCAAAAGAAGGAGTTTTATCGAATGACCAGATAAGTTTTCTGTGACAAAGACTACTCGGCCATTTTCATAACAAAGCGAGCTACATCTTGAGGCCAGATGTTGTCATTCCTGAATATTGGATTGTAGTCACAACTCGAAGGAAGAATAATACATATCAACTGGATACGTCTTCTGTCTCAGCTTCACTTCCTAATAAATGTGTCTTCTCTAAAGCTACTGAGAAGGATTGTATTTCATGACACAGATGTATGGGGCACGTTTATTTGAGAAAACTGAACTTTTTAGTCCAAAAGAATTTAGTTGAGAGTGTCTCGTCACAGTCTTTTACTATGTCTGATGATTGTAACTCCTATAAAAAGGGGAAACACAGTAGACAATCTCATGTGCCTAAAATAGTAAATTCCATTAACACTCCTCTGGTTACACATAGATCTTTTTGATCCAATTTCTTGAGGAGTGTTGGTGGAAAATCCTTTTCATTGTTTATCACTTATGATTTTTCTAGATTTTTTTGGTTTTCTTTCTAAGAACTAAAGAGGAAACTACTGAGATTCTTATGAATTAGATTATCATATTTGAGACAGAGTTCAAGAGGAAGGTTTGCTTTCTTTGAAGTGATTACATGACATAGTTCAAAATCACAATCTAGAGCTCTTCTGCATTCAAAAGGGAATCACTCACCAATTCAGCACTCGATATACACCGTAGCAAAATGGAATGGCATAAAGAAAGAATCATACTTTGATAGAGACAACAAGAACAATGCTTGCTGATTCACATCTACCAGTGACTTTCTTAGCAGAAGTTGTTAATACAGCCTGCTACACAATGAATAGAGTTCTGACGGTCAAGAAACATAAGAAGACCTGCTATGAGTTGCTGAAAGGTTGAAAGCCCAACTTAAAGCATCTGGAACCATTTGGAGTCTCTTGTACATATAGGAAGTTAACAAATCCAAAATTTGAGCCAAAGGCTATTGATGGTGTCTTTCTGGAATATTATGCTAACTCTATAAACAAAAGGGATCTTAATTTGGCAACCAGAGTGGTTGAAGAAGCATATGAAGTAACTCGATTTGTTTTGGAATATGATGAGGGTTCACCTTCTTCATCTCCTGATGTTCCTGAAAGTTCTTTATCTACTGAAGTACAAGAAGGATCAGCTGATTCTGATGCTGAAGATGAATTTCATGATTCAATAAATGATCCCTCCATTATTATTGATTCAGAAATCCAGAGGGAGAATCTACAAAATGAAGAAAATATAACAAATTTGGAGAATGAAATTATTGTTGAGAGTTCATAGAGATCATCCAATTGAAAATATTGTTGGTAAATTACATACTGGTGTTTAAAAAAGAAATTAGAAAGTTCAAAATGTAGTGGAAGAGGACGTCTTTAATGATTTTCAAGAGACAATGAATTCTTGCTTCTATTCATGCTTTATCAGTCATACTGGGCCAAAGAATATTAAGGAAGCTTTGAAAGAGTCTTCTTGGATAACTGCCATGGAAGAAGAGTTGATCCAATTCGAGAAACTTGGTGTCCAGGATCTGATACTACGTGAAGGTCCTGCTTGACTTGAATCTAATGATACCAATCTCTGATACCGCCTGAAGGTCCGTTTGAGTCCAAGAACTATATCAAACTGAGATCACCACGATTGTAAACGTTTGGAATCCATAAACAACTATGTATGTGTTGTAGTCAAATGAAATAGAAGAGAGATTCAAAAAATGAAATGAATTTCATTGATCAATGATCAATCAAACAATAACAAGACTTTAATAAAAAAAAATGAAGTATGAGTCTTGAATAAATTCTCTCTAAAAATATGAATGAAAAATCTCTCTCTAGATTCAAAGAAATTATTAATGTTTTGAGTGAAGTTATATTCTCTTAGAACCTAGACAAACATATTTATAGGTTTACAAGTTCAGTAGTATCGATACTTATAGTATCGATACAAAAGTCTTGACAAAAACTAAGTATATGTCGATACTATTAGTATCAACATCAATGATACCGATACTAATAATATCAGCAAAACCTAAAAACAAAATTTAGAATTTTAAACAAAACAACAAAATACAATTCATATACATGATCTGGACGAAAAACAATGTCTTCAATAATCATTGAAAGTGGTTGATAAACCTGTGCACTAACAGTATTGGACAAATGATAACCTTTTATCAAACATGTTTAATGAGTCAGTTTATTAAATGGATCTAACGTTGATTTTTATGCTTTCTTTAATGAACTTTAAGTATATGTTTGAGATTTTATTTAAAATTATTTATTAACTTATTGGCATTTTCAAAAGGTTAATAAGTCTGTTTGTTAAGCCTAAAAGCACTAGTGAAAATATTTTTTTTAAAAGGGTAATAAAATTACAAATCTACACCAACCATTTACCATTTACCTAATCTACCATCCCCGATACCCGCCCCCATTGCTACCACCTATCGCCACCCGCAATCCACCACCAATGTTGCCACCCACCGCCACCAACCAGCACGGATGCCACCACCCACCGCCACCATCACCCTCCACCACCCACCGTCATCGCCACCATCCACCACCGCACCACTCACCTCCACCGTCACCTACCACCGCTACCCATAACCTTAAAATAGTTGTCAATATAAGATTGTCATTTTTTGTTATTTAAAAAAAGTAATTTTAAAAAAGATAATGCAAACACTTTTTTAAAAAAAAAAACTCATTTTGGAAAAGTTACAAGTCAGTATGCACTTTTGATAAAAAAAAACTTTTTGAGTTAAATAAACAAATGCACTAAATAAGATTGCATACAGTAATTGAGATGTAAATCGGTTTCAATCGAGTTTCTTATGTTAGGAACTATAGGAGAAATGTAAGGCTTCTAGAATGGCTGGTTTCATGTGAGATGTTTATGCCATTTAAATTTTAAAATATTATCCTTCTTCCTTTTAAAAATATATTAATAATCACTAAAATCACAAAATGGAAAACAAACATTCATATGCATGCATATGCAATTCATTTGCCAACTCTATGTTTTGTGTCATGACTGCAAGTTCGTTTACAAGTTGCTTTCTGCTTTTGTTGATTTAGTGTCTTATGTTTTGTGTCATGACTACATTCCTTTAAGGTTGAATGTTATTTTCGACATTTGCAAACTAAATATAATTTCATTTAAAAAAAGAAGTTTAACTCTTCTGTTTTTAAAAATTTTATATATATTGTGATTTTTTTTATAAAATTTACGTCATTAAACTAATCTAATTTTTATCATTAATTTAAATACAGTAGTGCTAACTTTTTAAAGTGTTCGTAATTACACTAATGTAAACGAGGTTTAATATTAAATATAAATCATTACATTGATGTAATTATATTTCGTTACGTAATAAAAGTTAACCTCTTCTTTTTAAAACCTTCATAACTTTTATATATATTGTTATTTTTTTAAAATTACATCATTAAAGTAATCATATTTCTATATTTAATTCAAGTATATTATCATCAAATTTTTTCAAATTATTCGTGATTACACTAACGTAAACGAGCTATAATATTTATATTATAAGTTTTCATTATTTTTTAAAAGGTTTTTTCCTCCCATTTTGAAAAGCTTCCCATTTAAAGAATCACTCATTTTTAAAATTGTTCATAAATTTTTTATGCAAATGGTATTTTTCTATAATAATTACGTCATTAAATACAGATCGTGACATTGATGTAACTACTACTCGCTATGTAATTTGCCATTTGTGTGTGTGTGTATATATCTTATATCTCGTTATATTGGTGTAATTTATATTGATGTTACAACTCTTTGCGTTAGTTTTATCTCTAATTTGTATTGATATAAATTTATTTAATAGTTTAAGTTTTATGAAAACTATAACATTATAATTTATATTTAAGATGAGAGGGAACATTTTTTTTATTTTTTGAAAAAAGAGGGTTAGTTTTTTTTTCTAAAAAAAGATAAAATTAGTGTAGTAACATTGTTGTAATTACGAATGCTTGAAAAATGACATGACTATAATTGAATTAAAGAAAAAATTACGACGAGTTTAATGGTATATTTTTATAAAGAAACAAATAACATACTATAAAAATTTATAAATATATAAAATCAAGAAGGAAATTTATGATTTAAAAATTGAAAAAAGAATGATTTTTAAGAATGTGTCAGTTGTCACATTTTTATTAAATCTGATTTATTTTATTTTCTCATATGACTAAAATATATATCATTTTATAATTTCTAAAATGGTGTCTATATGGCAAAATTTTATTAATTGAAATAAGCTATTTAGTTAATGAAAATAATAATAATGTAAAATAAATTTTCTATTGTGCTTATAATTCTAACATAATTCTAATTTTTATCCTTTTTTTTCTTTTATGTCAACTCTGAGAATGATACTTACTTTTATAATACACTACGTCTTAATTTTAATGTTATTTTCTACGTATTCGTATGGCTCGAAAAAGTTGGAAAAAAAACAAAACAAAAAAACTATTTTTGTTTTCGTTCTATAGATGTATCTTTAGATTTTTCTTGATAATTTTCATTAGACCTAAACAGGTTTACAAAATTTATAAAAAATTATGCATCAACCCATGATTAGTGATACGAGGAATCCCCAAAAACATCATATCCTCCCACGTAAAATTAGTTGCAAATTATTTATTAGCGAACAAAATTACAAATGCAACAACAAAAATTCATGGCCGTAATCGAACCGATTGATTAAAATTTAAAATCCTCAAATATTTAAAAAGTATAAGTGCAGCTCCCATCATCAGGGTCCGTGCACCCTTCGGGGACTGGAACCTGCACCTGCTGGGCTGCTTTCCCTGCACCCGATCGAACCACATAAACCAAAAACATCACAAACAACACTATACAACATATGTATGAAACAAACCCATGCTAAGGTTCGATGGAACTAAGTAACTAACCGTCGAACTCTCCTCAGCTTATGGAATCCCAGTTGGCATCCTCTAGTGCAGCCGAATCCAAATAGGTCTCGGCTAACGTCTGGACCCTCTTGACATTCTCCTGTTCTTGAACCAACATGTTCCCGTACTCGAGAAGCTTCTCGATTGTCATCTTTGGTTGTTCAAACGACGGTGGACCTTCCCTCAGTGACAAGCTTGAAAAAAAGCTCGGAGGGGGCTGGAAGATTTTTAAGAAGAAAACGGAGGGGCCGGAGGATTTTTAGGAAGAAAAAGAAGGGAACCGAAGGATTTTCCGACGAAATACTATTATATCGACCCTTTTGAGCGAAAAAACAGGGGGCCGGGAACCTCTTGGCCCCTTAGAACCTCGGTCCCTACCTTCCCTTGAGTTCACAAGCTTCTTCCCGATTGCTTCAACACCGACACCGGAGATCCACTTTCAAGCTTCGTCGTACACTCAAACCCTCAATGCCCCAAAGAAATCTGAAAATGCATCCATGAAAAATGATTGTAATTCCATTTTGTAAACGGTCACAAACATATGAAATGAGCCAAGTCTTGTAAAAGGGTAAACATTGTTTAATCTTACTAAAACATGGTTAGAATCATGAAGTAATAATTAAGCTGTGACATTATTTTATGACAAATTAGATTTTAATAAATACAAATTATCTTTAATTCAATTGATCGATAATAATATATATTGGTAATTTGACTAATATCATTCCTAACTTACATGTCTGTTGTAATTAAGTGCTAAATGATTAAGATGTCTGAATGATTAATATGTCTAAATTGTTAAGAGGGATTGAACCAGTAAGTGTCGTTTAGTAACGTCTGAACCATTAAGTGCTAAATGATTAAGATGTCTGAATGATTAAAAATATCTGAACCAGTAAGTCCTGAACTGGTTAAGATTGTTTAGTAACACGTCTGAATGAAAATACCATTTTATTTAAAAATCCTAAAAAATCAAAATATCCCCCCGTCGATGTCACAGTCGCTGCCTCTGCCTCCCTTCGCCGCAGCCCTATCCGTCGACCTCACCACCGTCGTCGCCATTGCCGATCGACCTCGCCATCCCCTTCGTCAGCCATTGGTGATTGTGGGAGCGGCGGCGGTTGTTCGGATCGATCGATGTAAAGCGTTCGTGTTGTGGAGTGGCGGCTGAACCAGGGCTGATCGACCTCACTATTGACATCGGCGGCTGAGTCGGCTGAACCAGGCAGCAAAGGGTTCATGCGGCGACAAAGGGTGCAAACCTAGGGTTCCGATGACGACGAGAGTTGTGATGTCTAAATGATTCAGACCTCCATTCAGATGTTGCCTCCTATTCAAACCTATATTCAGATTCAAAACCATTCATTTTCAAAACCATTTAAATTCAAAATCATTCAGATTCATTCAAAACCAAGCTAACAGGCCCTCACCTCCATAATAAGTTATAAAAAAACAACATTATACTAACCTCAATTTTTTAATGTTTTTGGCAAAAAAAATTAATAAAAAATAATAATAATTGATAGAGTGCACCTATGGATTGGCGTGGGAAAGTGTCAACAAGCTTGATAATTGTTGTATATCTTAATGTAATTGGATGTAAATGAATATTAAAATGTTGGACGTGCGAAGTGTACATTCGTTTAATATTTATAAGCTCCTGACCAAACACGGAGGTCAAGGGGGGCGCGCCCCTTGCGGGGTTCTAGGGGCAGCGCCAATAACTAACTTGCGGTTGGTTGGTGATGAATATAGAAACGAATTCGCAAACTTTTCAATATACAATCGAAATTCGTATCTCCGATTCTCTCTATTGGATTATCCCATAATCAAGTTTCTTGAACTCGAAAGGGAAGAAATATTTATTTCGGATAGTGATTCATACAAGATTCGATAGATTTCCAAATGATTTTGACGAATTTCTCCAAACAATAATATCTGCATTTGAGACACCGTCCGTACGGAAGATACCGGTGCAGACACCGATCCGGTCTTCTCTCGTCGGAGTCCAGTAGAATTTCTCCATACGTCCGTCACGGATGAGCGGTGCATAGAGGGTTGAAAAGTCATTTCCGGTGACAATGATGGGCACACGTGGGTTCTCTTCCTTGTTGTACATACCTGGCAGTTGCATGTTCGTCGGGTTATCGGCGATGTTCATCTGAGTCGCGTTCACCATCTGGTTGTTGACGGTGTATTGGGTGGTTCCGACCATTCTTCCGGCTCCCGCGTCAAGATCGTTGATGAACAGGCAACACATTTTCTCCTTTTTGATGACTTTAGGAAGTTCGTTTAATAAATGAACGAACACGAAGAAGAAGGTCCGTTCGTTTTGCTAAAAGAACGAACATGTATATATAGGTCGTGTACGTTCATTTGTGTTCGTGAACGTTTGGTAAGATGTTCGTTAACATACGGGTATGTTCATTTATTATGTTTACTAGGTTAATATCCCGTATATTACACGGATTGCATAAAAAAATATTATATAGTAATAAATACAAATTTAGTATATAAAAAACCATTTTTGAATATGATTGAGTTTAAATTATTTTTTAAAATTTCATTTTTAAAATTGTATTAAAAACTATTTTTTATATACAAATCTTCTTGTTTAAACTTGAAGGTTTTTTTTAGGAAAAAATGTTTTTATATATTTTTATTTTCAAAATCTATTTTTTAACATAAAGATTTGATTTAAAATTTATTAAAAAATTATTATTAATATAAAAAAGTATAACTAAAATTATTAGTTATTGTATTTAATTTAATTATTTAATATGAAAGAGACTATATAAGCATTTAATACAAGAGAGATTGGATAACATTGTTATAATGTGACACATTCAAAATTAGTTTAAGAATTTGACAAGAGTCATTATAGTTACTTATTTATTATAGGTAGAATATTTGTTAAATATGTTTTATATTGTTAATTTTTTTAATTTTAGTTTAATATTATAACATTTAAATTCAAAATCTAGTCTTTTAAAATATGTATCGTGTTATACATAGCAATTCAAACTGTTCGTGAAAAAGATTTGTTGTTTGGTATGTATTCATGAACTGTTTGTGAAAAAATTAAATGTTAAACACACGAACATGAACAAGTGTTTGTTCGTGTTCGTTTGGTTCATATATAGCCTTAGCATGAATGATTTTCAGGTAAATTCGAGATTGATTGGACTACTTAAACCAGATTTTAGTTTTTGTATTAAACTGGATTAGATCTATTGCATAGACTTAATAGAAAAAATTAAACTAAGATTGCTTAATAATATAATAATATAGGGTTAGGTTAAACTAAATAATTTCTTTATTCTAAAAAGTTTATGAAGGATCGCGAGTCATTAGATCATTAATCAACGAATATGATTAAATTAAGTTGTTAAATAATAATTTTGTAACGACCACTTTTATTGACTTTTTATCAACTTCTCTCACCTGTTTTAAAAATTCGTAACTTTTATAAAAAAATATATTATAAAAACAAGCATTCTTTATCTTCAAAATGTGTATAGTGTTGTAATAAAAAAATTTCTTTTTCCAGTTTATTATGTTTTTTGTACATATTATTGTATCTTTTGTGTTTTCTGCTCAATTTTGTGTTTACCGTAACAATTCAAGACACAATGATGTTGCATAATACATAATGTCAACCAAGAATGACATAGTGACAAGTATGAATGACACAATGATATTTAAAAAAAAAATGGCATGTAAGAAAGACACAATTACCTATAAGAAAAAAAAGACAAAAAAGATGATTATACACAAATGCTTAAAAAAGACAGAATGACAATAATTAGACACAATGAATCGGAAAAAAATTATTCTTTATACCAACACTATACCCATTTTAAAATAAAAAAATGATTGTTTTTATGATATATTTTAAAAAAAATAGAGTAAACTTCTCTTTTGCTCCAAACTTTTCCAATATATCTCCATTATACTCCATTTTTTTCGAAACTACAGGGAGCAAAAGGGTTATAATTGTCAAACCACAGGGAGCAAAATGATTAAAATGTCAAACCACAGGGAGCATAATGATCATTTTGAAAGTTTTGGAGCAAAATGGTTAATATTGTCAAACCACAGGGAGCAAAAGAGAAGTTTACTCAAAAAAATAATATCGCATGTAAAAGTTATGAACGTTTAAAAATTGTGTGAGGAAAATGGTAATTACTAAATTGTCATCCAACAACTTTTCCTTCTAAAATTTGAATTTCTCTCTCAATTTTGATCTCGTAAATCTAATGGTTAATAATCATTCTTAGACTTTTAAGGATAAGAAATGTATTTAGTTGAATGTAACCCTAATAATATATATTCATAATTAAATTTATATTCAGATTTAAAAATATATTCTTTTAATATCATTATTTAATAAAATTTAGAAAAAAAATAATTAAGGATTGCTCCCGAAGTCAATATGAGAGGATGGTAGAAAATTAAGGAAAATGAAATATCACAGATTGAGATGTGTTATATCAGTTACTCGTTTATTAATTTAGATTGCATATAGAAATATTTGTAATATTTATAATATCATCTGGTTTTGGATATTGTATGACTGATCTAACGGGTAGAGAGTAGAGGTGTTAGTTTTTACCCATGTCAAAGAAAATGAGTTAGTTTGGGCAAACAATTGTAGTATAATGGGTTGAAATGGGTAACATCATAATATTGAATGAGTTGGGATTGGTACCACTAAAACATAATGCGGGTGAAGACGAGTAACAAAAAAAGTTGTAAATGCAATATATTCAAAAATTTAAGAATAATTAATAATATATTTTATGAGAAAATCACTAAAAATTATCCAAATAGACTATTTGTTTACTTATAACACATCTTAAGTTAAACTAAATTGATGTTTTTTAAGAACAATTCATTTAAACCCAAACTGATTTTGCTTAAAACGCTTTCTGACTCGCACCCATCCTGACCCGAACCCGTTCTGACATGTTACTCAGCCCGACCCAACCCGCCTATTTTGCCAGGTATAATATGAACTCAATTAATTATCATAGATGGTTTCACATCTTTGCTTAGCAAGGACGACGTTTTTCTCCTGCAGATCGATAGCAAATAACCTAGACTAGAGAGGTAAGACAAATGGTTTGACATCGGATCTGGTTCGAATATGATTGTACCAATAGTTCAAGACTTACGTGATTCCCATCTTGGCCAATTACCAGTTCACATTGGAAAGCTTTCCCCTGACCTTTGCCTCCCCAAGCACCCAAAATAAGAGGAACCTAAATGATCAAAATGAAATTACATCATTTTCTTGAATTTTATGTGACAAAAACCACATAATCAATGAATGAATATGGTTGAAAATTAACCTTGATGTTAGGCAAGGTCATGAAGTTCTTTGTGATGTGAACAACAAGCTTGTCCATGAAAGCTGGGGCAATGTAGAATCCATCCTTCTTGTTGTCCATGTATCTAAAGATCATACAAAACATTAAATGTAAAAAAACAATAATCAAGAAATTATTTAAATTTTATTATTATCACTACTACAAAATCAGCCTAATCCAACTTTTATATTAAAAAAAATGATATATTAGCTGAAGTTTCATTAGATTTAATACAACCATTTTGTTACATAATGCAACTCTGTAAAAAAAGTTGCATTATATAGCAAAAAAGTTGCATTAGGCTAATGCAACTTCAATTAATGTAAGAAAAAAATGTTGCATTAGACTGATATTGTAGTTGTATATATTGTTTAAACTTTGATCGAGACCTTAGAGTTCTCATGGTGAGCTTACGACTGGATCACCTAACCCCTTAAAGGTTAGATGTATTAAAACAATTTGCTTTAACTCCATGAGAACATGAAATAATTATGTTCTCAACCAAAAATATTATTGCACTCTCTATATCTAAACATAGATTTTTTTAAATGATTTTATGGTAAATCACCTGAAAGGCACATTTCGAATAAATATAATAAGAAGAATATTTTAAAAATAGTTTTTTTTTTTTTAGAAAGAGTAGTATGAGATCCTGAACATTTTAATCTATAAATTAATTGATAGAGCTTAAAGAGTTTGGAAAACAAAAATTCAAAGGATATGATAAGAAATATAACTTTTTTTATGTTTATCATATTTCTTCATTTTTTTAAACCGGTCATAATCTTTCACACGTCAATATTATATATCTCTTAAAAACCAATGTCGGTTGTTGTTTAGTTTTTTTACATATTCTTTGTATATAGAAACTAAAACAGAAAAGCGCATCTAATTTTCATGCAGCCTAGCGGTAGACATCCTTCTCAACAAAGAACAGGTCAAGGGTTCTAAACCCTTTTCTGCAATCTATTATTTGAAACAAAATTCGATGCAACTTTTTGATTACGAAGGAAGGGTTAAGGTTTTGAAACGTATTCCCTCATTTTTTTATAATAATAGTATTATTATTAATTAATTAACTGAGTTTTTTTTTTTTTTTTACCTTTTGGTTTCTCCAAACCTTTTAAGTTTATTTCTTTTGTATCTTATGTTTTAAAAAATTTAATAAAATATCAATTTTTCTACTCAAATTTCTAATACTTCGGATGTATCCTTTTCATTTCTTAATTCTTCCATCATTGTTTTCGGGTTGACATTTTCACTCATCAAATATTTGTAAAATGTAATTTTAACCTACTCGAGTTTCCAAAGTTTGAATTTACCTTTCCGTTACCTTAGCCTAAAAAAGATCCTGATTTTTAACATGTTTAGTTTCTCTCATATTTAGAAAAACATATTTTTATAATAATATTATTATTTAATATAATAATATTATGAATTGAGTTTTATTTTTTGGTTTCTCTCAGCCCTTCAATTTTGCAATTTTAGTCTCTTAAGTTTTCTAATAACTTTATTAAATGTAATTTATATCCACTCAAGTATCTAAAGTTTCAAATTAACCTTTGTCGTATCTTAACATAAAAAAGTCTTATTTCTTACATGCTTACTTTTATGTGTGTGTCAGTATAAATTCGAGTTGATTGACGTTTTAATAAAACGATTAGGGTCAAGTTGAGTAAAATATAATATGCTTTCATTCGATAGTATAAATTCGAGATGCCGACACAAAGCACGATGGGTAAAGTTATAGGTAAATTTTGGGACATAATACCATTTGATGTCTGTATTTTAATTTTCCGAATGAGACACTATGAATTATATTCTTTATTTGAATTGTATCATTACGGTGTAACATGTGAGTTTGAATCGTATTATCCCGCAGCAACGCGCGGGTAGCTTTTGCTCGTTTTTTCTTAAAAATAAACACATCATAAAATACATTTATTATTTAAAATTTGAGTACAGTGTTGATACGTTTTAAAAAAAAATTCAATACATTAACATGTTGTATCGTATTTATATATACTGTATTTTCCTAGGCTATAACTTTGTGATGTATTTTTTATATGCTTTGTTTTTTATTTTGTATTTTAAATACTATATTATAATAAAATTTCAGTACATTTTTTACAAAATCCAGTACATGTTTAGAAAATACAGTACGTGTATCAAAAATCTCTGTTTAAAAAAACTAATTTTTATTTTTTTATATATCAATAAACTTATATTAACAATAAAAAAGGATTGATTTCATGGTGTAATTTAAAAAAAAACAATGTTATATGAAAAAGTTATAAACATTAAAAAAAAATAAAAGAAGTTTGAAAAAGATTAACAAAAGATAATATACCCGAATTGCTCATCGTATTATTTTTTTTATAGTCGTTAACATCTAATTTCTCTATACTCTTACAAGAAAAAATATGTTACGAGACACCATCTGGCTGTCATCTATACGCCAGTATAGGGCCTATACGGCCCGTATAGGGGCTATACGGCCCGTATAGGTATGGCATCTTGCACAGATATGGTATCTTGATGACTGATTTATGACGTTAAAGTGTTATACGGCCTGTATAGAGGCTATATGACCCGTATAAAGGACGCTGGTGTATCGATGACGGGGATGGTATACAAATAAGGGGAGCCTATAATATTTATATATAATCTCAAACGTGGTAATCAACTAATCATAATGTTTTATAATGTTTTATGTTAACAGGAATCATGCAGGTACCGAGTTGCAGAAATTCTTTAAAGTAGGACCCTGATTTGATATATATGCGTTAAGTTTGATTAATGGTACGTGTGCATTTTCATCAAAAAATCACAATATACACTTGATTAATGCTACTTGCAATAAGATCTATAAAAAATTGGTCATGATATTGAGTTATATATGATTTTTAAAATAATCCATATGTTTTCTGCTGCCAAATATAAGGTATATCTTGCACAAATAGAAAGTGCATGTTTCTCAAATCATGTCACAAGATGTATGACTGTGTGTTATATTACATTTCCTTTATTCAATAAATTATCTAATTTATATGTAAAACCAAACGCCTCATTTGCGGTACACGCATACAATGTATATATATATATATATGTGGGCCCTCAAGGGACCAAAGTAATTAAAATGACACTAATTTTAACATTATTCTACTTATTTTGTGAAAATAACGTTAAAAGTATTGGGACGAATAACTTCAAACGATAACTTTGAGCCGGAGACTCATTTGGATTAGCCTTTTTATCCTAACTGAGATAGGGCTAAAGTCTGCAATAGTCCTCTTTACTTTTAATTTTCAAGTGTTAGTTAATAAAATTAAGTTGAAAAAACACAATTACTAATTTAAATTCAATTGAATTATTTAAAAAAGACTCTGTAATTCCTGTAAACATCGTTTTTGATAGAAATGAAAAAAAAAAAAAATACAATTAAGTCCTAAGATGTCCAATTGCACTCTGCTTACACAAACTATTTAAATCCTTAACTCGTGACAAGAAATGAAAAACATTGAAAGAAAACAAACCTATTCAGATTCTCGTTCCAAACTTGACCTATTGTTTATGGCTTGTAATTTACATGTTCAAAAAGGTCACAATAGGTCAAGTTTGAAACGAGTATGAGTACTTTAATCCTAGTTCTGTTTGTAAAACCGAGTTTAATAAAATTCGTTGAACTTATTACCAGCTCTATTGGGTAAATCCAAAACCTAATTATGTTTTTGGTTTCAACCGAATAAAGAAATTCAAAGTTTATCCAGCTAAATGTAAAGTATGGTTTATTCGGTTTATTTGAGTTATATATTCAAACTATTAGGCTATTTATAATATATGGGTTTAAAATAATAAATGGTTAAACCAAATTCAAGTTCTGAAAAGCGAAATGTGGTTTGTGTTGATCAATTCCTATCATTATAAAAGTGTATATAAACGAAAACAATAATAATAATATAAGATCAGATGAAACCGGTGAATCCAGTACACGCAGTGTTGATTCCTGACATGATGCTCGAGATAGATCTGATCGGGTAACAGGGTGTATAGTGAGGATGGAGTTATGGAGAGGCTTTAGAGATTCATGAATTCTAGAGTAAAGAATTCTTGAATGGTGATGTTAGTATTAGTCAATATAAGAAGCCTTAATATCATTTATACACATTTAAGAGAAAACCCTAATTAGGATAGTTAAAATAATTATGTCCATCAAATAATTACCTATCTAAATGTGTATTTAATTAATTAATCAGTTAGAAAAATAATCGTAAGAGTCATATTGTAAATATATGATTTAATCTTACAGTTTGATCTGATCTGAACAAAAAAAAATATATATTTAACAACCTTGCATATTTTAAACACCAAACAATAGGGACGCATGAACACCTACATACAATTGCCACGACCGCGTAGAGGCATCACCAACACCCAAAGAAAACGTGTCCAAATTAAATCGATTTTTTGCACCCGTGAAGGCGGAGGAACCCCGTATATATTCTCTGTCTTTAAACCAAAACATAATTATTTCATAACTTTTAAAAATATATCCAGTAAAATTCTACTATTAGTAAGGTTCGCAACGTTGGATAAAAACATAAGATACCCTTATTTCAATAAATAAAATAAAAAGAGTCTCGGGTGGATCCATTTGTTTTAAAGGGTGACAAGTCATCCACTCAACATTAGTTGGTCAACGTTGAATTTTTAGAAAATCAAACTCAAAAAAATTAGGAATCCATATTTTGCTTTACAGGCCTCTTCTTCGTGTAAATCTCTCAATGATGTCAAATTTAATGCTTATCAATATTCAATATAACTAGAATTATCATACTTGATGCATGTTCAATTTCAACCATATGTGCGTAAGTATATGTGTTTATGTGAATTTTTAATCTTTAATCTCAATTTGCTATTTTAATGCTTTTTAATAACTATAATATAACAATCTTTACTATTATCTCGAATTATCACCGTTTGAATTGTTTTTAGATATTTATGTCTTGTACGTGCTCACTGACAAAAAAATCTTGGATTTGTCATTGCTGCCTCTAGAAATTAAGACTTCATATTTCATTATTCTTAAAACATTTTCTCAAAATCTAAATATATAAAAAAAAAACAAAGAAAGGACAAAGAGTCATTCAAGTGTCACATTTAATTGAACTATTGCACTACAATCAAGTTGAGTTAAAATACTCTTATCCAGCAATTATTGTTTTGTTTGTACTCAATAAACCCATAAATGGAAAAACTAGGCCCTCATTTATCTGCCATGATGAATTAAAAAAATATAAAAAAGGACCTTTTAATTTGCTTTAATGCACAATTTAGGAAAGAATTAGCCAAAGTGAGCCAGCCACAAAGGAGACCTCAAAGAATCTACTTTAGGCTGGTGTTACATTGTCCCCAAGCCTCCAAATTAATGTCAAATCACCTTTTCAGGTGGATATTAATCATGTCATTTCAAATATTAGCCTCAAATATATATAAACTCTATATATCCCCATTGTTACTAGGATCATATATATCATCAAATACTTGAAAAAGATTAAGAAAATGACAGTTTCTTCATGTGGAGCATGCAAGTTTCTGAGAAGAAAATGTACCAATGAATGCATTTTTACTCCATACTTCTGCTACAATCAAGGGGCAGATCACTTTGCAGCAGTTCACAAGGTTTTTGGTGCAAGCAATGTCTCTAAACTGTTGATGAAAATCCCAGTGCAAAACAGAAGTGAAGCGGCTATCACTATATGTTATGAAGCTTTGGCTCGCATGCATGATCCGATTTATGGTTGTGTAGCTCAGATATTTGCTCTTGAACAGCAGGTATCATTGGTTAAGATTATCCGGTATTCCGGTTTGTGTTTTAGTTCATGTTTAACGTAGTGTCATCGATCTGCAGGTGGCGAACTTACAAGAGGAGATAGATCAGCTGGTGCTTAACATGGGCTATGTTTCATTTGGTCTGCCATATCATGGAACTTTACAGGAAATAAGTGACATGAATAACGGTTTACCATTTTGTTTTCAGTTTAATGACAGTATCAACTTTGATCATCAAACTCCATTGTTTGTTGAACCACAAGATTTAGGTTTGTTGGGTAATCTGCAGGGCCAAAATGCTCATCATTGCAGCCTGATTGATCATCCAGTGATGGAAAACGAATGTGAGATTATAAACATACAGTATCAAAACTAGCCTATATATATGTATTCTTCGTGGGTCATTTCAGAAGCAGCCATTTTTTCGCATTAGGATAAGGGCAAGACTTATCTTCATTTCATCCCCATACCCTATTAAATAATAAGATTTTACTAGGTATGTATGTTTGTTTAGCTTATTTATATATATATGTATATACTTCTTGTTTTAATATATAAATAAGTTGCATGCTTTGTAGCTTATACATAATATATTTATTATGGTTTGTAATACTTGTTTGGCTTATTATTGCATTTTATTCTACACACATATATATTTCAGTGTCATTCAACGTCACATATAGAGCAAGATTTTTTCCATCACTATTAATATTTAATAATGCTCATAGTCAACACTTTATTCTTTTTTCATTTGTTTGCTATATAATATTCCATTTACTTAAATTGTATATATCACACGATGATGCATAGGAATGAGTTCAAATGAGTTCTAATGAAAACCACCAACTCCTATTATAACCAGACCAACAAAATTGTTCAATTTTAAAAAATTAAGATTTAATCTTAGTAACTAATTAATGATACCGAAATTAAATGACATTTAGATTTATATTTTTTGTTTTAAAAGGTTGAAGAGTTTTTACTTGTTCCAAATCTCATATGCATGCATGCATGCATACATACATATATATAGGGGATGGTTCGAATGTTAACCATTCCTTATTCCGATAACCGAATAATACATCTTATTACTTTGGGGCTCACAGTAAAATAAATCTAAAGGTGTATGTTTTTTATTAATGTAAGTAGGCCCTACATTAATTAAAAAAAAAAACCTACACCTTTAGATTTACTTTAGTGTGGTCCCCAAAGTAATAAGATGTAGTTATTCGTTTATATATATATATATAGGGGAATGATCAATTATTAACCCTTCCTTATTACGATAATCAAATAAATGTATCTTATTACTTTGGGGCTCACATTAAAGTAATATAAAGGTGTAAGTTTTTTCTTTTTTTTTGATTAATGTAATTAATGTGGGCCCTACTTACATTAATTAAAAAAGAAAGAAAAAATCCACATCTTTATTTTTACTTTATGAGCCCAAAGTAATAAGATGTAGTTATTCGGTTATCACAATAAACATGGGTTAATAAAAGAACCACACCATATATATATATATATATATATATATATATATATATATATGGGGAGATGATCAAAAATTAACCATCCCTTATTGCGTTAACCGAATAACTACGTCTTATTACATTGGAGCCCACATTAAATTAAATCAAAAGGTGTATGTTTTTTTTCTTTTTTTTTTAACTAATATAATTAATGTAGGGCCAACTTACACACACATATAGGGATTTAATCATATGAAAACTCAATCTTAAAGAGAAAACCGTTAAACCCAATGTGAGCCATTGAGTTGGAATCTTGAAAATAAATATGTGGTCCAAATTAAACCTGAATAAAAAATTGAGTTTTGAATAAATAAATCATTTTTAAGATTTCAAATCAGCTCACATAAGGCTTAAGACTTTTCTCTTTAAGATTGGGTTTTCATAGGATTCAATTCATACATGCATGCATGCATGCATGCACCTACATACATACATACATACATATATAGGAAAGGGATCATATTATAACTCTCATTAATTGAGGTAACCCATTAACCATGGCAAAAAACGCTCAAACCGCAAATTTTTTTTTCATGGTTTTTTTATGCAAAAATAGGGGGCGACTCCTTTTTTAAGCGTTCGCTAATTCACAAGCGTTAAAAAGTTAAACGAAATGTAAGTTTGCGTTACACTACGACACTTAAATAAATGTTCGCAGTGTAACGCAAACTTACATTTCGTTTAAATTTTTAACGCTTGTGAATTAGCGAACGCTTAAAAAAGGAGCCCCCCTATTTTTGCATAAAAAAACCATGAAATTTTTTTTTTGCAATTTAAGCGTTTTTTGCCAGGGTTAATGGTTACCTCAATTAAGGTGGGTTATTATTCACTCCTTACCATATATATATATATATAGGGTAAAGATCCTAGAATAACCCTCTCTTATTGCATAACCTGAAATAACCCTGCAAGATGAACCCGAATCTTTGTTTTTTTTTTTTTCAAAATCTTAGTTTTACATGTACAAGAATATGTTCTTTTATGTGTTTGAGCAAATTCTTTTTCGTTTGTGATCCTACATCAATGTAATTTGCCTTACAACACTGTAATATTTACAATGCTGTAAGGCAAATTACACTGATATAGGATCACAAACGAAAAAGAATTTGCTCAAACACATAAAAGAACATATTCTTGTACATGTAAAACTAAGATTTTGAAAAAAAAACAAAGATTCGGGTTCATCTTGCATGGTTATTTCGGGTTATGCAATAAGAGAGGGTTATTATAGGATGCGGATCCTATATATATATATATAGAGGTAGGTTCAGATACAAAATGAGATTTTTGTAAAAAGTGTAAAAAACAAAGTGCTATTATAAATAACAATGTGCTATTATTAACAAGGAACTGTTAAATATTATAATATCACTGTGTTAATATTATAATAGCACTTTGTTTTATATAATAGTATTTTGTTTTTTTATACTTTTTACAAAACTATCACTTTGTACAATAACCTTACTATATATATATATATATATATATATAGGTGAAGGATCAAATGTTAACCCTTCCTTATAGCGTTAACTGCTTAACCTTAACGTTTTTTGCCCGAATCTTTGTTTTTTTTCATGGTTTTTATTATACATAAATAGGGGGGTTTCTTTTTTGTGTTTTTGCTAATTTATTACCGTTTAGAAGTTATAGTAAGTGTAAGTTACTTACACTTACTTACAATCCCTATCTGATGTAAGTAAATGTAAGTAAGTGTAAGTAACTTACACTTACTATACTTCTAAACTGTGATGAATTAGCAAAAACACAAAAAAGAAACCCCATATTTATGTATAATAAAAACCATGAAAAAAAGCAAAGATTCGGGCAAAAAACGTAGGTTAAGCAGTTAACGCTATAAGGAAGGGTTAACAATGGAACCATCCCCTATATATATATATATATATATATATATATATATATATATATATATATATATATATAGGGATGGGCTCTTATAATAACCCATTGTAATTGAGATAACCCATAAACCCTATCTAAGCCATTGATATGTTATAAAATAATAAATATTCTAAATCAATTGATCAAATGACATCAAGGTTAAGCTGGTAATTTCACCATATGTACTTACCTGTGTGTGTTTAACACTTTCAAATTTCTTAAAGAAAAAAAAACCCACATAGAAAGGAAGTGAGCTGGAGAGAAAAGGACGATCAAACCTCTTCATCATGGCGAGCTTGAAGGTGATTCCACCCATCTCTGACGATCGACCTTCTCCGACCCTCGATGATCCTGTCCTTCTCAAGAGACACTCGATTAGGGTTTTGGATGGTGATTCCACCCCCTCCGACGAGAACCACGATGACGATGGTGGTGTGGTTGTGTCTCGGTGACACACACAAGCGGCCGGCAATAGCGTGGGTCTTTTGATGCTCATTATTCTCTGTCATCAAAGAGCTTATCTTTTACTTGTTTTTGGGGGTTTTAAACATGGATTTCAACGATTTAATTTGAGCTTATATTTTGGCCTATTTTTGGGGGTTTTAAACATGGATTTAAAGAGCTTATCCTGCCCTTCTCTAGCAACTCTCGATTAGGAATTTCAACGACTTGTTTTTGATGCTCATTATTCGTTGTTTAATTGAAACCTAATTGCAGAAATTTGAGATTTCTGAATTGAAAGGAATTTTTAAGTTTCCTTGTTCAATTGGAACCTAATTGCAGAAATTTGTTATAACCCTCCCAAAACATCAATGCAATACCCTTTATTGCACTTTATTGCATCTTTCATCAATGTTTTGATTCATCAGACATTTTTTTAGTTGATATGCGAGTTTAAGATATTTATTTAAAAATCTTTCAGATTCAAATTGGATTGTTTTTTGTGTTAATCTTGATGAACAAGCATGATACACTCTGCATCTCTCGGTCTAAGAAAGTCAAAGATGGTGTTCTTTACATTGATGTAACAATTGATTAAGGTGATGTAAAGGTTCTTTACGTTGATGTAAATAGTAATGTAATTAGTTTTTAAAGCAAATTACTTAATGAACACCTATATTGCATCAATGTAATACTTGAATTCACCTGTGTATGTATTAATTTTAAGTTGTTTTTGAATTTTCTGAAATCTTGACGAAAGGTGATTTGCATTTACTATAGTATTGGTGTCATTTTAGCTATCAAATAACGAACATTAAAATGAAAACAATGTAATATTGGTGTAATCTTTTATCCTTACATCAATCTAACAACTAATGAAAACTAGATTGTTTTGTTAAAGGAAATAGATAGTTCGTTACATTGACGTAACTACGAGTATCTAGAGAAAATTATTAGTTTTTGACAAAATTATAATAGAATTAAAGAGAAAAATATGAGAAATTTAATGGTGTAATTTTTATAAAAAAATAAATATGTATAAAAAATATAAATGTTTAAAAAACAAGGGGGTAAATTTTTTAAAAAAAGTTGAAAAGATAGGTGATATGTAAAATGTCAAAAATATCCTTTTCCTTTAAAAAAACATGACGACATTTGGCATGATCTTGTTCACCTTGATTTTTTTCTAACCATTAGATGGGAGTTATTGAGTTTACTCAGTAATGGTGGGTTACCATTAAATCCTTTTCATATATATATATATATATATATATATATATATATATATATATATGAGTAGGTTCATATACAACATGTTTTTTTTGTAAAAATGGTATGAACCAATTAAATATTGACATTTGGCAATTTGGTTAATTAATAGAAAAGGGTAGTTTAGGAAATTTATATTAATTGATTTTTAAATTTTCATTAAACAAGGAGAGTGGGTAATCAGTTTAAAATATAATCGAAAAACACAAATTATCAGCAAATACGAATTCTTTTTAGCAAAAAAATTTGTAGGGTATTGAGATAGTGAATTTCATTGTAAAATTGGATGGATGAGCACGTAAAAATAGATGTTACGATCGACGATATTGAACATACTGGCAGTTTTTGAAATTTTTTTCAATTTAATCCCGATGAATGTGAAAAATTATGGATTTCTGATTTAGATGGTTCACCCGTATTAATCCTATGGTATGTATTGATCAATTGTATGTGACGAGTTATTTTGATTTTCAAATAAAATTGATTTCGATGGATGAGCGGTATTCAATTCAATTTCAAGGACGTTATTAGTTTTGCTAATGTGTTTTTACTAAAATATGTTAACGCATTGATAAATTTCACGTGCTAATATGTGCTGCTAAATAAAGAATGTTAGGATTTATGTGTTAATATGTGATTTTAAATTAAATGACAACATGTGATGATATGTAATAGTTTTTATGAAAATGATTTGTGTGCTAATATGTGTTGTTAAAGAAATAATGTTAGTGCTGTAATAGGTGATGTTAAATAAATAAATTTTTTAACATATGCAATTAATTCCTGAGTCATGTGTTCTCTATATAAGGGTCCCTAGGTTATAGTCTAGGCCAAACCGTTTGAAACAATATGACCTATGTTTCTCTATAACCATGGCTCTGATACCAATCTGTCACACCCCGAGCCGGCGGGCTGGATCGACTTTCCCGTCGGGTGGAAGGTTCTCGGGGCGCGATATCGCTTGATAATCATAGTGATCAGATTGTTTACATGGCACATGATATATAAATGAGAAATGCTAAATGACATTGACATATAATTTCAAAGTTAAATTACATTGTTATGTTCATAATTTAACTAAGTAAATCTACCCAAAGGAATCATTGAGTTTACTATCTTGTATCTGCACAAGATTTACAAAAGTGATTCACCAAAATATGTCATCAAAAGTTATGCACACACAAAATGAAGCTAGGCCTTCTAAAAGTCCTCTAGCTTAAGTTCTGAATGATTGGTGATTAAACCTGTTCGTCACCTGAGAAAACATGCATTTAAACAAGTCAGCACTAGGTTGGTGAGTCCATAAGTTTAGTAATTGAAAACAATTGATTCATTGTCATTCACAATCATAATGTTTCACACAAGTCTTGTTGATAATTGTCTCATTTGTCTCATACAATGTCCTCTCCATAGTTATACTTACAAATGGTGTTTCACCTAAATCAAGCATGCTTATATATAGGGCTTACGTAGGGGGACAAGCCCCCAGCCGACATCCCACCATATGCCTAACATAATTCAACACCACTTGTAATACAACTATGGATACCCATTTCTATCTCACTTGTGTTCACCCCATTTGATATTCACCCATAAATTGTGTTCATCACCCGTAGTGTTATAGGTATAGAATAAAAGAGTATGAGGGAAGTAAGTTATCAAAACCTAAGTATTGATAAACCCTCAGTGTTTTAAGGAAAATAGATTTATTTAAATCTTATCCTTATTATTGTTCTCTCAAGTGAAGGTTAACTATAATTTACTTCTACTTAAAGGAGTAATAGTTAACTCATTAGTAATGTAATTGGCCTAAATGTATAGAGCATATATGGGACCCATTGTCGACCTCACGTAATCAGACCACAACGCCTCCCATTTACCTCTATCCCATTTGTGTTCTCATAGTTTCATTGCCTCAATGAGACTATTACCAGTATGTTGAAATGAGAGAAAATCAATTCCTTAGTCTACCAGTTAATGGAATCGAAGGAATAATTACAATTAGTTTCAGTAGATTAATATCACCATGTGTCGTTTACCAAACCTGACTGGTGTCGCCCTGTTACCGGTCATACGTTACCGGCCAATGATAAAATACGATCAACGTACCGGCCTCACTCGCCGGCGGTTTGTCAAACCTATGGTACCACTACGCTATCGCCGGTTTAGTTTCACTAAATTAAATGGTAAACGAATCACTTCTAAGGGACTTACAATTGGACATGATCTCATGAACACATGATTGTTGTGATATAATGCTAGCAGTCTTAATAGTAATTAATTGTTGTCATCTGTTCACACATTGTCATCCTCTCTGTGTTATCTGTTCTTAGTGTTATGTGTTCTCATAGTCTTTAACAAAGTGTTATAAGAACTTGTCTTATTACACAATGTTAGTAAATGTGTGAATGATATTATTATCATGAAATTACGTTATCATGATTATCATTCTTGTTATCACTTATAATTGTCTCAGTGTTATCTCAATGTCACCTCAGTGTTAATAACAAAGTGTATTAAGATTACATCTTATTACACTTATGTTATTTCAGAGTTTGGATGAAATCAAGAAATTATGTTATCGTGGCATCATCCTTGTTATGTGTCGCACCCTGGCCTCCCCGTCATGCGCGAGGGGCGCGACTCGACTGATCTCGCAGGATCGCAGTCTCCGGTCACACATTGTTGCGAGACCTACATGTCTGGTTTCATACGTACATCCAATAACTTGGATAAAACAATTTAGTAAAATCAGAGTTGCGGAAGTTTAATAAGATCAAAACAGATTCAAACCACAAATGGTGGAAGCGTTGTCAAAACAGTTTTTCAAAACACTACAGAGTAATAGTTACGGAGGCGTTTTAAGTTGTTTAACATTACAAAATATAACATAACAAAATGATAACAAATGTTTGATAGTCTAAGACACATAAATCGATGCATGGAATCCATCCTAGCATCCTAGATTCCTCGTGCACGTGCCTTAGATACCTGAGAAAACATGCGAATAAAAGGTCAACACAAAGGTTGGTGTGAGCACAGGTTTTATGTCAGCAATAAACATCAAATGTTTAAAGTAAATGTTATGCAGGTCTACATTTCAATACAATACAATATCCATTGATAGCTAGTCAATATGATTTATATCATATGTGGGTTCGCAACCGAAGCTAACATGCTTCCTCCCGCCATATCCATCCAAGATATGGCAATGTTGTTTTGGTCAATTATGCATTGTTCCGACCTCCAGTCGGGGTGGCCATACGGTGCGCAATAGTGGGGCTTGTCAGGCCCAAATAGTACTATTCAGAATTACCACGCTAAGCGCAACGCGCTATTAACGGTTCGAGGTGTGTTTAATGAGGACTTATCAGTTTTGTGGATGAATGCCACACATATGCATATACGATATCAGCATGTACAAATGTAACCAAAATGTGTGTATGTTGTTCAAAAATAGTTGTATGCAATGTTTTCTCCCCCAAAGGTAGAAAATGTAAAAAGGGGCTGTGAACTCACTTGGTTAGCAGTTCCGGTATGTGTGTAAGTGTTCGCTTCTGCGAAAGCTAGCACATGCTAGTATGCACCTATAACCATATAGGTGTGAGTATGTGTTTTGTGGTGTGTTGTAATCCATACAACTCCAAGTGTCGGTGTGCTCAACCGAGTATGTGTGTGTTGACTAGTGAGACTCGACGAATCGTTGGTGACACGTTTGTTGTGTTATGACCACCCAATGTGTCACAAGCACAAGTAGGACACTTACATGCATCCTATGGCCCTAATCATATAGATTACCATTTTTGGAAAGTTTCCATTTTAGGAAAGTGTAGCTATGAAATCCCATTTCATAAAACTAATACCATTAATATGTTTATAAAACACGTTTAAACCCTTAAAACATGTCGTTTGCGCATAAATCATTATTTATGCAGTTTTGCCCAAATAAAGTTTCCTTATTTGAAAAGTATTCGTTTAAATGTCCGTTTTCAAAAATCAAAGTTTCCAATATGCTCAGAAATCATTTTTAAGCATATTGCAATACTCAAAGTTCACCAAAACACTTTAAAACATCAAAAGCCCTCTTTTGATTTTGGAAAGTTTCCATATTTAGAAAGTTTATACAAAACCAAGTTTTTGACAAAATCAAACATCCAAATGTGTTTCTAAACACTCCAATATACATTTGACAACATCTAGACATGTCTAACATGTCTAGATCATCACAAATCCAAGACTTGCACATAAAAGTTTCATTTTATGGCAAGTTTGCCCAAATCATCACCAAATCAAACATAGCTTAACCAAAACTCAAATCTAACATTTCTAAACTATAAATCAGTAAATCTACAACAAATACACATCAAATCGCCAACAACTTCGAGCACAATAATCATATGGTGTTGCATGTGGGTTTTTACCCATTGCATGTACGATCTAACTAAAGATAAACATATAAAACTACCTTATAAGCTAAGATTGGAGTGGTAGCAGGTGTAAGAAGTCCTGGAAATGGCTGAAGGTGATCCTCTTGCGTGTTGATAGCTTCCAAGACCTCCTATGGTAGCTCCAATGCCTCAAATCTTCCAAGAATGCAAGGATATGGCTTAGGAAGTGTTTAACAGAGGTTCAAGGACTGATTTTAGAGAGTTTAGTTGCTAGAAGATGAGAGAAATCAGAGTAAAGGGTGAAAGGAACCGAGTGGAAAGGATTGGGGTTGAATATAAAGAAATTTTGGTCTGCATGGCCTTCGCGTACCGCGGAGGCCGATCAAAATATTTTATCGCGTACCGCGATGGAATTCGGGAGTCCTGACCCCCGGTTTGCTACGCGTACCGCGAAGCCTTTCGCCATGGGGTCTTCGCGTACCGCGATGAGTCCTTTTTCATGTTTTTCGATTTCGATGATTCGATTTCGCTCGTACTTGATTCCTAACGCTTATCCTAAACATCTAATGCATGTTTAGCACATAATCATATAATAACGTATAAGTTTGATCACCAACGTTCGTGAGACTTGTGTGTGTTTCGATAATTCCTCGAATTATCTTCGATAATTTGTGCTCGTGTTTTACGAAGTGTTTGCACGCTTGATTAATCCTAATCAATGTGTAATGCACAATTCAATAATTCCCCGAATTATTGTTTTGTGTTAGTGTTGTGTTTGCCACACTTGGTTTCCAAAACCAACGTGCAATGTACGATTCGATAGTTCCTCGAACTATCGTTTCGCAGTTGTTTGTGTTCAACTCATCTAATTAAACATGATTAAATGAAATGCAACAAGTATGAATGTGAAATGTAAAGAATGTAAGAGTCGCAATTTACCTGAAATTGCCGGGTGTCACATCATCCCCTTGTTGAAAGAAATTTCGTCCCGAAATTTGGTTGTTGTTGGTAGTGTTTGAGGAGCAAGAGTGTTTGAGAGAAAAAATTTTTCTGGTTGTCACATCATCCCCTTGTTGAAAGGAATTTCGTTCCGAAATTTATTCGTTGTTGCCGGTGTTCGACGTTGTCTGTTTGAAGAAATTGGGATATTTGCGCATCATCTGATCTTCACGCTCCCACGTGAATTCAGGTCCGCGTTTCGAGTTCCATCGAACCTTGACAATCGGGATCTTACTTTGCTTGAGTTGTTTGACCTCACGGTCCATGATCTCTACCGGCTCTTCCACGAACCGTAGTTGCTCATCCACCTGAATCTCATCCAGTGGAACTACAAGTGTTTCGTCAGATAGACACTATTTCAAGTTTGAGACGTGAAATACGTTGTGAACTCCATCGAGTTCGGTTGGTAGGTTGAGTTGGTATGCCACTGGACCAATCCTCTTCAGGATCTCGAAAGGTCCAATATACCGTGGGTTCAGTTTGCCTCGTTTGCCAAAATGAATGACGCCTTTCCAGGGTGAAACTTTTAGAAGGACCTTATCTCCTACCTGAAATTCTAGATGCTTTCGGCGTTTGTCGGCGTAGCTCTTTTGGCGATCTCGAGCTGCTGCCATACGGTTTATGATTTGCACGATTTTCTCTGTTGTTTCATGCACAAGTTCCGGGCCACTGAGCTGATTTTCGCCCACTTCCGCTCAGCAAATGGGGGATCGGCATTTCCTGCCATAGAGTGCCTCAAAAGGCGCTGCCTTTATGCTGGTGTGGTAACTGTTGTCGTAGGAAAACTCCACCAACGGTAAGTGAGTTTCCCAGTTGTTGCCGAAGTCTACTACGCATGCTCGTAGCATATCTTCTAGGGTTTGTATGGTGCGTTCGCTCTGGCCATCAGTTTGTGGGTGGTATGCTGTACTCATATCCAACCGTGTGCCAAGCGACTTTTGTAGTGATTTACAGAAGTTAGAAGTGAATCTGGCGTCTCGATCTGAAATGATAGAGATTGGCACTCCATGTCACGAGACCACTTCCTTGACATAGATTCTGGCTAGGTTTTCCATTTTATCATTTTCCCTGATTGCCAGAAAATGTGCTGACTTGGTCAGTCGATCTACAATTACCCAGATAGTGTCACATCCACTAGGAGTACGGGGTAATTTGGTAAGGAAATCCATGGATATTTGTTCCCACTTCCACATGGGTATCTCAGGTTGTGTGAGTAATCCAGAGGGTTTCTGATACTCGACTTTGACTTTGGCGCAAGTTAAGCCACATAGGTAGCGATGTCGGCTTTCATGTGTGGCCACCAGTAGAGTATCTTCAGATCATGATACATCGTATCAGATCCAGGGTGAATGGAATATCGGGATTTGTGAGCCTCATCCATCACAAGGTCTCGTAAGTTTCCGTGATGTGGAACCCGGACGCGCTCCATGAAATAATGTAATCCATCGGCTTTTACCTCAAGTTGTTGCTCCATTCCCCTTAGTGATTCGGCCGCTAGATTTTCTGCTTTAAGTGCCTCCACCTGGGCAATACGTATCTGTTCAGGGAGATTGGGATGATGGTGAGTTGTAAAGCTCGTACCTTCTTGGGTTTCGAAGTGTTTTTCCGACTCAGGGCATCGACCACTACATTGGCCTTCCCCGGGTGATACTTGATAGCACACTCATAGGCGTTCAGGAGTTCGAGCCAGCGACGTTGTCGCATGTTCAATTCCTTCTGCTCGAATATGTGTTGGAGACTCTTGTGATCAGTGTATATCGTACACTTTGTTCCATACAGGTAGTGTCTCCAGATCTTGAGTGCAAATACCACGGCTCCAAGTTCCAGGTCGTGGGTGGTGTAGTTCTTCTTGTGGACTTTCAATTGTCGGGAAGCATATGCGATCACTTTCTCCCGCTGCATCAGCACACAGCCGAGTCCTTGTATCGAGGCATCTCAATATATGACAAAATCATCTGTTCCATCAGGAAGAATTAGGATAGGTGCACTACAGAGCTTCTGCTTGAGAAGTTGGAATGCGGCTTCCTTTTTTCAGTCCAGAGATATCTCTTATCCTTATGGGTTAAACCTGTGAGTGGTTGGGCTATCTTTGAAAATCCTTCAATAAATCGTCGATAATAGCCTGCCAAGCCTAGGAATTGCCGCACCTCAGTTGGGGTCCTTGGTGCTTCCCAGTTCTTTATCGCCTCTATCTTGGATTTATCCACATTAATCCCTTGTTCATTTACAACATGATCCAAGAATTGGACTTCTCGAATCCAGAAGTCGCACTTTGAGAGTTTAGCATACAACTTTTCTTTCCGTAGCAGTTCAAGAGCCAATTGAATATGCTCTTTGTGTTCCTCCTGGGTTTTGGAGTAGATGAGAATATCATCTATAAAGATAATGATAAACTTGTCCAGGTAAGGTTTGCACACTATTCATGAGGTCCATGAATACTACGGGTGCATTAGTTAGCCCAAATGGCATGACCAAAAACTCGTAATGGCCATACCGTGTGAGAAAAGCAGTCTTGGGGATATCTTCCTCCTAAATCCTTAGTTGATGATACCCAAATCGCAAATCGATCTTAGAGTAGTAACTTGATCCTTGTAGCTGATCGAACAGATCATCGATCCGAGGTAAGGGTTAACCGTTCTTGATTGTTACTTTGTTTAGCTCACGGTAGTCAATGCACATACGAAATGTGCCATACTTCTTCTTCACAAACAGTACTGGAGCTCCCCAAGGTGAGAAGCTTGGTCTAATGAAACCTTTGTCCATCAACTCCTGAAGTTGATTGGACAGTTCCTGCATCTCTGAAGGTGTAAGTCGATAGGGTGCTCATGCGATTGGTGATGCTCCAGGTGCAAGGTCTATCCGGAACTCCACTTGTCGAGGTGGTGGTAGTCCTGGTAGATCCTCAGGGAATACGTCGGGATAGTCGCATACGACTGGGATGTCTTCTATTTTCTTCTCCTCTTCGGTCTTGTCGGTGATAAGCGCCAGAATGGCTGTGTATCCCTTTCGTAAGCATTTGTGAGTTTTCATGCACGAGATGATGCTTAGGGGAGTGTCGCTCCTTTCGCCCTTAATGATTAGGGTTTCTCCATCGGGGAGAGGTATGCGTACAACCTTGTCGTGGCAAATGATTTCAGCTTGGTTCTTAGACAACCAATCCATGCCCACTACGACATCAAAACTTCCTATTGTAACTGGTATAAGGTCAATCTTAAATTTATGGCCTGCTAGTTCTAAAGTGCATTCTTTAAGAATGTGCTTGGTCACAATTAATTTACCATCAGCTAGCTCTACTGTATATTCAACCTCTAAGGGTGTTGGGGTAATGGCAAGCATCTCACTAAAATCCTTAGATATAAAGCTTTTTTCAGCTCCAATATCAAACAATACGGAAGCATAATTATCGTTCAAGAGATACGTACCGGTTGCAAGGTTGGGATCCCTTCTGGCCTCCTTGGCCCCAATCACGAAGGCTCGTCCCCTCGTGCCATTGTTCCCACTGTTGTTGTTTTGTTGGTTGTTGTTGTTGTTGTTGTTGTTGTTGTTTTTCATGTGCGGGCAATCCTTCTTGAAATGCCCCGGTTTTCCACATTCGAAGCAGCCCTTCGGTGCTTCAAGTTGTTGTTGTTGTGGCTGTTGCGGGGTTTTGGCCAGTAGTTCGCCCATGCAGTCTTTAGCTGCATGTCCCATTTTCCCGCAGCGCTGGCATTGATATTTGCCACATTGACCCTGTGCATGATGAAAGTTGCACCTTTGGCATTTGGGTGGCTTGCCTGCATAGCCTCCTGGGTTCTGGGTGGTTGGGATAGGTGGTGTGTAAGCTTGGGTTGATCCAAACTTACGCTGTTGTGGTGGTGGTTGAAGTGTGGACGGTTTGCTCAGGGTGTTCTCCCATTTGCGTTTGTTGTCTGGGGTCTTGGCTATGGCACCGCGAGGTGGTAAGAGTCCTTGTGCAACCGCTGAATCAGTGAGCTTGTGGGCTAGTCGTACGGTTTGTTGCATGGTGATGGGGTCAGCAGAGAGTACCATGCCTTGTATTTGAGGTGGTAGTCCCTCAATATACTTCTCTATGTGTTTGAAGGTGGGGTTGCCATTTCCGGGCACAGGTGTGCCAGCTCATACGATCGAGCAGTGTATGCCTCGACCTCGGAACCAACCATCTTGTGGTTCCAGAATTCAGTCTCTAGTTTCTGCACTTTACCGCGAGGACAGTATTCGTGGTTTAACATCCTCTTAAACTCTTCCCAAGGTAGGGCGTTGGCTGCATCGAGCCCCATATTCTGAACAGTGGCATTCCACCAAGTGAGAGCAGCTCCCTCAAATGTCCCTGCAGCGAACTTGACTAGGTCCTCATTCCTGCAGTTGCTCATGGCGAAGGCCGACTCTTCCTTCTCTACCCAACGTAATAGTCCAAATGCACCCTCTGTGCTGCTGAAGGAGTGGGGTTTGCAGTCCAGAAACATTTTGAATGTGCAGATAGGAGGTTTGGGGTTCGCTCCTGAGATATGCAAAGAATAAAGATGGATTCATGTCACACCCCCACCTCTCGTCACCTCGTGTATGATGTCACTGAAACGGTTGCGGAAGCATAGTGGTGATGTCTCTGAGGTGAGGGGTGACTTAGTTGATCCGATATCACAAGCACACAGATAAACTTAAAATAATTACATTACCAGGTTGTCACAATCACAATTACATTACAGCCTACAACTAAGTTTATTTAATTACAAAAACTAATTTATTCCAGTGCAAGTATTCCAAAAGTGTGTCCTCACCGGCGATTACTGTTTACCTGCAAAAAGGTTTGAGTTTGAAACGTCAGCACAAAGCTGGTGAGATCATACAGTTCATGTTTCACAATATGATATGTGATATAAGTTCACAAAATGTTATGTTCAAGATAACCATGGGACCCGTATCTAGTTACCTTCGGACAGTTGTATGTTTCACGAAGATACTACCCGTCGGTAAATATCTTAATGCCTCATTATCTTAATGTCTATCACTAACATTAAGAAGTGTTTTGGAAACAGGTACCAAACATTCACACAAGGGGAGTTGCAATCCTCCCAGCAAATGGGTTGTCAGCCAATAGTACTATCAATGATTGTTGTTCGGCCCCACATGGGTTCACTAGATACAGTTCAAGAGATGAGGACTTTTTGATACTGTGATAGAGTTACTAACGGCAAAATCCCATGAAATCACACAAAAGTCACATGAATCACACAGATAACAGTGATGCATATCATATGTTCAGAAAAGGTTTGCAGAGTTACCCCGATGTTTATAAAACACTAAAAAGAAAAAGGGGTTGTACGAAACTCACCTGATGATATAAATGTAGCAAAATATCTCGAAGCTAACAACAAAGAGATGATTCTGCATTTAATTATATTTAATGAATTATTCAGGTTTTAACTTACTGATTAGATCTTTCTGAACGTCCAATGTCAAAGACATTGTCTTGAAAGTCATCAAACCGATATTAATTGTTTAATTGGTTAATTTGTTATCATCTCATACAATGTATGATAATGTAGGAACCTACATTGCATTAGATTCCCAATACAAGGTTGATGACACTCTTGATTAATCAAAATAATCTAAGATTAATCAAATAGTTAATGTTGTTGATTATGATACTGTAACAGTTTCTAGATAATTTAATGGCTTAGGAATGATCAATCCTTGTTATTGATCACCCAAATATCATGAAATATTACAATGTAGCATCAGAATAGGTGTAATAACCAGGTTTAACATACTAATCTGACTGTTATCATAAACATCAGATAATCATTCCAATGAGTATGTTAATGATCGTGATTAGTTTGAAACACTTGGATTTAACCTTGCATTTCAAGGATTAATCCAACTAATCACCTACATTGTTATAATCAAATGGATTAAACCATTATAATTATGAGTATGGTTTCATGCAAATCGGGCATTACCACGGATCAAAACAAGGATTTAACCGTTAAAACTTCGTGTTCTTTGTTTATAATCAATCCTAGCCATCATCTAGGCAATAATCAACAATCCTAACTATTTCATTACGTTCAAAATCAAGATCTAATCAATCAAAATCAAACCAGAAAGTTTAAATGGATGATTACCTAATCTGACGGATATCTGCGGTTAAAACAACGATCAGAACTTGTAGAGATGATCCCAGGTACGATTGGTGACTTCTGGTGGTCTCAAGATGGTGTTTTGATGGTGATTTGGTTGTGTTCTTCGTCTGGTAAACGCTTGAGTCGAAGGTTGTAAAATAAATTAAATTCTGCATGAAATCTGATGAAGTAGATCAGATTGTTGCACCGCCACACCCGTCGCGTACCGTGACGAGGTGCCAAATTGGGCTTCGCGTACCGCTGAATCTAAGATATTTTACATGCATCCCGTACCGCTGAAGACTCTCAATCTCTCCATCGCGTACCGCGATGAGCCCATTCGATCAACACTTAGAAATTTTCTTTGTTTTACGATTTCGGGCAATCCAGGACTCCGTTTTGCACACGGTTTTCACCCACGTTCATCATTTCTCGCATACTATCGATCTGTAATAATTAAAATCATTAAATCAACGTGGATTTCTAGAACGATCAAATGTGCTCACATCATTGATGACGTAATTCTCGTATGCAACTGTCACAGTCTCCTCCTGTTAGAGAAATTTCGTCCTGAAATTTAGTGAAGACTTACATTATGACAATAGTTTATGAGAATAGATGTGGATACTTTGATTTCATTTGATCTTCACGTTCCTAAGTATATTCGGGTCCTTGTTGCGAGTTCCATCGCACTTTAACGATTGGTATGCGGCTATGTTTTAGCACTTTCATTTCTCGATCCATTACCTCTACTGGTTCTTCACTGAACTGAAGTTTTTCATCAATATGAATCTCTTCTAGAGGTACGATCAATGATTCATCAGTCAAGCACTTTTCAGATTGGATACATGAAAAACATCGTGAATGTTACTAAGTTCAGGAGGTAATTCAAGTTTGTAAGCTACGGATCCAATTCGTTCAAGAATTTTGAATGGCCCTAAAAATCTTGGTGAGAGTATACCTCTCTTTCCGAATCTGAAAATGCCTTTCCAAGGTGACACTTTCAACATTACTCGATCACCTATTTGGAATTCTAACGGTCTACGATGATTATCAGCATAACTCTTTTGACGATCGCGAGCAGCTTTGATTCGTTCCTGAATGAGTGTGATCTTATCAGTTGTTTCCTGAATGAATTATGGGCCTATGATTTGACTCTCACCTACCTCTGACCAACAGATATGTGATCTACACTTGCGTCCATAAAGTGCTTCAAATGGAGCGCATTGAATACTGGTATGGTAGCTGTTATTGTAGGAAAATTCAACAAGTGGAAGATGAATATCCCAGCTACCTCCAAAATCAATCACACAGCTTCTGATCATGTCTTCAAGAGTTTGATTCGTTCGTTCAGTCTGCCCGTCGGTTTGTGGATGATAAGCTGTGCTCATATTGATTTGCGTGCCCAGAGCTTTCTGAAGAGTTTGCCAAAATCGTGACATAAATCGACTATCTCTGTCAGAGATAATAGAGATGGGTACTCCATGTCGAGATACAATCTCATTAACATAGAGTTTAGCGAGTCGATCCATAGAATCATCTTCTCGGATGGGTAAGAAATGCGCAGACTTCGTAAGGCGATCAACGATAACCCATATAGAGTCATGATTACGTGATGTTCTGGGTAATTTAGTGATGAAATCCATAGAGATCTGATCCCATTTCCACATGGGAATCTCAGGTTGTTGTAATAACCCAGAAGGTCGTTGATGTTCAGCCTTAACTTTGAGACATGTTAAACATCGATCCACGTATTCAGCTATATGTTTCTTCATTCCAGGCCACCAGTAAAAGTCTTTAAGATTTTTATACATCTTATCAGTACCTGGATGAATAGAATACCTGGATTTGTGCCCTTCATCCAAGATAATTGTTCTAGAGTTACCGAAGCAAGGAATCCACATTCGGTTTTTGAAATACAAGAGTCCATCATTTTTGGTATCGAGTTTCTTGTCTAATCTCCTCAGTCCCTCAGCAGAATAGTTCGTTGCTTGTAAAGCTTGTTGCTGAGCTTCTTTAATTTGAGGAATTAGACTGGTTTGAATAGTCATACCTAACGCTTTCACACGTAAAGGTTTGACTCGTTCCTTGCGACTCAAGGCATCGGCTACGACATTCGCTTTACCTGGGTGATAACGAATTTCACAGTCATAGTCGTTTAATAGTTCAACCCATCGCCTCTGTCGCATGTTCAACATTTTCTGATCTAGAATATGTTGAAGGCTTTTGTGATCAGTGTATATAATACATTTAGTTCCGTATAGATAATGTCTCCAAATCTTGAGTGCAAACACCACTGCACCAAGTTCTAGATCACGTGTGGTATAGTTCTTCTCATGTACTTTCAATTGTCGAGAAGCTTAAGCAATTACCTTATCCTTCTGCATTAGAACACACCCAAGACCTTGACGAGAAGCATCACAGTATACTGTGAAATTATCAGTACCTTCCGGTAATGCCAAGATAGGTGCGTTGCAGAGTTTGTGTTTCAACAGTTGGAACGCCTCCTCCTGTTGAGAATCTCATATAAAAGGTTGATTCTATTGGGTCAATGTGGTGAGTGGCAAGGCTATCTTTGAAAAGTTCTTGATAAACCGGCGATAATAACCTGCCAACCCCAAAAATTGACGTATTTCAGTCGGGGTTCGTGGTGTCTCCCACTGTTTCACTGCTTGAATCTTACTGGGATTCACTTGAATACCGTTCTTATTCACAACATGCCTGAGAAATTGAACTTCTCGTAACCAAAATTCACACTTGGAGAATTTGGCATATAATTTCTCATGTGCCAAAAGTTCTAGAATTAATTTCAAGTGCTGAGCATGTTCTTGTTGGTTTCGAGAATAAATGAGAATATCATCAATAAACACAATTACAAATTTATCCAGATAAGGTCTACATACTCGATTCATCAGATCCATGAAAATTGCTTGTGCATTTGTTAAACCTAACGGCATTACTAGAAATTTGTAATATCCGTATCGGGTTCGGAAAGCATTTTTAGGAACGTCATCATCATGAATACGCAACTGATGATATCCAGATCTTAAATCGATTTTTGAGAAGTAAGTAGCGCCTTGCAATTGATCAAACAGATCATCGATACAAGGTAGTGGATAACGATTCTTGATTGTCAGTTTATTGAGTTCCCGATAGTCAATACACATTCTGAATGAACCATCCTTCTTTTTCACAAAAAGAATTGGTGCTCCCCAGGGTGAGAAACTAGGTCTGATAAAACCTTTGTCTAACAGTTCTTGCAATTGACCTGAAAGTTCTTGCATTTCTGATGGTGCAAGCCGATACGGGGCTTTAGCAACAGGTGCTGCACCTGGAATCAAGTCAATCCGAAATTCAACTTGTCTCACTGGGGGTAATCCTGAAATGTCCTCAGGAAATACTTCAGGAAAATCTTTGACTACTGGGATGTCTGTGATTCGTTTGGGTGAAGAGTTGTGCTCAGTCACATGTGCTAGGAAAGCATAACAACCTTTCCTTAAGAATTTCTGAGCTCGCATACAAGATATGATACTAAGTTTTCTACCGGCTCGTTCTCCTTGAACTATCAGTGTATTACCGTTAGGTAATGGAATACGGATCATCTTGTTTTGACACACAACTTCCGCTTGGTTATCAGAAAGCCAGTCCATACCGACTACAACATCGATGCTTCCAAGCTCAATGGGAAGTAGATTGATATTGAAAATACCACCCTGTCACTCCCCCACCTCTCGTCACCTCGTGTATGATGTCACTGAAACGGTTGCGGAAGCATAGTGGTGATGTCTCTGAGGTGAGGGGTGACTTACTTGATCCGATATCACAAGCACACAGATAAACTTAAAATAATTACATTACCAGGTTGTCACAATCACAATTACATTACAGCCTACAACTAAGTTTATTTAATTACAAAAACTAATTTATTCCAGTGCAAGTATTCCAAAAGTGTGTCCTCACCGGCGATTACTGTTTACCTGCAAAAAGGTTTGAGTTTGAAACGTCAACACAAAGCTGGTGAGATCATACAGTTCATGTTTCACAATATGATATGTGATATAAGTTCACAAAATGTTATGTTCAAGATAACCATGGGACCCGTATCTAGTTCCTTTCGGACTGTTGTATGTTTCACTAAGATACTACCCGTCGATAAATATCTTAATGCCTCATTATCTTAATGTCTATCACTAACATTAAGAAGTGTTTTGGAAACAGGTACCAAACATTCACACAAGGGGAGATGCAATCCTCCCAGCAAATGGGTTGTCAGCCAATAGTACTATAAATGATTCATGTTCGGCCCCACATGGGTTCACTAGATACAGTTCAAGAGATGAGGACTTTTTGATACTGTGATAGAGTTACTAACGGCAAAATCCCATGAAATCACACAAAAGTCACATGAAATCACACAGATAACAGTAATGCATATCATATGTTCAGAAAAGGTTTGCAGAGTTACACCGATGTTTATAAAACACTAAAAAGAAAAAGGGGTTGTACGAAACTCACCTGATGATATAAATGTAGCAAAATATCTCGAAGCTAACAAAAAAGAGATGATTCTGCATTTAATAATATTTAATGAATTATTCAGGTTTTAACTTACTGATTAGATCTTTCTGAACGTCCAATGTCAAAGACATTGTCTTGAAAGTCATCAAACCGATATTAATTGTTTAATTGGTTAATTTGTTATCATCTCATACAATGTATGATAATGTAGGAACCTACATTGCATTAGATTCCCAATACAAGGTTGATGACACTCTTGATTAATCAAAATAATCTAAGATTAATCAAATAGTTAATGTTGTTGATTATGATACTGTAACAGTTTCTAGATAATTTAATGGCTTAGGAATGATCAATCCTTGTTATTGATCACCCAAATATCATGAAATATTACAATGTAGCATCAGAATAGGTGTAATAACCAGGTTTAACATACTAATCTGACTGTTATCATAAACATCAGATAATCATTCCAATGAGTATGTTAATGATCGTGATTAGTTTGAAACACTTGGATTTAACCTTGCATTTCAAGGATTAATCCAACTAATCACCTACACTGTTATAATCAAATGGATTAAACCATTATAATTATGAGTATGGTTTCATGCAAATCGGGCATTACAACGGATCAAAACAAGGATTTAACCGTTAAAACTTCGTGTTCTTTGTTTATAATCAATCCTAGCCATCATCTAGGCAATAATCAACAATCCTAACTATGTCATTACGTTCAAAATCAAGATCTAATCAATCAAAATCAAACCAGAAAGTTTAAACGGATCATTACCTAACCTGACGGATATCTGCGGTTAAAACAACGATCAGAACTTGTAGAGATGATCCCAGGTACGATTGGTGACTTCTGGTGGCCTCAAGATGGTTCTCAATGATTATAACAACGTGTTTTAAGAGCTCGTCTTATTACACAGTGTTAATAAATATGGTGAATGATGTCATCATGAAATCATGTTATCATGAGCATCACTCTTGTTGTCTCAGTGTTATAAGCCCGTTGTTATGAGATCTAGCCTTGATGCATTGTGCCATTCATTTTAATGGGATGGTATCATGAAGTTATATCATCATGATATCATACCTATTATGTTTTACATGTTATTTCACACACAAGCACACGTAATAATAATGATAAGATAAGAATATGATAATTAAGATAAAATCAATATTATCTATATCACATGATGTTTGAAATAAAATACTAAAGCTTTTAAATAAATAAAAGAGTTAGCATGTTTCTCAGCCCCGAAGTTAAAATCAAAAGATTAGAAAAGGGGCATACGAACTCACCTTGTGGTTGAAGTGGTTGACTAAGACTCAAGAAATGCACGCACTCATTGTTGTCGTACTGATGTTGTATTCACAGTCCTGTGTTTGATTAAATGTTATATGAGTTATAATCCCTTATTTGACTGTTCTTTTTGAAATCTGAGTTGTTAACTGAGTTGGTGTAGTGAGAATGACCTATTCTTATGGTTTTCGTAAGAATGAGTCATGCTAATGAGTGTTCACCGAAATGAGTCATGCTAATGAGTGTTCACCCGAATGAGTCATGCTAATGAGTGTTCACCCGAATGAGTCATTCGCCCGAATGAGTCACCCGAATGGCTTATTCTCCCGACTCATTTTCCTGAATGGCTCATTCGCCCAAACTGGTTTTCAGCCATGGGAGAAGACGACTTCGAGTTCTCGTCGTATATATAGTTGTTTTGAGTGAGTTTATGTGATTAAACTCATTTAGTAGGTGTATGGGTCAAAAAAGAGATGTTTAAAACCGTGGTTGTGTCGGGTTTGTAGAAAACTCTAAAATCTGAACCTTCTCTCTAGAATTTCGTCCAGTTGAGCTTGTTTCGGGCTAGATCTTCTGTACTTCCTTATTCTACTCATTGAGAGGGTTGTTTAGATACCAAGAACACGAAATTTGGTGATGGTTTGCTATGGTGGAGTATTGGTGAAGCTTAGAGAGAGAGTAGAGAAAGAGAGAGATGAGATCTTGAGAGGAGAGAGATGGTGGCTGGAGGAGGGGAAGAAAAATGGGGCTTTATACCCCGGGTGTTTACCCGCATGTTCGGTCTCGCTCGGTGTCGTTTTCGCGTTTTGACGCGCGCGTTATTCTGGTTACGTAATTAAGCATTTTAAACCGTAATTTAAAATTCTTGGATTATTTTTGATGAGTTTCAAAATTGTAACACAAAATATTTTATTTTACTTATTTTTATTATTTCGTTCGCGATTAGACCGTTAAACCTCATTATTTCGTTACGTAACGTTAATTAATTGTAATTTTACTAAAATAGTTTTATAAAATTCTTTTTAGGTGGTAATTTCTAATAAATATTATTTTTATTTTATTTTAATTATTTTAAAGTTCGCAATCGTTTATTTTTGTCGTTTCGTCAGAAAACGTAACTTACGCGCGTTTTCGTACAGAGCGCTAACTGTACGAATACGATCGTACGTTTCACTTTCTGATTTGATTTTCTATTTGTCAGATGTCGTTCGAAACGTTAGATCCACAGATATGTTTGTGTGAATCGTCACCCACGCAACACACTGCCAGTTTATTATTCCGAAACGATACTGAATTTCTGTTTTGCATTGAATTTCCTCACTTACGGACTCGACTAAACACACCTAATTGCACATAATCACACTTGTTTCACCTTATTTACTCATTGAATTATCGGCCATCTGATTTCTGTTATTTGTGAAGATCAAATCGCGATATGTTTTCGTTACTTGTTCTCACGCTGTTGTTTCACATGAATTGTTGTATTTGCTGTATTTAAATTTTCACTTAAACACATACAACTGTTATTTGTTTTCTTAGTCCTGTTGTCACACAACTGTTATTCACATTGTATTGTTGTATATTTATATTTCAATTCTCATCGAAATATATACAGCTGTTAATTGTTTTCACTGAATTGTTATCACATACTGTTCATCACATAATGTTCTCACATAGTTTAGGTATAATTACACACACACCGTACGGATTTGCCAGATGGTCAGGTACTAATTGTCACAATAATGTTACATATTTGTACCAACAGGTGTTGTCATGTGAAATATGAGAAATAATATGTTGTAAAATTTTAGTTTTGGAATTTCATATGATATCATGTGATAATATACGACAATATATGAAAATAAAGTATATAAAGGTTATTGGTTAGATTATTAATTTTTTTTGGTTAGATCATTAATAGTTGAATGTTTTTAGCTAGTACAAAGAATAACAAAATAAAAAGAAAGGTTGATATTGAGCATATATCTCCAAGGACTGGCAAAAAGTTTTATAAACCTGATGCACCACTATCAACTAGGCCCGAAGTTGGTATGTTGTTTGATGAAGCACACACTTTTTATGAGAGGTATGCTAAGAATGGTGGTTTTACAATATGAAAGAATACTGAGGTCACCAAGCACGGAATTGTCACACTTAAATATTCAGTATTTTCAAAAGAAGGTAATAAACCTTTTACTAAGGTTAAAGTTGATACTTTGAACGGAATAAATGATACTGGTAGGAGAGAAAAAATATACAGGACAAGACCATCAATTCGCACAGGATGTCAAGCACGTATGTGTTTACAATTATGTGATAACAGTTCATATAAAGTTTACAGATTTGTTAAAGAACATAATCATCCACTCGTGATGATGATGATGATTAATTATCATCTATTAAGTGTTGCCAGGAATCTTTCATTTAATCAGGAAAGCCTTATTCACAACATATCTAAGTTGAATATTGGCCATGTAAAGGCGTTTAACATAATGCGAATAACTTATGGTGGTTTTGACGGAAATGGGGTGACGAAAGATGATTGTAAGAATTTCAAAAGGGATATTAATCTATTTATTGGTAAATATGATGCTGAGATGATCGTAACACGTCTTATGCAGAAAAAAGAATATTTGTCAAACTTTTAATGTGAATATTTTACTTAAGAAGACAATTCTCTTGCGGGGCTTTTCTGGGCAAATGAAGAAATGAAACGCAATAATATCAACTTTAATGATGTTATTTCATTCGATTCGACTTTTTGTTTTGACAATTAAGTTTATTAAAATTAATATTAGTGTTTATTTTTTGCATTGGATATTCAAATTATATTGTAAATAATCAACATGGTTTTGTTTTATTTTGATTATTATATAGATACGATATGTTGTTTGTCCCATTTATTGGTATTGACAATCACCATCGAAATGTCACCGTTGGGATGCATTGTTAGCATCAGAGACTGCTGATTCGCATAAGTGGTTGTTAGGATCATTTAAGAAATGTATGGGTAAAGAACATCGTGTGGTTGTTACTAATCAAGATCCTGCGATGAGAAAAGCTATATAAGAGGTTTTCACTACATCTAAATACCGATTGTGTATGTGGCATATTATGAAGAATGTAGATGTCAAGGTAAGACATTTAAGTTATAATATGTAGTTTCATAATGCATGTGCTGTTAATATTTAATTTTGTTTATTTGACATTGCTTATTAATTTTTTTGTTTTAAATGTTTAACAGTTTATAAAGATTTATGTGTGGGTATATATAATATGTGATTTTAAATAAATTGACAACATGTGATGCTAAATAATAGTTTTTATGAAAATGATTTGTGTGCTAATATGTGTTGTTAAAGAAATAACGTTAGTGTTCTAATAGGTGATGTTAAATAAATATTTTTTTTTGTGTGCTAACATGTGTTATTAAATTATTCATAAGCTTATATGTACTGTTAAATGAATAACATTACGCATTTGTGATGTCAGGCATTGTAATGTTATATATGTGTACCAGCATGTGATGTCATGGGAAATCATACGTTGTAAAATTTTAGGTTCGAAATTTCATATGATATCATGTGGAATGATTCTATTGAAATCGACGATTTTGAATATAGATGGAAGGATGTTATGAATGAGTTCAATCTAACTGCAAACAAATGGTTGGCAGACATGTCCGTAAACAAATGCATGTTCGTTCATGCATCTGAAATTGGTGATTTTATAAAGTTTAAGATAAAAGAGTTAGATCATGAAGGTTCTGAATTGTATGAGGTATGCCATAAATTATTCAAGTTAATTTTATTAGATAAATAAGTTTATCATATGCTATGATGTGTTTAGATGTTCTGGTCCTAAAATTTGATACTATAGAAGTGTTTTAATGCTGATGTATTTAAATTGATATTGAGTTAATGTTTTTATTATTATTTTTTTAAAAACAGGTGTTGTACAGATATGTTGATATGATTGTTACGTGCAGTTGCAACAGGTTTGAGCAATATGGTTTGCCATGTAGACACGTGTTTTATGTGTTGAGGGTATGTGAATTGAAAGTGTTTCCAAAAAATTATATAATCAAAAGATGGACAAGAGATGCAATTCCAACCATGTATACCAAGAATCATACAGTTACCAAAAAGTATAAAGATAACAGTAATTATGTGGATGGGATTGTACGTGAGATAATGTTATCTAATGATTATATTGTAAATCAATTGGTAGACAACATTGAAAATTTAGTCTTGTATCGAGACAAGCTTAAAAGTAAAATGATTGAATTGTCAGAAAACGGAAGAAAATCTCAACCCATTCCCAAGAAATTAAGATAGGATTTCAAACTTGCTTGGACTATCTAAACCTTCATAAGACTATATACCTCGTCCACATGGTATTAGGACGAAGGTTGTGGAAGTAAGAAACAATTTAAATCTATACAAGAACAAATGGAAAGCAAACCTCAAAGAAACTACGTTGTTGCCAGTTATGTGGATCATTTGACCATGACAGGCGTACGTGTCGTGGTCCGAGAAAATATGATGGAACGTTATAATTTTTTAATTTGATTTTTTTGATTTACTCGTGTTATCAATTTGAAATTAGGATTTTAGTTTTATATACTTGGTTAAACATCTACTATGGTTTTGTTTATATTTTTTAATATGGGTGCTAGTAATAAGTTTTTGTGATGATATATAAATAATTGTGCTGATATCATTAATGTGATATTGTTACTAATCAAAACAACTCCATTCCCAATAAGAATGAATTCATATTTGTTGGAAAATAAGGACTGATGAGCAAAACCACTGAATCCAGACACTTGAATAAAACCGCGGAAGACAAGTCGCGGATGCTTCTCTTCCGACTGAAGAACTGCTTCAGTATCGGAAGGCTATCAGCGGAAGCTTCGCCAAAAAGAAGTGCCGCTGATCTTATTTCCCTCAAAATACACTAGCTGATATTGAAATCATCGGAAGACAACCTCTACATCAGAAGAAGTCAAATGACTCGAAAGACAATCTCCTCTTCCCAAATAACTGATTACTTAATCAGCTTCCAATGAACAACTTCTGATGAACAAATGCTGAACTCCAGTACATCTACTTCAACATCGGAAGACCTGAAAACTACTGAAGACTCTTGTTTCCGTTGTTGTTGACTTTGTCTTTGTACTAGTCTGTTGTTTCAGTGTTTGTAACAATGTCAGCTATTTGTCTTATTATTTCTTGTCTTGTATCATAGAATGTTTGGGTATTTAAATCCCAACATTCTCTGAATAAAAAAGGATTACTTCCCCAAAATTCCTTGTGTTTTCTATCTTTTCTCTTCTCTCTTTCTAGGCAAGAAAACTAAAACAACGAAAATAACTTGGTGCTAAAATTTAGAGGGAGCTGAAACCAAAGTTTTGACTAAGTGTCTAAAGCCTTGTTCCTGGTAAAACAACTACTACTCGAGGTTACGGTAGCTCAACAATTGGTATTAGAGCATTGTCCTTAGTCTTGGTTTAACCATCAAGACTAAAACTCAAAACTCTTACTGATATCTTGTTGTTTTAGTTTTCTGCATTCTATCTTTTCTGTCTTTCTGTTTTCTTTAAATCTGTAGGAGTTTGATTTTTGAACTAAACTTGTTCAAAAATTATTCTAGCAAATTACTTTGAGAACTCATCACTCGTTGATTTGCTCATATCTATTTGTGAACCAATGGCAGAGAAATTCACCCTTGACCCCCATAACACCGGTTCTGCCACGAAGCCACCAATCTTGGTTAGGCATCAATATAACATTTGGGAGAGGCGGATGTTACATTTCCTATCCAATAATCATACAGGATGTTGGAAGTCTGTCATGTTCGAACCGCATAAACCAACGGTCCTGGACACGGAGACTGGAGACGATGTCCCGAAAGTTCCTCGGAACTACACCGAAGAGGATTACCAGAAGTTGGAGCTTGATGCAAAGGCACATGCTCAGTTGGCTATGGCCCTTCCTAATGAAATATACTCTGGTCTTCTTCACCATGAGTCTGCTAAAGACTTATGGGATCCTCTAAAAGAGCAATTCGGTGGCACCGAAGATGTTGTGGCTAATACTAGGGAAATATTAGCTCAACAATACGAGACATTCTGCCGACTAAATAATGAGTCACTGACTCATCAGTTTGAACGATTCACTTCTCTCTTAAGTGAATTAAACTAGATGGTCAAGTGTACCCCCTGTCTCTGTTTTGAACCGCTTCTTGAGATCTCTACCTGAAAAATGGGAAACCTATTCCATTGTTATGAGATCCTCTCCAGACTTTGGCAAACTCTCGCTTAGTCAACTTCATGGTAAGTTCCTCACCTTTGAGCGAGAGATTGACCAGAAAAGAAAACTAATAAAGTCTAGTAAATCAACTGAAGAGTATGTTCAAGGGAACACAGCTCTTCTGAGTCATAACTCTGAATCATTGATAAGAGTTATGATGAATATATTGACATAACCACTGGCATCACTTCTTCTTCTTCCTGTGATGACCACTCTCCTATATCTGATCATTTGTGCTTTATCATGGATGATATCTATCAAGTTCCAAGTGAAGAATTGGAAGAGATGGACATTCTTCACCAACTGGCCCTCTTGAGCATAAGAACAAATAAGTTCTACAAGAGGACCAGAAGGAAATTTCATGGTATTCAAGGGAAAACCAGGTTCAGCCTAAATAAGGCTAAGGTCCAATGCTACAGATGTCATGGCACTGGACACTTTGCCAGGGAGTGCAAAAATGCTCCCAACTCAAATTCTTCACCGTACGTGACTTTCCCTAACTCACAATCACATACTTTTGCTGCACCTTCTTCTTCTTCATCACCTTTTAGAAGACACAACAATCCCCAGGAGTCAGCACATATTGTACAGACCCCTCCTCCTACCAATGTACAACTTGTACAAGCTGTCAATGGTAGCATGTATCAACTTACTCCTGCACCTCTTCAAATTGTTGCACCATCTTCTTCTCAAATAAATATTCCAAGCTCTACTGTCCAATCTTCTTCTTCCAGTCAACCAGCTCTCTTCACCCAAGAGTATGTCGACTGGAGCAGCTTGCCTGAAGATGTAGGCTATGCCCTCATCACCTCCGAACCAACAGATTTCGCTCTTATGGCTGTTGGTGACGATTCTTCCCCTTCTGAACAACCTGCTGCAGACACTCCTGATGCACATGTATCTTCTTCCACCCTAGAAAAACTATGTACCGATGCGTGCATAGAGGCTTTTGAAAAAATAAAGAAAGCCAATGTGTTGCTTCAACAAAAAAATCAGGAGTTGGAGCAACTGCTTGATAATAAAAATTCTGAAATAGAAAAACTAATAAAGAATAAAGACAGTCAAATCTCCGTCCTAACAACTGAAAACTAGAACCTACAAGCTCTATTTGATTTGCAAAATGAAAAATATGCAGCTTGTAGAGATGAGTTGTCTCAGACCAAGGTTAGCTGTGACAAGTGGGTTGAATCCTACAAAGGGTTCAAAATGCTTTTAAGTTAGCAAGTTCACAGCAAAGCCAAATTTGGGATCGGGTTTAATCATACTAGTACTCCAGAGGACTACACCCCGATTAACAACAAAATAAACGAGACTGATTCTGAGCCAATTTCCCCCACCTTTCTTCCGGATGATATTCCATCCCTTACAATCACACCTCCAAGAGTGTACCAACCCTCACAGTGTCTTACGTTTGTTTATCCCACTGAAACTAACGTTGAGAAACAGGAGAAAACACCCTTGGAAAGTGATCAAAATAATAATACTTCTGAACAAACTGAGATTGCTCCAACCATGAGCTCTACTCAAAGTTCTAAAGGCACAAGGCTTCTTAAAGCCTCTGATATTCATGTTGCCCGCCTTGACAAAGGAAAGAGGCCCATGATTGACATCAGATTTCCTCCTTCTCATCCTCATCCCCCTTATCCAATAATGAAGGCAAATAAGCATTTCATCCCCAACTACTCCTCTTTGTCTCCTGCTTGTCTAAAATGTTTTAAGTATAATCACAGTACTGAAAACTGTTGGACAAAAACTCCCTTGGAGAAAGCAAGAGAAAAATTAAATGCTGAAAGATTGAAAGCCGCACAGGGTTCTTCAACTAAAGGAAACTTTCCTAATAAAGTGAAGAAATCAAAGAAGGCTAATAGATTTTTAGCAAATAGTTCGATAAGATCTGGCTTTCATCCATCACCTCACTCTTCTTCTCCTTCACTTGCTTCACCCGGGCCTTCTATCCTTGGAACACCACCTTCTTATCCCATGGTGACTCCTACCGCCCATTCTTCTTCTGATGTGAACCCTCCTTCCGTGGATTCACAAATTAATCTCTTGCATCAAAATCAGCAACAACTGATACTGATGATGCAGAAATTGATGAATGAATCTCAGCAAAACAAATAAACAACTTCTCTTTCTTCAAAAAATAAAATAAGACCCATATCTAACCTATTACAATTAAATTGTCATGTGTAGAGACCTTCTTCAAACCAAAGTCATCTATGGTATGTGGACAGTGGAGGCTCTAGGCACATGACAGGATGCAAATCCATTTTAAATAACTTCATTCCAAAGAATGGAGGATCTGTTTCCTTTGGAAATAATGCAAAAGGTTGGATAGTGGGGTCTGGTTCTGTTCCGAGTGGAAAACTGCACTTTAAGTTGAAAATCTCAAGTTTAATCTCTTGAGTGTTTCTCAACTAGCTGACAAAGACTTTAGTTCATTTTTCACCAAGGACAGTTGCAAAATTGTTTCTCCAGAAATAAACTCAAAAATAAAGATCTTAATTGATCAACACACCTTGCTTACGGCTAAAAGAAGTGGAAATGTCTACGTTGTAGACATGACCACTGACTCTTAAACATCCTCTCCTACTTGTTTGATAGCCACAAGCATCATCTTCTGAAAACGCTCTTTGGCACAGAAGATTCAGTCACCTCAACCACCAATCTCTTCATAAGCTTTCTACCCTTTCGTTAGTAAGAGGATTACCTTCCAAAGAATTTAACTTTGAAGGTCAATGTGAATCTTGCTTAAAGGGAAAGCAACGTAAAACATCACATAAGTTTATTGAGGAGTCCAAAACAACTAACTGTCTCAATCTACTTCACATGGATCTTTTTGGTTTGGCAAGAAAGAGATATTGTTTAGTTGTTGTGGATGACTACTCAAGATTTTGATGGACCTTTTTTCTCTTCAGCAAAGATGAGACTTCTGATAAAATAATTGCCCTTATCACCCAACTTGAAAGACAATTTGGTCTTCCAGTCAAAACAATAAGAAGTGATAATGGGACTGAATTCAAGAACCAGGTTCTTGATAAGTTCGGCATCTTTAAAGGAATCCTTAGACAATACAGTGTTCCTAGAACTCCTGCTCAAAATGGAGTTGTGGAAAGAAAAAATAGGACACTTATTGAAGCTGCAAGAACTATGCTAGCAGATACATGATTACAGATTACCTTTATCCTTCTGGGCTGAGGCAGTAAACACTGCTTGCTATGTCTTGAACAGAGTTCACATTGTGAAAAGACATAACAAGACTGCCTATGAAGTCCTTCATAACATAAAGCCTCTCATCTCTTTCTTTAAAGTCTTTGGGTGTCCGTGTTTCATTTTGAACACAAAAAACTCTTTATCCAAGTTTGCTGCTAAAGTTGACTCTGGATATTTTATTGGATATTCTCCACATCTAAGGCTTATCGAGGTTTCAACCTCAGGACCAAAATTATTGAGGAAACTATTGATGTGAAATTCAATGAGTCTGCATCAACCTCATCTTTCTCTTCTACTCCTGATGACCTCTTCGATCTTGAAAGCTTCACCTACATCTCTTCTACCCCTTCTTCTTCTACCCCTTCAGAATCTTGTCAAACTTCTGAAGATATATCCTCTCTTGAGGAGAGTTCTGTCTCTAAATTCTTTACCTCTCTTCCTTTTTATAAAATAAATTATCAAGACCTAAATGAGCAGATATCTAATCCTTTATCCCCAGCCTTGGATAACATACCTGTAGATGTTCCTGAAAATGGTCATGCTTCCCTTTCAGAAAATTCTCCTAGCCCCACTAAAAACTCACTTTCTTCCGATGCTGCCTTCTCAAATAATTGTTTGGGCATCATTCCCTTCAGTAGAAATCATCCTCTAGAACAAATCTTAGGTGATCTACACAAAGGTGTTCAAACGAGGAGTCAGATTTCGAACTTTTGCCTTCATGCAGCCTTCTTGTCCCAAGTTGAGCCTTCCAAATATCAGGAAGCTCTTAAAGATAATAATTGGGTAGAGGCTACGCAAGATGAACATTTACAGTTCAAAAGGCAAAACGTTTGGACTATTTGCCCCTTGGCGTCAGGAAAATATCCTATCGGAACTACATGGGTATTCAGAAATAAAACAGATGACAGAGGTATCGTGATAAAAAATAAAGCCCGATTGGTAGTACAAGGTTACTGCCAAGAGGAAGGCATCGATTATGAAGAAACCTTTGCTCCAGTGGCCCGACTGGAAGCCATTAGACTCTTTCTAGCATTTTCTATCTCCCATAACATAAAGGTGTATGAAATGGATATAAAAAGTGCATTCCTATATGGGACAATAAAGGAGGAAGTCTATGTGTGTCAACCTCTAGGATTTGATGATGCTCATCATCATGACTGGGTGTACAGACTAGACAAAGCACTTTATGGTTGGAAACAGGCACCCAGAGCATGATATGATACTCTCTCTCTCAATTTCTTCTTTCTAATAAATTTTCTCGGGGAACCATTGATAAGTGTGAGGCCCCGAAACCGGGCACCTCACAGAGGTTGGTTTTCATCATAACACATAGCTCTTAAACTAAAAACTTTCATAATCATGCAGCGGAAATGTAAACATAGTTTGATAAACAGAAATCAATAAAGTGTCTGTATCAAAAACATATCGGATTTGCCAAAACCAATGGATCGTCTAACTTGATGCCCGAGCTCCATGCCTTCTCTTATCGTACCTTCAACCTGACATACATGCTAAATCAAGTCAGCTTACGCTGGTGAGTTCTAGTTTTTATAAAACAACATTAAGCATACTTAACATACACATCATTTCATACACATAGTCCATAACCTTAGCACATAACACCCTTACATCATCATCATCATACGTTCCACTGTTACAATACGAACAGGGGGCTTATGCCGGCACCAGACTCCATACCCAGTTATAGTCGTGGTTAACTATCATACCCAGTTATAGTCGTGGTTGACTATCATACCCAGTTATAGTCGTGGTTGACTATCATACCCAGTTATAGTCGTGGTTGACTATCATACCCAGTTATAGTCGTGGTTGACTATCATACCCAGTTATAGTCGTGGTTGACTATCATACCCAGTTATAGTCGTGGTTGACTATCATACCCAGTTATAGTCGTGGTTGACTATCATACCCAGTTATAGTCGTGGTTGACTATCATACCCAGTTATAGTCGTGGTTGACTATCATACCCAGTTATAGTCGTGGTTGACTATCATACCTACCCAGCACGAGAGCTGGTACATCTTTCATACTTATCCTATAACACGTATAGGAACATCGTTCGTTCGTCATACATGATATACTAGCATTATATCATCTTTTACCATAATCATCATAACATTTACTGCTAGCATTATAACATCGTTCATAGCAGTCATCATGGCATCTTAGACATGTTATACTAGCATCGTCTCATCATACCATCATAGCATACTGTCATCATGCACAGTTCATTATAACATACTAGCGTCATCAGCATATCATAATATCATGTCATCATGCCTACATATCATACTTCCATCCTAGCAACCTAGGACCTTGTCATACTCCTATAACTATTCTCATAGTTATCATCAAGAAGCATGTTATCATAAGGTCATCATCATATCAAATGCTAGCATCATTTTCATGTCATGTTATTCATTATCATAATTCATTTCTCATGCATTCATCATACTTAACATACTTTCATGCATAGATCATACTAACACATACGCATGCATACATAGACAGGGCATACCATCATTCATTCATCATCATAAGCACATAACATCATAACATAACCATAAGCATGTATGCCAGCCCAAAACAGTTAACATGAAGTAGGGCGTCTAGAACTCACCTGACAGTAGACTCTTGTTAACCTTAGCCGAACTCCTTAGCTAGGGCCTTAAGGACCTATATCAGTTACATCATATCGTCACATACCATCACATCACATACTTAGACTTAGAAATTATTCTAAGTCCTCATAGCCTACTAGTCCCCCTTTCTGAATCCAAGTTCTCGAAACTTAGCTAAGTGTTCGAAACCCTTGAAATTCGTTAAGTTCTCATGTACACGAATTGCCATGTACTCGAAACATCCCTTGTTCACGAAATGCCCTGTACACGAAATTCCATGTACACGAAATAGCCATTGTACTCGAAATACCCCTGTACACGAAATTCCATGTACACGAAATAGCCATTGTATTCGAAATACCCATGTACTCGAAATACTCATGTACACGAAATTCTAAGTATGATTTCGAGTACCCTTAGTGCATAGCTTCGTGTACTCATCATTTTGTCATTAAACATCTCAGAAATTCATCTAAGACCTTGGGGAGCTAGTTCTAGGTTCCTTATGTTGTTACCAACGTATTGGAACCTCAAAGTTATGAACTTTATGCATAAAGGTGTGAGCTTTATGCATAAGTTCACCCTTTGTTTAACCATCCTAACTTTTGCATAAAAATCCAGCTTTCTATACATGAATCACTTACTTGAAGGTAGCTGATCCTCCTGGTAGAATCCCGTGCGTTTCCTACTTCGTTTGGTCGATCAAAGTTTGATTCTTGAAATTCTTGGACTTAAACTTCGTGTACTCGAGAGGGACTGTGCTTCCAACCAAAGGTTGTCACATTTCCCAAGGCACGACTATTTATAGACAAGGTGCCCGTACTCGAACACCTGAGTACACGAAATAGGGAGTACTCGAAATTTGGTGTACTCGAAATCTCCATATTTCGAGTACACGATTTCTAAGCCCCATCTTAGTTATTTTCGTCTATTTTTCCCACAAGTTACCTATCCGTTATACGTACGTAGAATTCAAATAACTTGTATCTTAGAAAATTTGGGATGTTACAAGTCTCCCCTCCTTACAATAGGTTTCGTCCCGAAACCTGCCTTGTTACACATCGAACAAATGAGGATACAACTCCCTCATCTCGTCTTCCAATTCCCACGTCGTGTCTGAACCTTTCCGATGCTTCCACTGAACCCTTACTTGACGAACCGTTTTATTCCTTAACTGCTTTTCCTTCGTATCCACAATGGCGACTGGTTCTTCAATGTAGTTCAGTCGATTATCTACCTCAATGTCATATAAAGGAACATGCGCCTGCTCGTCTGCCAAGCACTTCCTAAGATGCGACACGTGAAAGGTAGGATGAATCCCGTTCAGCTCCTCTGGTAGGTCTAGTCGATACGCGACCTTCCCTACCCTTGCCTTTATCGAAAATGGTCCAATGTACCTCGGACTCAACTTGCCTCGCTTTCTGAATCGAATGATTCCTTTCCATGGTGATACTTTCAGCAACACTCGATCGCCAACATCAAACTCGATCGGTCTCCGGCGCTTGTCAGCGTAGGACTTTTGGCGATCTTGTGCAGCTTTCATACGTGCTTTTATCACCCGTAGTTTTTCTGCCATATCAATCACAGCAGCCTTGTTTCCCATTTCTTTCTGTCCAACTTCACCCCAGCATACCGGGGTTCTACATCGTCGTCCGTACAACGCCTCATATGGGGGCATTCCGATACTATAGTGATAGCTGTTGTTATATGAAAACTCCACCAAGGGCAAGTGGTCATCCCAGCTTCCTCCAAAATCGATAATGCACGCCCTAAGCATATCCTCCAACGTTTGGATAGTCCTTTCTGACTGTCCATCAGTCTGAGGGTGATAGGCGGTACTGATATTTAACCTCGTTCCCATAGCATCATGAAACTGCTTCCAGAATCTGGAAGTAAACCTCGTATCTCGATCTGACACAATGGAGACAGGAACTCCATGTCTGGCCACAATCTCCTTTACGAACAACTCAGACAACCTTTCGGACGTATACGTTTCCCTGATAGGGAGAAAGTGTGCACTCTTCGTCAGTCGGTCCACAATCACCCAAATGGTATCATGTCGCTTAGCTGTCTTTGGTAGCTTGGTAATGAAATCCATGGTGATGTGTTCCCATTTCCATTCTGGTACCTCTAGAGGTTGCACATATCCGTAGGGCTTCTGATGTTCAGCCTTCACTTGCGCACAAGTAAGACACCTGTTCACATACTGCATCACATTAAACTTCATGCCGGCCACCAATAATCCTGTCGAAGATCTTGATACATCTTCGTCGCACCGGGGTGTACCGAGTATCGTGACTTGTGGGCTTCATCTAAAATCCTCGCTCGAATGTCCCCATTTCTGGGCACCCACATTCGACCGAATCGTAGCTTTATCCCATGGTCATTGTCTTCCAAGTTCTTGACTTGTCCGAAGACGCGTTCAAAACCCACATTCTCTTCTTTCAATCCCTCCTGTTGCGCCTGTTTGAGCTCGTTCAGAAAGTCTGGCGTTATCACCAAACTATACGATTTCACTCGTATGGCAGGATGATCAGTCTTGCGACTCAGAGCATCTACCACCACATTGGCCTTTCCCGGGTGATATAGAATATCACAGTCATAATCCTTTAACAGCTCAAGCCATCGTCTCTGCCTCATATTCAAATCCTTTTGCTCGAAGAAATACTTCAAGCTCTTGTGGTCGGTATAGATGGTACTCCTTACTCCATACAAATAGTGCCTCCATATTTTCAATGCAAACACCACTGCAGCGAGTTCAAGATCGTGGGTCGGGTAGTTAGCCTCATGAATCTTTAGCTGGCGCGAAGCATAAGCTATCACCCTTCCCCTTTGCATTAGTACGCATCCCAACCCTTGTCGTGACGCATCGGCATACACAACAAGATCATCATTCCCATCCGGCAGTGCTAGAACAGGAGCTTGGGTAAGTTTCTCCTTCAGCACTAAAAACGCTTGTTCTTGGTTTGGACCCCATTCGTACTTTACGTCTTTCTTTGTGAGCTTCGTCAGCGGCGTCGCTATCTTGGAGAAGTCTTGAATAAATCTCCGATAGTAACCGGCCAAACCAAGAAAACTGCGTACTTCCGTAGGTGACTTCGGAGGACTCCATTTCATAACCGTTTCAACTTTAGCTGGATCTACCATAATGCCTTCTGGGTTCACCACGTGACCCAGAAACTGTACCTCTCGTAACCAGAAAGCGCATTTGGAGAACTTAGCATAAAGTTTCTCTTTCCTCAGGATCTCCAATACCTCACGTACGTGGCAAGCATGGTCTCCCTCGTTCTTTGAATAAATCAAAATATCATCAATAAACACTATCACCGATCGGTCCAGCATCGGTCGACATACTCTGTTCATCAAATCCATAAATGCTGCAGGAGCATTCGTCAATCCAAACGACATAACGAGAAACTCGTAATGTCCATAACGCGTACGGAAAGCAGTCTTTGAAATATCCTGCTCTCGAACTTTCAACTGATGGTAACCGGATCGGAGATCAATCTTAGAGAACCAGCTTGCACCTTGCAATTGATCGAACAAATCGTCAATTCTAGGTAGAGGATACCTGTTCTTTACGGTCAACTTATTCAGTTCCCTGTAGTCAATACACATACGCATACTTCCATCCTTCTTCTTAACGAACAGCACCGGTGCTCCCCACGGAGAGACACTCGGTCGTATAAAACCTTAATCAAGGAGTTCTTGTAGCTGGGTCATCATTTCCTTCATCTAGGTTGGAGCTAAACGGTGAGGTGCTTTGGCAACGGGTTGTGCCCCCGGCACTAAGTCGATCTGGAACTCAATTTCCCGTTCGGGTGGTAATCCAGGCAATTCCTCAGGAAATACATCGGGGAAGTTACACACCACGGGAACATCATCAATCGTCCTCGTATCCGTACGTTCTTCAATCGCGTAGGCCAAGTAGGCTACACACCCTCGCCGCATCATAACATCAGCCTTGATCATCGAAATGATCTTTGGCGCATACATCGCTTTATCACCATAAACCGTCACGGAGCTCCCATCCATCGCACGTAAACATATCATCTTTCGTCGACATACTATGTTAGCCTCATATTTGGCTAACCAGTCCATACCCAAAACCACATCGAATCCCCCTAAGGTAATAAGAAACAATCGGACAGGGAACCTATGACCTTCTATCTCAACATAACAGTCATCAATAGCCTCAGTCACCCTGGTCATCTTACCAATAGCCGTCTCTACATCAAATACCCGATCTATCTTCTTAACCTTCCCAGATAACCCATCACAGAAAGTAGAAGACACAAAACTCATACTGGCACCAGAATCAAACAATACAGAAGCAGGAATATTGTTGATAGAAAAGGTACCTGTGACCACGTCCGGGTCCACAATCGCATCATCCTTCGTCATCGTAAAGGCTCGTGCTTTAGCCTTCTGCTTCTCCTTTCCTTTCTCCTCTTTCTTACCCGAGCCCGAAGCATCGGCCCGTGGTTGTCTGCAATCCTTGGACAGATGTCCAAACCCGTTGCAGTTGTAGCATCTGGTGGCACTCGGACAATTGCTGGAGAAATGTCCCGTCTTTCCGCATCGAAAACATAAGTTAGTGCCCACCAAGCACTGTCCGGTGTGAATTTTACCACACTTGTTGCATCGGTTCGCATCCTCACGCTTCATCTTCTTGCCTGAAAACTTTCGTTGGTCTGTTCGACCCCTCTTAGTCCTGGAAGACTCCTTTACCTTTGCTTCTTCTTTGGCTGGTTCGGCTGACATAACATCATCCCAAACTATGCCACTAAGCTCCATAGTGGAATCATAAGTCTTGGGAGCATTCGCCTTCACATGAATCCGAACCTTGGGAGGCAAACCCTCCATGTACAACTTCACCCTGCATTCCTCGGTAGAAACCAGATGAGGAACAAGTCTTGCCATCTCATTAAATCGTGAAGTGTACTGCCTGTGATTCAGGCTTCCCGCCTTCAGCACCAGAAACTCCCTTTCAACCTTATCCAGCTCATTCTTGGGACAAAACTGCTTAGTGACCAGTTCCTTTAGATCATCCCAAGTCATCTTCTCTACATCAGCTGCAGCCTTGGACTGCTTAATGGTGTTCCACCAGTGAAGTGCCTCCTCGACAAAAGAGTGAGCTGCAAACTTGACAGCTTGGTCAACTCGGCACTCACTAATGGAGATAACAGCCTCCATCGCAGAAATCCAGTGGCAGGTGGCCACTGCGTCCTTCTTCCCATCAAAGGTCGGTGGGTTACATCCCTTGAAGGACTTGTAGTCACAGCCCTTCAGTTTCCCTGTCATAGAGTCGCCGCTCTTCGTCTCGATGATCACCACCTCATCTTCTTTGGTGCTTTCTTTAGTTCCTTCAGACTTGTCTTTTAGAGCATCCTTCAGTGCCTTAGCAATCATTGCTGGCATCTTTTCATCCATGATCTTGCAGACCTCATCAGAAATAGCCTTCACCACGATAGGCTCTAGAGTGAACTCGTCTTCATTCTCAGGTTGCTCGTTGTGCTCGTGGTCGTCTTCGTTGACGGGTTCTTCAGCCTCGACATGTGGTTCTTCAGCTACCTGTGGTTTCTTTCGCGGTCTACCCTTTTGTCCGGCCATCTTAACTTTCTACATAATGCAACAATTGATGAGTCAGCATAGGAATCAGTTTAGCACGGAATAAGTTTTGTAAATCGTTAACGACGTTGATCAAGTGTTATTAACCATTTACCCAACTCATAGGCTCTAAACGTTTCCCATCCCATCTCTTCAATGTGCATGACACTAACTACTTTCATATCATTACATCTAACCCTTAACTCATACATAAACATTCAACTCGTGGCATCCGTCATCCGTGGTTGGCAATCCGCATCCATTAATCCCATTCTCAGTTTAAGTCTTAGCACTTGGGATGCTAAGATCTCTCAAACTATGGCTCTGATACCAACTTGTGAGGCCCCGAAACCGGGCACCTCACAGAGGTTGGTTTTCATCATAACACATAGCTCTTAAACTAAAAACTTTCATAATCATGCAGCGGAAATGTAAACATAGTTTGATAAACAGAAATCAATAAAGTGTCTGTATCAAAAACATATCGGATTTGCCAAAACCAATGGATCGTCTAACTTGATGCCCGAGCTCCATGCCTTCTCTTATCGTACCTTCAACCTGACATACATGCTAAATCAAGTCAGCTTACGCTGGTGAGTTCTAGTTTTTATAAAACAACATTAAGCATACTTAACATACACATCATTTCATACACATAGTCCATAACCTTAGCACATAACACCCTTACATCATCATCATCATACGTTCCACTGTTACAATACGAACAGGGGGCTTATGCCGGCACCAGACTCCATACCCAGTTATAGTCGTGGTTAACTATCATACCCAGTTATAGTCGTGGTTGACTATCATACCCAGTTATAGTCGTGGTTGACTATCATACCCAGTTATAGTCGTGGTTGACTATCATACCCAGTTATAGTCGTGGTTGACTATCATACCCAGTTATAGTCGTGGTTGACTATCATACCCAGTTATAGTCGTGGTTGACTATCATACCCAGTTATAGTCGTGGTTGACTATCATACCCAGTTATAGTCGTGGTTGACTATCATACCCAGTTATAGTCGTGGTTGACTATCATACCCAGTTATAGTCGTGGTTGACTATCATACCCAGTTATAGTCGTGGTTGACTATCATACCTACCCAGCACGAGAGCTGGTACATCTTTCATACTTATCCTATAACACGTATAGGAACATCGTTCGTTCGTCATACATGATATACTAGCATTATATCATCTTTTACCATAATCATCATAACATTTACTGCTAGCATTATAACATCGTTCATAGCAGTCATCATGGCATCTTAGACATGTTATACTAGCATCGTCTCATCATACCATCATAGCATACTGTCATCATGCACAGTTCATTATAACATACTAGCGTCATCAGCATATCATAATATCATGTCATCATGCCTACATATCATACTTCCATCCTAGCAACCTAGGACCTTGTCATACTCCTATAACTATTCTCATAGTTATCATCAAGAAGCATGTTATCATAAGGTCATCATCATATCAAATGCTAGCATCATTTTTATGTCATGTTATTCATTATCATAATTCATTTCTCATGCATTCATCATACTTAACATACTTTCATGCATAGATCATACTAACACATACGCATGCATACATAGACAGGGCATACCATCATTCATTCATCATCATAAGCACATAACATCATAACATAACCATAAGCATGTATGCCAGCCCAAAACAGTTAACATGAAGTAGGGCGTCTAGAACTCACCTGACAGTAGACTCTTGTTAACCTTAGCCGAACTCCTTAGCTAGGGCCTTAAGGACCTATATCAGTTACATCATATCGTCACATACCATCACATCACATACTTAGACTTAGAAATTATTCTAAGTCCTCATAGCCTACTAGTCCCCCTTTCTGAATCCAAGTTCTCGAAACTTAGCTAAGTGTTCGAAACCCTTGAAATTCGTTAAGTTCTCATGTACACGAATTGCCATGTACTCGAAACATCCCTTGTTCACGAAATGCCCTGTACACGAAATTCCATGTACACGAAATAGCCATTGTACTCGAAATACCCCTGTACACGAAATTCCATGTACACGAAATAGCCATTGTATTCGAAATACCCATGTACTCGAAATACTCATGTACACGAAATTCTAAGTATGATTTCGAGTACCCTTAGTGCATAGCTTCGTGTACTCATCATTTTGTCATTAAACATCTCAGAAATTCATCTAAGACCTTGGGGAGCTAGTTCTAGGTTCCTTATGTTGTTACCAACGTATTGGAACCTCAAAGTTATGAACTTTATGCATAAAGGTGTGAGCTTTATGCATAAGTTCACCCTTTGTTTAACCATCCTAACTTTTGCATAAAAATCCAGCTTTCTATACATGAATCACTTACTTGAAGGTAGCTGATCCTCCTGGTAGAATCCCGTGCGTTTCCTACTTCGTTTGGTCGATCAAAGTTTGATTCTTGAAATTCTTGGACTTAAACTTCGTGTACTCGAGAGGGACTGTGCTTCCAACCAAAGGTTGTCACATTTCCCAAGGCACGACTATTTATAGACAAGGTGCCCGTACTCGAACACCTGAGTACACGAAATAGGGAGTACTCGAAATTTGGTGTACTCGAAATCTCCATATTTCGAGTACACGATTTCTAAGCCCCATCTTAGTTATTTTCGTCTATTTTTCCCACAAGTTACCTATCCGTTATACGTACGTAGAATTCAAATAACTTGTATCTTAGAAAATTTGGGATGTTACAATAAGACTTTGTTCATCAAGAGGGTAGACAAGGAACTTTTGCTGGTCCAAATTTATGTCGATGACATCATTTTTGGATCAACAAAACCTTCCTTGTGTGAACAATTTTCTAAATTAATGTCTTTAAGTTTGAAATGAGTGCTTTAGGTGAACTAATAACGTTTTTAGGACTCCAAGTAAAACAAACCCCCAATGGGACTTTCATTCATCAATCTAAATATGTAAAAGATCTTTTAAATAAATTTGATATGAATGATTGCAAAATAATTTCTACCCCCATGGCTAAAAGTCCTAGAATAAGTCTAGATGAAAATGGTGAACCTGTAGATCAAACTCTCTACATGTGCATGATTGGATCTTTGATGTATTTATTGCATCAAGGCCAGACATCATGTATGCAACATGTGTCTGTGCAAGATACCAATCAGCCCCCAAACAATCCCATTTGTCATTTGTGAAGAGGATACTAAGATATCTGAAAGGCACTCCTATGCTAGGTATCTGGTATCATGCTAACCAAACTTGTAAGCTTGTTGGTTTTTCAGACAGTGATTATGCTGGATGCTCGCTCAGAAGAAAGTCTACTTCGGGAGGATGTCAGCTCTTTGCAAATTGCTTAGTTTCATGGCAAAGCAAGAAGCAAACATCGGTGTCAAATTCAACTGCTGAAGCTGAGTACATTGCAGCAGCCCATTGCACTGCCCAAATCCTTTGGTTGCAATATCAACTGCTGGATTTTGGAATAACTGAACTAAAAACACCTCTCCTAATAGATAGCAAAGCAGCCAAAAATATAATAAAGAATCATGTCTACCATTCAAAAACCAAACATATAGAAATAAGGCATCACTTCATTAGAGACTGTTTTGAAAAGGGACTAATTGTCCCAGAACATGTCTCTACAAGTGACCAAATAGTGGATATATTTACCAAACCATTGGACTCTTCAACTTTTTCTAAGTTTGTGGCCAAACTGGGTATGATAAATATGAGCTAATAAATATGGTTAAGAATGTGTTTTTTAAACCTCTAAATAAATACATAAAAGGATAATCTTCAATGATAATCCTAACAACGGAAATTTGATAAACCACTGATGAAGAAACCTTGGTCTCTCTCAGTGGTTATCCCATAACACGAATAGGATCAGTGGTCATTCTCTTCCGAAGTCTCTTCTTCTTCCGAGACGTCTAACCGTATCATATATCCGTGGTTAAACCTTTTCCGAAGATACAACTCTTCTAAGGTTAAATAATCTTTCATGGTTAAATTTTTCTTGCCCAAGTGGTTATCAAATCTCTTGATAATTATGCCTGATTCGGCCGCCACTAATCACTCTGCAAGATTAGACTCCTCACAGTTAATTGAATTGACACTCATTAATTGTTCTCACGGCTCGATGATACATTTCTTTCTATTTTTTTCCCTCTTACTCTAAATGACCACTGATCTTTCTTTCCTTATTTATATCAGTAGTTGTCTTCTTCAATCCTTCAGTTCTTTCATAATAGTTGCTTGATCATCTCTTGATCGAGAACACCATTCTTTCAACTTTGATTCTTTCGGATAATACTCATGGTGAAGGACCACTGCTTGTCAGGCATGTCGCCTGGCACGATGCATTTGCACCAATTCCGTCTGAGCTTTATGCTCATGATGGTGGTGAAACGACATCGGACCAGGCTACATCCCCGACAAAGCTTTTGTCTGTACTTTACGGTGTGCATGAACGTACTTCTTTGTCGCTTGGTTTTTCTCTCTCATGATCACAGTTTTGTCCGATGGGTAAAAACCCTAAGGTAAAGCTTATCATATACTATAAGTAGTGGCAGTTTTTATTTTTGAAACCGCCCTCGTGTGTGAACGGTTAATCTTCCTCATCTCCTTTTTCTCTAAAGTAAAGTTTGTACTCACACTTTGCGTTCATAACTGCTCGGTGTTCATCATCTCAAAAGAAAATGGCCTTGAAAATCAAGCCGATCCATAACCTCGGAGCTTACCTTGTCTAATCTTCTGAGTATCCTCACTACAATGAGATAATTGACACTCTGGTAAACTCTTTTGTTCATACTGCTCTCATTCTAAACCCTCCTATTCCTGAAGTTGCTCTAAACCAGTTTTGGGCAAACTCATCCTTGGTGATGAAGAATGATTTTGTTGAAAGCATCGCTTCGGTGGTCGCTGGTTAACAAGTCACCATCACTCCCACAAAATAAGTGTTGCCCTAAATTTGAACGGGACTGAGGCTCCCCCCACTGTTTCTCTAAAACTTCTTCATAATACTTTTATTCAGTGTGACTATCAGGGTGACCTGAAAAACAGGACTTTGTACAAAGCTTTCTTTTTCCCTCAGTACAAGTTCCTATATCACACCATTCGACAGTGTTTGTCTCAGAAGTCGACAAGTTGGGGAGAAATGCCTTATGAGATGCAACATGTATGCAGTTCTTTCCAACGAAAAGGTCAACTTATCTCAAATAATCTTTGACCATCTGGTACATCACCAGAAAAGTCCCAAGTTTCTGTTGTATCCTAGGTTTGTAATGGCCTGCCTCTTTACTGACCTTAATAAGGTTTGTCACATTGCTCCTCTTACCACTATCAAGGGCATTGACAAACAGGTGTTCACTAGACTGAACACTGATCCAAAACAGACGGATGACACTAAGGAAACACCCATTCTCGGTGAACCCACATCCACCTCCTCTTCCACACCTGTGAAGGTACCGGCCAAAAGAAAAGCCTCTACCAAACCCTCCAAGTCTAAGAAGCCCAAAAGGACAGTTTAGGAAAATGAGATCCCTGAACATGTCTCAGTCCTTACTGGGCAGTTGGATACATCTGTTCCATCCTCACAGATGCATCAAGGATCTCCACCCCACCTAGCTCCTCATCAATCCTCTCAACAGGATGATGTTGTACTTCAAAGGGAACCCTCTCCAGCCACTGCAATGTCACTTGACACTCAGATGGCAGTCCATTCTCCCAAGGACATCTCTGTTTCTTCCGTACATATGGCCCTTAACTCTCCTACCCATGTTCTCTATGAGATTGATGTTGTGTTTGAGCATCTTGGTTCTCCTTCCCCTTCTCCAACAGAGGAGCTGCCCCATCAAACCTTTGCTCATACTAATAAATCTCCTACCCATGGAGAAGAGGATGCGATCCGGATGACCAGTCCATCTAGACATCTTGATCATATATCTGGAGCATCCATCTCACATGAGATTCCACTGGACTCTCATTTGAATAGATCAGGCAATAAGACTCTTGATATGGCAACAGCCCATGAAGTTCTTGAAATTGAGGCTGGAAATCCTCGGAACCAAGAAAAAAGGGTCCATGACATTCCTGAGATGAACTCAGGTCATGATAAAACTAACTCATTAGTCAGGGATTCGGATGATATCCTTAAACAGATGGACGAATCAGATTCTGAAATAAAGGAATTGACGGATTCTGTTGCTCACATTCAGGCTGATGTGACTAAACTCACTGAGCTTGTCTCAACAGTCTTGAGTAACCAAGCCCTGCAACCCAAATTCATCCCCATGCAGGCACCTTCACTTGAAGGCACGTCCACCACTTCCCCTACTTCCACCGCCACCACCTTCTCACCTCAGGTTCTTCAAGAAGTGTTAAACCCACTTCTTACTACCCTGCTCCAATCCTTTACCCACCAATTTCTCACCACCCAAAAGATCCAATTGGATCTGCTGAAAATTTCGGTAGATACCAAAGTCTCCTCCTTACAACATGAAATCACTAACCATACCAAATTTCTTGAGTCCCTTGCTGGGATTGCTCCTCCTTCCCCCTGGTTCAAAGAACGGGCTGATGAAGCCAAAAAGAGGGAGAATGAAAGACTCCTGTCTGCTGCCCAAGCTGCTAAAAGGGCAGAAGACAAGACTAAGCAAAGGAGGATGAAACAAATAAGGCTGCAGAACCAAGAGGCACTTCTCAAAGCAGCATTGGATCGGCGGTTCCAAACTCAAGATGCTAAGGCTAGCTCAGAGCAGAAGCAAAATGAAGCCGAAGCTCAAATAAACACTGGGACATCTGGAGTATCCAAAAAATCCAGACCTTCCAAATCAGCTCCTACTGAGCAAACAAAGCCTATAACCACTGCCCCCATCTTCCTCCACAAAACCAAATAAAGAAAGTTCACCTACTCTTTCTCCAAATTCTGCCTCTCAAACCCTCCTTGAACTTTCTTCCCTTCCTGTTACTCTCAATGCCTCCAACATTGGCCAAAAACCAACACCAATAATCACTCAGTCTTTCTCAAGAAGACAAAAGAGTGTGGTCAGAAAAACCAAAACCCTCAATAACTACCTCACAAACCTTCAACCTCTGCTCAAAAACCCATCTCAGACTCAAATGATGATCAGCCCATTGCCTCTCTTGTTTCAAGAAAGAAAAGGCTTATATTGGCTGATGATGATGAGTCTCATCCTCCAAACACTACCACAGTTCCCTCACCAATAAGATCAGCAGATTTTGAGAAACAACAAACCTCTCTAGTAAAGGAATCCTACTCACCTGTTAGGACCTTCCCTTCCGATGAAGACCTTCGAAAGATAAAGAATAAAGAAACGAAGTAGGAAAACTTGATTCTGGCTAGTCTTGAAGCCACTGGTCTTTCAAGAGTTGAACTGGTAAGGACCTATTAAGAACAAATAGCCAGATTGGATCAGCAGCAAGATGAAGCCTATCAGGCTGAGAGGGAGCAGCTGATCAAGTACCTGTTGGATGAAGGGAAATAAAAGGTTGAAAACTTCAGTAACTGGGATATCACTAGCCTCAGAAATGAAGTTAAAGTTTTATCCGAAAGAATAAAAGCTGAAGTAAGGAAGAAAAAGATCCTCGAGCAGAGGAAAAGAATAAAACATATTCTCATCCAAAATCAATGGGGACCAAAGAACAAAATAACAAGATGGAGAGATGAAGTTCTGTTCGCTGAATGGTCTAAGTTTAAAAGAGAGAACAAAGACCACCCTGAGCTTTGGAAAGATGTCACTCCCTATCCTTCTACAGTGACTCAGGTCAAGGATGCCAACCCAAGCACAGTGATTGATCATTTGCTAAATGCACCTTTGGGAACTCCAGGTGTTGGGTCTGCCAAACCTCCATCTGCTAAAATTCAGCCTCCTCAAATCAAAAACTCAAGAATAAGAATAAAGAGATGGTTCTATGACTCCGTTTCCAAGAGTATGGCCATAGAAAGATTCAATGGCTCAAGAACCTTCTTCTCAAACTGGGATGAGATTCTCACCCTACCAACTGATGATCTGAAGGAACTGCAACACAAGACTCTGGAAAATGCTGATACAGAGTATGAAGTTCTGAACTATGTTCGAACTCTCAAGAATAAAATTGGTCTGCATTTAAAACAAAATAAGTAGGTTTTGGCTTCATCAGTCCAGAGGGAGATTGTTGGAAAATAAGGACTAATGAGCAAAACCACTGAAGCCAGACAATTGAATAAAATCGCGAATAGACAAGCTGCGGATGCTTCTCTTCCAACTGAAGAACTGCTTCAGTATCAGAAGGATATCAGCGGAAGCTTCGCCAAAAAGAAGTGCCGCTGATCTTATTTCCCTCTAAAGACACTAGCTGATATTGACATCATCGGAAGACAACCTTTGCATCGAAAGAAGTCAAATGACTCGGAAGACAATCTCCTCTTCCCAAATAACTGATTACTTAATCAGCTTCCGATGAACAACTTTCGAAGGAATAAAAGCTGAACTCCAGTACATCTACTTCAACATTGGAAGACTTGAAGACTACTGAAGACTCTTGTTTCCATTGTTGTTGACTTTGTATTTGTACTAGTCTGTTGTATCAGTGTCTGTAACAATGTCAGGTATTTGTCTTATTATTTCTTGTCTTGTATCACAGAATGTTTGGGTATTTAAGTCCCAACATTCTCTGAATAAAAAAGGATTACTTCCCCAAAATTCCTTGTGCTTTCTATCTTTTCTCTTTTCTCTCTTTCTAGGCAAGAAAACTAAAACAATGAAAATAACTTTGTCCTAAACTTTAGATGGAGCTGAAACCAAAGCTTTGACTAAGTGTCTAAAGCCTTGTTCCTGGTAAAAATACTACGCGAGGTTACGGTAGCTCAACAATATTAAAGTTTTATAATTTATCAATTAGGTAATAATGCTAAAGAATGTTTATAAAAATATGCTAATTTTTGAAAAATTTATAGAATGTTACATAAATTCATGATATGTGATGGTATGTATTGGTATGTGATGATATGAGAAATCATTTTTAAATTAATGATATGATATGTGATTAACTGTATGTGGTGTTGTTATGTGATGTATAGTGTTGTTATGTGCTGATATGTATTGATATACGAAGAAAGGTACTCATATACAAAGTGTAGATTCCAAAAAAAAAGTATTACTTCAAAATTTATATCAGTCAAATACAATTCAGAAGTTTAAACACATATTAAAAAACCAACAACTCATTGGTTAAAACATACGATTAATGAAAATTCCAAGAAAACAACTAATATCATCACCTTTGTGTATATTGATGTCCAAAAGCAAAATCTTTGAAAGATACTTGATTCTCACGTCATTAAGTTGTCTTTGCTGCTCATCAGACTCGTTGTTAATCCACATTTCCATTCTTTTTCACTTGTCCCTTTGAATGTATCCATATGACGCATTGCAAACACCCCACAATCTACAGAGATGTTAAGAGTCCTCCATGGCATTTCTAGTCTTTTTGTCTTACATGTCTTCAGGGTAAATGCAATTGGATGTGATGCCATAACCATGTAGCTACACAAGGCGGATTGCTACAAACATTACATAGATACAATTGTTAAGAAATGTGATATCAGTTATTTAAATTGGATGTGAAGTCATAACCACACATGTAACATTGATAATTGTCAACATTTTTGTTTAATAACCACACATTAAACAAACACACAAATTACAGATAATGATAACATAATGGATGTTACATCATGTCAATCATATCAATTGTACTTACAGCTAGCCATAGTAAACAACCTATGTAACTTGAAACATATACTAACATAAGTGATGTAATTGAATACCTTTTGTAGCAACTTCATTATGCACATCAGGCAATTTCCTTCTAGCATCTGCCTTAGAAATTTTTGGACTTGAAAATTTTGGTGGGCTAGATTCCTTTTGGGCACTGACCAATGTCGAAGTATCTGTCAAAAATAAGAGTAAAACTCAAGTCCCATCTACCTTATTAGATAGGGTAACTCGGGTGTGTAACCAAAAAGAGTTTATGTGGATGGTGTACTTGTTACTTGATTCGTGACCAAAACTTAACTTAAACGGAAAATATAAACTTGAATTGAAGGGTTTGTTTGTTAAACTTAAAAATCAATTGCAATTAACTAAAATGGTTTTAAACAATAATGAAAAAGGTGATTCCCCCGGGACTTGGATTCAAAGTGTGATTCATAGATTAGTTACAAAGTTGGAACAACCACATAGACATGACTAGAAGATTCAAATGGTTGTGATGAACAAGGACTAGTTGCTTCAATTGCAAAACAATGGAAGATTATCACATGAACATAAATTGCATATTATAAAACCCAATCACAATCTAATATATATCCTAATTGCTAGAAATTTCGAGAATTATAAGACAATTAATTAAGTTTTGAATAAAAATCCAATCTTTGCAATCAAATGAATAGACGATAAGGAAAAAGCATCGAATGCTTAGATTACTAGTTCCAAACACAATAGCAAACTAATCTAAATCACCCAAATACAAGAATCCTTCACCCAAAGGAATCCACACCGAAATTAGCCTCTCATATTGTTGGATTGATCTTCAAATCTTGTTTGGATCATCATTAGGGATGATTTGGCAATGATTATATGGAAGAGAATAGCCAAAACGCTTCAATCTTGAATTTATTGGTCACCCAAAATCACTTAGAATCGAATGGGATGGGAAAAGTTCTGTGGAAACCCTAAAAAATGTGTTTTTATATTCCTAGATCGCGTAAGGACCATAAGCTACAACGTAGGCCGTAAGCTACGGTCATCATGTTCTGCTATGGAGGCCGTAGGCAATGGCCTATCAGACCTCCATTTCTTGTTTTCACCATATTGTCCGTTTCGCTTCCCGTAAACGCCCAAATCCTCGTCTTTCAATCCTCTATCATTTAAGCTCGAAATCCATTCATTCCTAATCACCTTCTATTTTTCCAAAATGCTTCCAATATGTGCGTTTAACCTACAAAACAACCAAATCTCATAGTTATCTAATTTCAACCATTTACGCACTTGAATATGTATAAAATCTAGCATCAAACACACATAATCATCATTCCAACCCCCATCCATCACATTCCCACACTTGTCTTTTGCTTGTCCTCAAGCAAATGTATGAAATTTTGGATCATCATAATCAACTACATCTCATAATTGACCCATCAATTTTCAATTAAAGTCCTTAATCACAACAATTCCCAAGGCTTACAACGTTACATAGTTTTACACCTAAACAAGCAAAGAGAATGATTTCCCATGTATTAAGTCCAAAACATGTAATAACCCCTAATTAGGATTGAGATTCTTCAAGTACTTCACATGTAAGGAATACACCCCTCATAATAAATCTCCTCTCAGGTTGTTTCTGAACTAGTTAGATGTACTAGTATATATCTGTACACTCAACCAAAGGTGAATTACCATCATCGTAAGCTTGTATTGAGATCAAATATCCAACGATTTGCACACAAAAACACACAAATAAAGAGGTCTTGAACAAGTTTTGACGTTAGGCTAAGGTTAAGGGTAGGGATAAGGATTTTTGAATGTGACGAAATAGATAATGACAATCCAAGTTTATTGAATATGCGGATGAACATCATTCTTTTATTACATTGAGTCTTTTTCTTGCATTCTATCGTGGTCATTTTGACCTGATATTTTGCTCTTCTTTTTTTCTTTTTTTTCATATTTTCTTTTTTTTTCATATAAAACTACAAACTGACTCACAATTCACTACTGTACTTGGATTGTACCACTAAGGGTTTAAAAGCAAAAAGGCAATTTAGGTAAATGATTAAACATAACAGGGTTGAACAAAGAACATGATAGGCCTAAATTTGGTGTCTAATGGTAGCAGTAAGGTAAAATCTAGAAATTAAAAAGGCTAATAAATCCTAAGGTGTATTCCTAGATGCCTCTATCCTTTTTGTGGGAGTTATGGCATACACTTTCAACAAGTATCACAACACAAGTTCTAATTAGATAAACACTTTGGTATCACTCATAAATTTTCAAACAATATGATCAAAAAGAAGGTTTAATGCACACGGAAATGGAGGATATTGGGTTACCGATGCAAACTTGCATGTTATTCACTTTTAGAATCTCATCCACAACCAAACATTATTCCAAAATTTTCCAAAAATACTTGTTTAGGCTACTATCATACAACTTAAAGAAGTAATCATGAAAAAGGATCTACATCAATGTATTAATGGTTCAAAAATTTCCCCTCATCCCCACACTTACGACACATTGTCCCCAATGTATGGGTATTTAGGTTAAAAGTGTGTGAGTTTTCAAGCTAGAAATTACCTTTTTAGCATGACTAATTTATTTCCCCCAGTCCAACCTTAAATAAAACTAAAAACAAAACTCATAACATTTAACACACCACCAAATTTGCCACTAAACATAACACAAACAAACACAAAGATTGTTCAACCATATGACCACCCAAATACCCGAAGTCCCATTGTTTTATGACGTAACACTTGATGATAAAAGATTTAAGCAAGAACACATAGACCTGATAACGGATTAGAGAGTGTTCAAAATAAAGTGATTGTTGATCCCTATAGATTCCTTTGGTGTCCATCCATCCTTGGTTGATATCTTCCTCACACTTAGGTGTTGTTATAGCAACAAAGAATCTGAAACAAATAAAACAAGAAAGCAAACAAAAATATTAAAAAGTCGAGTTGCCTCCCGGTTAGCACTAAGTTTAAAGGTCTTCATCCAGACCAATCCAGATTTAATGTTTATGGTGGTCGAAATGTGAAATCTTTACCCATCGCATCCTTACTATATTTGTTGTTATCAATCCAAAAACATTTTGTCTCTCCCATCTTTTATGTATCATCAAGCTCATATTTTTCTCTCATCTTTGCAAATTCTCTATTTTCAAAAACATGTTTGACATGCTTGGTTGACTTTTTCATTCCATGTGTAGATTTAGATGATCTTGCCTCCATCTTAATATGCTCCTTCATGCTTTGCACCAAATTCCTATCTGGTGGTGTTTCCTCTTGAACTACCGAGTTCCAGTTTTCTTCCTCTTTATTGACTTTATCCGGTGTATATCCTTGGCCACCGATGGTGTTGCATATAGCTTCAAATTCAGACAAGCGGATGTACGGTTCTTCAGTTGTTGTCCCTATAAAATTAGGGAATAATGGAAAGATATTGTGACCTTATCTCAAAAGACCTTCTTCTCAGCAGTGGAGGTACAATAGGAGAAGGGTTTTGAGTCACCGCCGGCCTAAAGTGACTATCGACTCCTTGAACTGGGGCCCTATGATGCCATCCTTGACCGGGGTTGTTGTAATTGTTATAACCCCATCTTCGGTTGTAATTGTTCATAGGTGGTTGCCTATTCCACCCTCCCAGTCCATCCAATCCACCTTGCCTATGATTGTTATAGTTTTGTTGATTTAGTGGGCCTTGAGGTTGCCAATTATCTTCACGATAATTCCCATGTGGTGGGTAATTTTGGTTGGCTTCCTCCTTATTCAAATCCTCATGCCATGTCCCATGTTCTCCTGAGTTGCTTCCACCACCTGAGATATGTTCCTCCTCATTGAAGTTGTTCCCCTGATTTGCTCCTTGATTCGGGTTATTGAACAACAAGTTTTGTGACATCCTAAGGTTAGGCATAACAATGGGTGGTACATTTGGTAGAGGGTTATTTTGGTTGAAAGGATTTGGTGGAACATTATTTTGGTTTTGATTTGCGGGTGGAATGTGAAAGAATTGGTTCAGCCATAGCAATTGACTGATTTGAGCTCTCCCCGGGTTGATTCGTATTCCTTGAGCCCGGAGTGACTATTCTATCCAGCCTTTGTAATGCCCGATTTATCCTATCAGTTTTCTCAATCTCTGGATCAAATGCAAGTGGTGACTCCTATCCTGAAAACCAAGTATGCATGCAATCAACGTGTTACCTGCACACTAACAAACCTTGCGTTACAAAGCGAAGATAAGAAATTCAAAACTACATCAAAAACTTGTTAAATCACTTAACAAACACCAATCGCACTAACTCCCCGGCAATGGCGCCAAAATTTGACCGATGTCGAAGTGATAGTCAAAAATAAGAGTATAACTCGAGTCTCAGCTTCCTTATTAGATAGGGTAAGTCGGATGTCGAACCACGAAGAGTTTATGTGGATGGTGTACTTGTTACTTGATTCGTGACCAAAACATAACTAAAACGGAAAATGTAAACTTGAATTGAAGTGTTTGTTTGTTAAACTTAAAAATCAATTGCAATTAACTAAAACAGTTTTAAACAATAATGAAAAAGGTGATTCCCCGGGACTTGGATTCAAAGTGTGATTCATAGATTAGTTACAAAGTTGGAACCACATAAACACACAGTGTTATAATAGGCAACCAACAATACTAATTAGCACAATGTTGGTAAATTCATTTTCAATGATAACACTTTATAACAACACTAATTAGCACACTTTTGTAACACAATATTGAATACACAAAGTAGCACAATGATATAACTACCTTATAATGTCCTACTGATAGCATTAACTACAACATTGTTATAACAGGCTACTAACAATACTAAACATCACAATGTTATAAGAACATAACTTCAATATTGTAGCCCAATGTTATAATAGCATGATAACAACACAAAGTAGCACATGTTTATTATAAGCTACTAACAATACTAATAACATTCTTCTAACATCATTATAACAACACATAACAGCACATATATTTTAAAACACACAAAATATCAACACATTCATACACAGTGAGTTGCATAACAATATTGTTATAACATCATAACAGCACAATGTTTCACATAATGTGTACAAAAAGACAACAACACAATATATTATTCAATAACATCACATACTAATACATAATGGCACATCCCTTATACGGTGTTAGTTAAATTTCAAATCTTTTACCCCATCTTCATCGTCTAAAATAATAGGGTTTTCCGGTTCATTTGTGAACTTAGAAAATGCCCTATTAAGAAGTGTTCGCTTACTTTTCCTGGCTGCATTTGTGGATTGAAGAAACTATGATCAGAAAACTAAAAAATACATTCGAAAAAGCCCAAAAATATAAACAAATAAACACTAACCATGTCCGGGGTTCTTCCGACTTAGGTTTTTTCGTGGTGTTTGCTCATCAGCCATAACTAGCAAAATCAAAGGGATTCGGTTATCTAATTCACTTAATAGCACATCGCGATTACAGAAATTGCATGCATAAAAATGATTCAATCAGTACCTCGGTTTTCGGAATAACAATGTAGGTCGGTTGAATGTGTTGATTATGATAAAATCGCCAATCGCCGGTTCGTCGGAAGAAGGTTTAAAGAACGTAGAACCTGGATTGAATCTTAATTTCGGTAACTGAATCCCTTTCTTTTCGATTAACCGTGAAATCATCCGCTCAAAATTACATAAATCCCTAAATTACCCTTTTGATATCCGTAAGCACTCGTTCATTAAATGGTTTTCCCAATTTTAATTTCCAGCCCTTGATCTTAGCACATTCATGGTCCAGATTGTTTCTCACACTTTTAACAAAATTAGTGATTTGTACAATAACCCCACTAGGGAATGGTTCAAATACTAACCCTCCTTACGACGCTAACCCATTAACTTTGGCAAAAAATGGCCGAATCTTGAATTTTTTTTTTTTAAACATCATTGTAACACAATTTGAACACCATGTTCAGTTTTGAGTTTTGGCTAATTCATCACCGTTTGGGCTCTTACAGTACTGTAGGTGTTTAAATATTTAAAACTTACAGTACTGTAGCAAAAACCTTACAACGATGATATTTTTTAAACGGTGATGAATTAGCCAAAACTCAAAACTGAACATGGTGTTCAAATTGTGTTACAATGATGTTTAAAAAAAATTCAAGATTCGGCCATTTTTTGCCAAAGTTAATGGGTTAGCGCCGTAAGAGAGGGTTAGTATTTGAACCCATTCCAACCCCACTATATATATATATATAGGAAAGGGATCATATAATAACCCTCATTAATTGAGGTAACCCATTAACCCTGGCAAAAAACGCTCAAATCGCAAAAAAAAAATTCATGGTTTTTTTATGCAAAAATAGGGGGCTCCTTTTTTAAGCGTTCGTTAATTCACAAGCGTTAAAAAATTAAACGAAATGTAAGTTTGCGTTACACTGCGACACTTAAATAAATTTTTTTTTTTTGCATAAAAAAAACCATGAAAATTTTTTTTTTGCGATTTGAGCGTTTTTTGCCAGGGTTAATGGGTTACCTCAATTAAGGTGGGTTATTATTTGCTCCTTACCCTATATATATATATATATAGGGTAAAGATCCTATAATAACCCTCTCTTATTGCATAACCCGAAATAACCCTGCAAGATGAACCCGAATCTTTGGATTTTTTTTTTTAAATCTTAGTTTTACATGTACAAGAATATGTTCTTTTATGTGTTTGAGCAAATTCTTTTTCGTTTGAGATCCTACATCAATGTAATTTGCCTTACAGCATTGATGTAGGATCTCAAACGAAAAAGAATTTGCTCAAACACATAAAAGAACATATTCTTGTACATGTAAAACTAAGATTTTGAAAAAAAAAATCCAAAGATTCGGGTTCATCTTGCAGGGTTATTTCAGGTTATGCAATAAGAGAGGGTTATTATAGGATGCGGATCCTATATATATATATATATATATACTAATTGAGGTAACCCATTAACCCTGGCAAAAAACGCTCAAATCGCAAAAAAAAAAAATCCATGGTCTTTTTTATACAAAAATAGGGGGCTCCTTTTTTAAGCGTTCGCATATTCACAAGCGTTTAAAAGTTAAACGAAATGTAAGTTTGCGTTACACGGCGAACATATATTTAAGTTTGCGTTAAACGCTTAAAAAAGGAGCCCCCCTATTTTTGTATAAAAAAGACCATAAAAAAAAATTTTGCGATATGAGCGTTTTTTGCCAGTGTTAATGGGTTACCTCAATTAAGGAGAGTTATTATATGATCCCTTTCCTATATAGGATATGTATATTTTGGAAACCATAATAAGTTGAAGAAACTTTGAAATCCATATACTTGGTTCACATTTTGTCACATCACCATTTCATTTTAATAACCTAATAAATAGAAGGGCAATATTGTCTTTACTTCACATGTACCACCACACAATAATTTATTAATTAACCACATTCTCTATCTTCAAATTCAAATCAAAAATAAAAAAAATTAATATTTAAATATTTTCCCCCTTTTATTTCTCACCAGAATTTTTAATTGAATAAAATGTTTGATATATGATGGTTGTATATAAATGATGTCGTTGTTACATTTATGTTACGTTTTACGAGAATATTGTGTATATTTATTGTCATACCTAACACATTAATTTTTAAATATTTTCCCCCTTTTATTTCACTCGATATTATGTATATTCAAGTAACATTCCTGTTTTAGTAACGCATAATTTAATATTAGATTTTCTATATCCGCATTTCGTAATATTTAGATAAAAAAATTTAAGAACATATACTTATATTTTATCATGTTACGTTTATGTTACATATAGACGCACTACTTTGACACTTGATTTTAATACACTCTTATATTTTATTTTGGTACTACACTTGTATACTATTGTATCTTTTAATTACTTTATAGTAAATATGATAAATTATTTTATAATTTTTAATGCAAAACATTATATTAATTTTACTATTGTACTCTTTTGATTTTTTTAATGTAACTTTCTATAATACTTTATTATTTTGTTTTATTTTTTAGGTATTTATTTTGTTTGAATTATATGTTTTATATAATGCAAAATGAAACGTGTTACATTGAATTTTCGTATTCGAAATTTGAACAATCATATATGCTCCAAATTTACCTTGTTACAGTGATATTACACAATACATTTCGGTTACAGTCATTTGCGACTTTCACTTTTTGGGTTATTTTTTTTCAAAATGTACGTGTTACATTGATTTTACATGATATATATGCACGTAATTCAAGTCTGAAATCGGTCCTAAAAGTTGAACATTTTTTACCTTATTATAGTGATTTTACACAATACAATTCAGGGTTTAGGTCACGTGAAAGCTAAAATCGCTTGAAAATCCAGTTTCTAACTTGTGTACATATTTGTAACAAAGTGTTACATGTATGTAAAAGAAAATATTTCTAAAACATTCAAAATTACATATATGTAACTTTTATGTAATATTTATGTAACAGTTGGTTACGTAAATAAAATTAATAAAATGGAACCATGCTACATATATGTTACATACATTTACAACGAATGTTAAATAAATGTAACAAAATTAAAGTAATTTCAAATTTATTTAAGAACACATGCAAACATAAATTAGCATAATTAATAATGTAACTTCGATGTAACATAATACAAATAAACAATACTTAACTGAAATAATTATGAATTACGTAATTTCGATGTAACTTCGAGATTCCATTTTTATGAACAAAGAAATGTATTAAAAGAGATGAGTATGTACAAATAAAATACATAAAAATAGAAAAGTACATATAAAATGAAAAAAAGGTACACATGTAACATTACATTTCTACCATTCTTGTATTATCTTGTACTATATTGTACTTTCATCAGATTTTTTAATCTAAAACAATCTAATCAACTTTTTCAAATTTAATCTCATCCATCCAAGAATTTCATCAATGGTTAGAATATGGTTTCCAAAGTTTCTTTAACTCAACCAAGTTTCCAAAATAAACCTTCCCTATATATATATTCAAAATCTTAGTTTTACATGTACAAGAATATGTTCTTTTATGTGTTTGACCAAATTCTTTTTCGTTTGAGATCCTACATCAATGTAATTTGCCTTACAGCACTGTAATATTTACATTGTTGACCATTTTTTTACCAAACTAATCACTCAAATTTAGGGTGTCTTTGTCAGGGTCTTAAGACCCCTGTTCTACCAACGTCTTAAGACGCGTGTAGAAGCCCAATTTAGACACCGGCTTAAATCTCACATGTGGCTCGGCTCGATCGTCTTGGCGTCGTCTTAAAGCCCTTAAAGCGGCGTCTTTAGATAATCGTTCTAGAGACGTCTTTAGACTCCAAAGCGACGTCTTTCGACGTCAGGTCTGAATAGATGTGACATTCCCTGATTTGACGGCTTAAAGATGTCAGAATAGGTGTCTTTTAGACTTCAAAAAGATATCTTAGACGCTGGCTCCGGATGGATTTGGCCGGTGTGATTAATCGCCACCTAACACATTTATTACATGGTTTGAATCGAAAACTTTTTTTTTGTTTTATTTTTTTTCTTTTTTCCCGCTATATATTAGATAATGTAAACATTAATATTTTGTATTAATTATGTTAACATTTGTCTTTTTTTGACAACATTTTGTGTCTTTTTTCCCACTTCTTTTTTCCGTATTATTTTTAACAATGTCGGTTAATGTTTCTATTTTTCCTGGTGGCAAATGGGAGTTTGTAAACGGTGCTATAGAGTATGTTCCTTTTGACTGTTTCTACATGTTTGCGTGCTCGACACGTCCTTTCGTTTTGGTACATTCATCAATTTACTTTGTGAACGATATAATTTAAAAAATATATCACGCGTATCATATAAAATGTCCACTTTTACCGATCCAATAGATATTTTGGATGATAATGATTTGTCTTTTTTTCTTTAATGTTGTTCAAAATAATCCATTTGAAATGTTTAAACTATATGTCATTGAAGAACAAGGTGTCAGTTCGTCTGGTCTAAAACCCGTTACCGTATCTAATGAAATTCATGTATCTTTGGGTTCATTAGCTGGGATTCTTGTTTATGGTTTTGAGGAAAAAACAATTTCTTTGGTTTTGATTTAAACAGTCCTCCTCCTATTGAACATGACGATTTTTATTTTCAACAAAACAACAACTTTTTGAGCTTCTTCCTGGGTCAATTCTAAAGAAAACTAAGAAAGGTGGTGAAGTCCATCTAGGTATGTTTTTAAAGACAAAGAATCGTTACTAGTGGCGATTGGGAAATTATCCATTGAGCAATGTTATAATTTTAAAGTTGACCAATCAAACAAAAAAAGGTTTGAGGCATCGTGTTGTGATCCAAATTGTGGTTGGCATATTAGGGCATATGCTTATGGTGATTCTACCACATTTCATTCCGATATTTTGTACAGCAACATACGTGTTCCTAGACCCAGATGTATCCTTATATGAGAAATGCTAATAAGAAGGCCGATTATTGGTTCGATAATTAAGGGCAAACTTAAAGATGTCCAACGTGTTTATAGAGGCAAAGAGATACAAAAAGACATTAATTCTCAGTTTCCTGTTAAGCAAAACTAGTGAGTTTCTCATCTACCTTTTTTGTATTTTGTAAACTTTAGGATGTTACATATGTCCTTATATCAGAGATCTTGAACTTTATAACTTATTCAAACATTAGATGCAAAACCACTAAGTCTAGCCAAATTGATTTTTATAATGTGTGTGATATTTGTGATCTATGTAAACAATGAATCTTGTTATCTTACCTTTTAAGCAATGTATGATAACTTTTTGAGAAACATTACTTCTATTGCGAACTTGGGGAATACATGTTTTAATTCAAGACTTGATCGGTCTGAATTATAAAAAAAGTATTGTCACTTGTTTGAGAGACTTTGGCAATCATATATCTATGTGCAAACTTGTACAAAACATGTCATTGAATTTATTTCTATTTAGACTTATGATTTCGTCTTTATATATATATATATATATATATATACACACACACACATGTGTGTGTGTATAGAGAGGATCAAATGTTAATCCACTCTTATTGCGGTAACAAAATATGTAAGTATCACACTTTAAACTTTAAAGTAGCACAATGAACTTTTGAACAATTAGAAATCACACCTCGACGTATTCTGCCGTCGGTTAGGGTGTGACACAAGCCATTCCTTGCAGTTTCAAACTTTTGATACCAGCCGATCAAATATTTGAAAAAATAGCAGCCGTGAAACCGGAACCAATTATTGGTTTTGCGATTTGAAAGAAGAGCGTGAACTAGGGGTGTCGTTTGGGTTGGTTTTTTGGGTTTCGGGTTTCTCGGGTTGGGTTATTGGGTTTGAAAGATATGAATTTGGAACCACGAACCAAACAACCAAAATATATTTTGTTCGTGGGTTTCAGTTCTCAGGTTTAATTGGGTTGGGTTAAACGATTCTCGGGTTATAATTGAACAAATATGTTATCTATTTTTTAAACATATCAAAGCCTATTTTAAATGGTTGCAATGCAATATGAATACAATAACAAAACAAACTAGAACATGTTTAACTAGGCAAATCACAATCTCAATTGTTTAACAGACAAAACCTAAACTTATCTAGTAGAAAACACACACATATAGTTTGCCATTGTTAATACCATCTGGTTGGTCTGAGAAGTAGAAATTGGGAATGCATGGAACGTCGAATAGGATTCAATCACGTCTGTGGTGTGTTCTCTATGGTAGACCCAACAAAATCTAGTATTTGGGTCATACATATTACATACAAAACACTAATGGAGAACTAATTCAGGTTTTTCAGGTCTACCTGAATCTGTCCCTGTAATACCCAGAAATTGAATCATTTAAAGTTATCAGGTTCATGTTTATCACATTTTTGGGTTGGGTTAAGTTAATTTTGTAGTGTTCTCAGAACCGGACCGGGAACCGGTGTGGAGACCGGCCCAAAGTGAGTATGCGAACCGCCCTCTCAAGAAGCGGCCGGTTGAGCCAGTTCACCGGTCGGACCGGTTTTTAGTTTTCTTTTCTTTTTTTAAACTAATATCCAAAGGATGAAACATTAAAACCAAACCCTACATTTTTTTAACATGATTATGTTAGTTTAAACATTAAATATGTTTGTTTAAATGTGTTTATAATTCTATAATTTTTTTTGAAACTTTTTATTTCTTTATTATGTCATCCGGTTCTTAAATTCGGTCCGACCAGTAACAAGTAAGACGTCCGGTTCAACGTCCGGTCCGGTTCTGAAAGCATTTTTTTTTGGATGATTATTCGGGTTTGGGTAAAAAAACACTGCCTACTCTTTCGATGAAGGGTTGATGGGCATTAAAGAATGTTCTATTTTTATTTCTTAAAAAAGAGAGTGTAGTGTATCTTCAAATAAAGGGCAGTTTGAGGGCAGATTTAACCAAAAAAGTAACAACCTTTGGCTTCAGGAATAATTACCATAAGTTGTACAAACCAAACATATAAATGACAATAAATTTATTCAAGGATCGAATCATTAAAACAAACTAATTATGGGCGAAAATATCAGTTAACTCATTTTTAATTATAAAATTCATTAAAATTTTACTGCTGTTTCGTTATTTCACTCCTAAGATTACAATAACAATATTTCATGCATGTTTCATTATTTCGTCCCGACTAACCGAACGTCATTAGGGTCGAGATGCGCACATTTTTGTAAAGGAAAACCCAATTAATCCAACCCAAAGCCGCTCGAATTGACCCAACAGCCTTACTTGTAACCAGAGGTGCGTAAATTGGGTATTTTCGGAACCTGTTTCGGTTCCGGTTAACAAAGTCAAGAACCAGCTCCAGTTCCGATTCCGGGTTTTGACCGGTTTTTTGCCGGTTCCGGTTTTGGCTGGTTCCTGTTCGCTTTTTGGTCGGGTACAGGTGTTATCAGTTCCGGTTTTTCCGGTTTCGATTTTAATTTGCCTGAAATACCGGACTCGTTTGTACCCACCGGTTCCGGTTTCTTTTTTTGCCCAGCTCTACTTGTAACAATTATTTTACGTAGGGAGCCGTGGAATTCAATGCCAACCAGAAGGTCTAGCCCATCTTATTCTGACCCAAAACTAATCACTTAAAAAGTAAACAACTAAAATCTTGCTCTTCTACTTTATATATTATTATTTTTTAAATCTTGTTACAGACAATACCCAACACGTGATTTTAACTATCCTCGAATTTAACACTCTAGGACGTACACCGAGCCTGCCAAAAAAATAAGGAAAACTCCTACTAAAAAGAAAACTAGTCATTTTGAAAAAAAAAAAACTGGGAAACTCTTACAAACCAATTAATTTTTTAAAAAATTAATTCATGATTGGTTATTATAAGGTTAGAAATGTTATAAGTAAAAAAGATTTTAATAAATATATATAAATCACGAAGTTACGTATGTAACATATAAAGTTATATGCACGTAACTCATATATGTAGCGTATGAGTTAAACATATGTAATAAAATTAACCATATATATTTTTTCTTTTTGTCAATATCTCTGACATTATAATTAAAAAAAATGAATAACAAAATTGATTCAATGATCGTGATTAATTTTCTAAGTTTTCTTTAAAATAAAGGTTTTCAATATAACCCTCCCCCATACATACATACATACATACATACATACATACATACATATATTAAAAAAGAATCTTTTAAAACGATCAATATGGATCCAATTACAATAGAAAGGCAGGTAAGCGAGCAACAAGCTGCGCCGCCACCCCCTTTTGAATGGCAAATCCGATCCTACTGAAAACAAAGTTAGTGTTCTTCGGTGTCGATGAATTACTGTGCACGACCTGCTGAACTCTTTTCAGAAATGTAGCAGCATCATGGGCAAGAGACCCAAAAGTATCGAAAGCAAACGGAATGAAAGCATGTTGATTCTCGGCACACGCCTTCTCGTGCTTAGCAATTTTTCCCAATTTTGCCTTTAACACGAACCGAAATTCTCTTAAGTCAAACCAAGTCGAACCTGTGCGTTAACGAGTTTAGACTCGGTTCGTTTGCACCTCTGATCCGAGCCACAATCCCACGTCGCATTTTTAGTTTCCAAAGTTGAAAATGACATTATGATCGAGTCCCCTTCTGACAATTATTTAGGTGGTTTAAGAAAACCATAAGCCCTTGTTAGGTGATATCTAAATGTAATGCTAAAGCTAGATAAGGTTCATGGGCCCAAGCAAATTCAAGGCAAATTTACATCATGTGTAGGAGCGCATCCGACCATTGAAAATTTAATTTGTTTTTGTTTCTTTTTCAATTTATAATTTAACTTTTTCTGATAAATTGTAATATTTATTTTAAAATAAAATGTATATAAAACGAGTTTATTTTAATTCTTGTAATCAGTACTCTGGTACTTAGTTTATAATAAAACGATTTATATTGAAGAAAAACGTATTTTTTATGTTTATCGGGACGAAAAAATTAATTTATTTTGAATATATATATCTTAGATCTATCTAAATACATACAAAAGACTACATAAAAAAATGTATTGAATTTTTAAAAAGCTTATAGGATATACAAAGATGGACGAATAATCAAATAGGAAGAGATTTTTGGTTAATGAGAGTAAGGTGGTGTTTGTTTTTTAAAAGATAAAATGTCTGCAGTCTGTGGATCATACCTTTAAACATCTGTGGAAGAGGAGGTGGACCAAACATCTGCTAACATACTGTTTATTTTTTAAAGTCTGCATACCTACAAGCAATGTCCCCAAACATAAACCCTAACCTCCCCATCACCCATCTCCCTGCCACCATCCATAGCTTCTCACGATCAGCTTGATCCTTCATTGTCGACCCCAATCCTTCACCACTCCAATCGAAGATGTAGGTACTCACCTTCATTGTCGACCCATATCACCTCCTTCACCACTCCAATCGCCGCAACAGGTAATCTCGGTGTCGCCTTCCATGTCTTCGGCGAGGTTCAAGGTGGAGTGGCGGCGATTGAGGTCAGTATGTCGTCGATTGAGGTTCGACTTCCCTGCTCCGGTGTCAAGTTCGAGGTTCCACTTCCCTACTCCGGCGTAGATTGAGGTCGGTACGTCGGTGGAGGGTAGAGGAGGATTGGCGAAGAGGGTGGGAACAATGGATTGATGAAGAGGATGGGAATGGCGGTCTAGAGCAGGCACAGTGTGTGTTGTGTCTGGCTTGGGAAGGAGAAAAACAGAAGAAGAGGTTAGAAAGAGTTGAGAAGGGCTTGATTCATGTCTGCACCAAAAAGAGACCGGGAAAAGTTTTTTTTAATAAAATGTCTTCTAGAAAACAAACATGTTGTAGACCTACAACCTCTACTCGTGCATGCGCGACGCTAAGAGGCCAGGAATATGTTTTTCAAAAAATCAAACACCACCTAAGAATCATCAAAAGTTTGAGATGTGACATTCTAAAAAACAGGATAATATATGTATAACATCTTTTTTTGTACCATATTTTTGTTTCGGGTAAAAATTAACAAGTGTATTTTTAGCAAAACTGAATTAGTAAAGTGGGGTTTTGTGTTTTACAACAAGAAATATCAATTATATTCAGTTTGTAACAAAAATATCCCTAAGGATCCCTAGGGATATTTGAGAATATGAAGCAGAAAAATAGCCAAATACACGAGATTTATGTCACACCCCAACCGACGGCGGAACAACGTCGGGGCGCGACGCAACTGTTCATAACACGTGACGCTAATTAAGTTTCATAATTCAATAATACCAAATTTAATACATGCTCAAATCAAGTAGTTTCAAATATAGCAAAACATAAATTAAACATTGTTTTCAATTACTACACTAGGTCCATGGTTTCCTACATGTAGCATCGACTTGTAATACTCAAACTGCATTTCCTGTAACATGTATAAAACTAGAGAGTCAACAATTATGTTGGTGAGTAGACATAGTTTTGAATATATGTAATAGATTAAAAAATGTGAATTCTTATGTCAATGGTAGAATCTAAGCATGTTTGAATAAACATGTGCATGATCAGACCTTTATTGACTAGACACTCGACTTGCAAATCAAGATTAGAATGAATGCGGTTTCAATCGCCCAAATGCCCTCTATAAGGTCGAAAGATGGATGGGCGTCACCCAATAGATCTATCATCGTTACCGTTGGCTTGTACAGTTAGTGATCATGCTAGAATATTGAATTTAGAATAGCACCCACAAAGTTTAACACATATAGCATTGAATCATACACAGACATAGATTAGAATTGCACATAGTTTAAGGAAATTGAATTTGAATTTGAATAATGTATACATGTTACAGCCAAGGCTTAAAAATGAAAAAGGCTTATGAATACTCACATAGTATGATAGATGATTGACTTCTTGATTGCAGTTTATACGAAGACTTATAACTCGGTTCCTATAACATAATGAGTTTCTCTTGGGTTTGTATACGTGCTATAGTTTATGTAGTTATGTTTGTGTTTTATTTTAAGTGTCGAGATTTTCTTAAAATAATTATGTGTTAACTTATATTTGAAATATTATTTTATAATGCCTTGAAATTACTAAGTGCTGGATTTTATAAAAATTTCGTCATTATAATGATATATTTTGGAAATTTTACCATTTTGCTTAATAACTTCAAAACTCAAATTACATCGACATATCTAAATATACTTACATATATCATATCATTCAAGTGTGTATATGACATATATACCCATTTATATATGTGAATATAATTAATATTTGAGTAGAAATGTTAAAGTTTATAAAACTGTTTTTGGACAGATTTTGCACGGCTTGTTCAGATGAACTTTAAAAATAGAAATCATTGGAATAAAATTATGAAACTTTATAGTCTACTATTTTAAGGTTTTTTGAACAACTTTCATTTAGAAAAATTTTCGTGATTTTACTTGTAAATGGGTCAAAACAATCACACAAATATAAGTCCTTGAAGTTTCTGTTTTAACGGATTCAGTCCAGTGAGCTTGGATTCGTTTTTGACATAGTAAACATTTGCGTTATATTATGAAACTCTCCAGTCTACCATTTTAATATACTATGAAAAAATTTTATTTAGAAAAGTTTCGGACCCTAAGTAGGTCAAAACAGCTGCCCAAGTCAGGGGTACAAATCCACGCACCAATCTTGTGAAGGCTGTTTGGGGTATCATTCGGTCGAGTTAGAAGCTGTATAAGTAGTGTATGAAAAGCTAACACAGTGAACTTAGTCGTAGAATTTGAGTTTGTTTCATTTGAAGTTGTTATGACTATTTTATGACTTGTTGAAGTTATGACAACATTCTGCCAGAATTTTGGAATGCAAGATTATTACTTAATAAGAGTTTCACCAAGCTTTAAATCACCAAATGTCCACGTAATGGGACTAAGAATGTGAAATCATTCCTTGAACTCAGCTAGAATTTTTAGATTATTCCAAACTTGGATTCATATGTGTATATGCATACATATAGATATATATTTATCATACTCACACATACATACATATGTGTGTATATACGTATATATGCATGCATGTATACATAATATCCTTACACACACATACTTGCATATGTATATATATGTATATATGCATGCATACACTCATCCAAGAGTAAATCTAAAATAGAATTGATGGTATACCTTTGAGTGATGAAAACTAGAAGAAGATGAAGCTTGATCTTGCACCAAGTCTTACAAGGGTCTTTCAAAATCATCAAATGCGTAAACATGTGGAGGGTTTTAAAGAAAGTATGTATGTATATATTGAGAGGGAGGGGGAAATGTGAGGGAGACAGAGAAAGGAGAGTTGAGTGTGGGAATGGATGAGGTGATGTTGGAGTACAAGAATCGTGAAGAATATTTGTAAGGCTTTTTATCTTTTCAGAACATCATAGATATTTTTCAAGACTTTTAAATTTTTGATTCCACACTAGTCCTATTTTGGTCATTTATAGATTAAAACTGGTATATTCTGAGTATTACGGTGTTTAAATCTTGTACCGGGTAATTATTTTTATAAATTGTTTTTATTCGTAAATTAATGAAATATTAAGACATACTAAATAATTAAATTTTAGTTAATAATAATAATAATATTTGATGAAGTTTGGTTCATTGCGTAGGCTTTAACTAGATAAAACATAGGTATAGCATGTTGTCTGTAAATTTACATGTTAAGGTTTTAATTCACTGTTTTTCCTTGTTAATTCAAATTCTTTACGTGTTAAATTAGGTGCAGTGACTAAACTCATATACTGAGTTGTCATCAACGTTCGTTTTATTTATTCAGCGCAAAATAGTATCATAGCTATAAGGATTACCAATGCAAGACCATATATTTTAAACATATATGTGTGTGTATGTGTGTGTATATATATATATATGTATGTATGTATGTATGTATGTGTGTGTGTATGTATGTATTGCTAGCTTTAAATGAGAATAAACCTTTAATTATTACATTTTTTTTGACAATTCCGTCGTAATCAACGTTAAATATACTTATGGTGTTAATAAGTTAAATTTGAAAATTGACGGATGTCACAATTTAAACGAGGAAAATCCCTTAATCCCTTAGGGTTGCTGGCATAAAAACCTCGGGAGGTTACAATTGTCACTCTGCCTAGTTTATTAATGCGAATTCAAAAAAATACAAAGAAAAGCGCAATATGATCGATGATAGTTGTGCAACTAATATCGTATAGCTGCTAATTGTGTTTTGTGTCCCTATTATCGATCATGGTCTCGGTATTTATACTACAAATTTACAATAAACGTTCATTATAGCCGTTGCGGTTATTTCGGAGTCATTCCTTTTGTGGATGACTTATTCAAAAATCGTACCCTTGAATCCCGGTCTTCGTAGTCCATGTTGTTTATTGGGAATGCTTGCTGACTTTTCCCGTGACTATAGCTTGGTAAGTTGTAGACATGTTTGACCTACAATCTCAACATTAAATCAGGAATAAACAGAGATATGGGTCAGACATAATTATATCCTTAACTATCCCTAAATATATTCGATCCTGAGATATTCCGGGTAATCTTTGGTACTCAACAATTTTTATTTTTTTCCTACGTCGGCTTCTTTTTTATTCTGTGTTTTTTGTACATGATTTTTTTGTACTTTGTATTATACTAAGTTTTTTTTGTACATAATTTTTATTTTTTGTACTGGATTTTTGATATTTTACTAGATATCTGATTTTTTGTATTGGATTTTCGTTTTCTTGTACAAGATTTTTATTTTTTGTACTCGATTTTGTTTTTTGTAATTGATTTAATTTTTGTACTAGATTTTGTTTTTTGTAATTGATTTAATTTTTGTACTAGATTTTCTTTATATTTTTTTAACATACCGCATATCATATTCCTATTTGTTCATACTCTTTTTAAACGAAAATATCTTTATATTGGATCCAACCCCTTAAAGATGCATTAAATTCATAAAGCTTTTAGGATATCACAGAATAATCAAATTGTATGTTAAATAAAATATTAAAAGACAAGAAAATAGAAACTAAAATTGGGTTCTTGAATTCGTGGGTGTATTTGTTCTCTTACAAGTAGGCTACTTTGCGTAGAATTCACTTACCAAAAGCGACTTACCTACTCTGTCCCTTATACCATGTATGTAGTAGGGTTACTAAAAGAAAATCATCAAACAAAATGTGGTCGGCAAAAAGATCAAGGCAACAGCTTCGACATTTCAAAGAAAATGGTCGTCGTCGACATTAATTCACTATGTCGACGATAGCTGGTCAATAAATCTCGTCACAAAAAGTTTTTTTTCTAGAAAAATAAACAATTATTTGTCCATTGACTTGTTGTCAAGACAAATATTTTTCTTTTTCTAAATCATTTAAAATAAAATAATTTGAAGACTTTTCCGATGACAAGTCATTAGGAAAACTAATCTTTAAAGAAATATTTTTATATTCTTTTTCAGAATTTCTAAACACTTTTATAAATATTTCAAACATGTATATTTATAAAGTGTAAGTATCTAGATTTGAGACTTATGCAATCATCGGAATAGTTCGGTGATTTACGGTTTGGATAATTGAAGACTGAGAAAACAAGGTTCTCAGTTAATTCAATGGTTCTCGATATGTTCTCAGGAGATGGATGAATTCTCAGTTGGCTTTGGGTTCTTGATCGGCTAGCTAGGATCGTGAGAGTTTGGTAGATATTTATATGTGTTTTCTATTATTTTTAAGCAAGAACAATTAGAGGACACTAAAAATTAGAGAGAGACGAAAATTATAGGGAACATGAGAACAAGATTTGTGCAAATAATCGTATTTTGCACTCGTAATCGTCGATTTATACATGCAATATATTTATTATTTGTTCTTGTTTTAATCTTCTACAAAATTCTTATTCGATTAATCTTCGTTTTGGATTCCTTCTATCCCGAAGTGGTTCGTATGTTGAAGTTTTTATTTATGGATCTGACTTGGTGAAACCGAGACCTACAAGTGGTATCAGAGCTTCACGCTCTTAGCGATATATTTCAACAAGATTGAGGTGAGATCTTTGTAGTTTAATTTATATTTTGAGTTGAAAATTATTATTTTCTGAAGAACAGTTGAATAACTTGAAGAAAAGATTTAAAATATGGGGGTTTGATCGATTGGTGCATATTCGAATATTCGATACGTGTTTCCATTAATTTAGGAGTATTTGTTTTTTTTGAACGGTATTTAATCTCAATGTGTGAACCACTAATTTTCAGACCACGTCAGCAAGGTCTAGTTACCATGAGTCCATGACCTCCTTTGAGACCCCACCACCACTCCAGGAGGAAACCGCACCGGAAAACTCACTGACCTCTAAGGACCCATATTTCGCTTTGGGAGGGATTTGAACCCATGACCTTCTATTTGGAAAGCCAATGGATACCGCTAGGACAAAACCCTTTTAGTATTTAGGAGTATTTGTTAGAAACTAAATCTCGAAACAAAATGGGATTCTCAGTTCACAACCAAGAATAATTATTTAGTTATCAGGCTATAGTTCTCGGGCTACCTTCATTTATTTGTTTTCAAAAGAATGTTCTCGGTTTTTGAAGCTTATGTTCAATCACAATTGGTTTATAGTTGTCAATAGCAAGAAAAAAATAGTGCCAAAGTGCTTCTAGCCTAATGGTAGCTTCTTGACTTCTTTTATGAGAGGTCTTGAGTTGGAGTCTCACCTAGAGCAAATATTGCTCTGGGGTGAGCCAGTGGGTTTTCCTAGTTGTAGGTTTCCTCCTGGGCAGGTGAGTCAGGTCACCACGCTCTGTTATTCAGGCAGAAGCGTGATCTATTTGTCAGGATGATCCGGGTGACCGGGCGTTTGCTGTTAAAAAAAATAGTAATCTTGATTTTAAAGATTCTTGTTCTTGGTTTCAACAAAAATGTTGGTTTCAATAAATAGTTCTCGACTAATTTTTATTCTTGGCCAACCAATTGATAGTTTTTGGCCAAATTTATTTAGTTCTCGGAAAGGTTAAGCTAATTCTCGGCCAAAATAAGTATTTGATCTCGGAAATTTCTTGATATTCATCGGCCAAAATAATTTTATTGTTCTAAGCAATTTTCATTGATCTCGGCAAATGTAGTTATCGACAAAACTGAACACAAGTATTCTCAGGTTTATAAAAAAAATGGTATAAATAGATTCTCAAATAATCAGTTATCTTCAACTAAGATAAATGAGACTTTATGTTGTCAATCTTGACAATATAAAGTGATTTTTTATAAGTCACAGTACTCTGATTTACTCGAAGATTTGCATGACTTGAAAAGATCTAAAAGTGCTCTTGCAAGAAGTGAAAAGGATTTAAAAGAAAACATGGAAGCTCAAAAGAAAGATATTTCACGATTACAATTTGATTTAAGTGTAAAAAGTTGTCACTATAGAGATGCAAATGATAAAATTCAAGAGCTTTATGACGAAAAAATAAAAGCTAAATACGATGATGCAGAGTTTAGTTTTAAGAAGTTGAATAGTCTAATCATATTCTTAATATCATGCTCGATCAAAAATCTCACGGGAATCACAAAGAGGGAATTGGGTATAATAGTGTACCTCCTGTTAATGACAATTATATAAGCTAATAAGCATGTTGATCTCTGAGGAAGAAACGACAAAAGAAAAACAAATGACATATGGTCCTAAGGTTGCATCTTAGAAGTTGAATCAGGGTTAACAAAAGAAACTAATTATGAGTATAAATGTGTGAGTGTTACAAATGTTTCTGAGACATCTGCTTTAGAAGTATTGTTATGGATCATGTTTATGTAGATTATAATGATGCTAAAGTGAACCCGAGCAATTTGAAATTTGTTTCTGGTGTTGTTCAAAGTCATGTTTCAGGGAGTACAAATTAAAATATGTTCTAAGCCCAGAAAGTTCACCATATTTTCCATAACAATGACACGGGAGAATGGGTCTTGGTTTTGCAAATCAAACCACTCTAGAAATAATAGATCATATTACTTACAACGGTGTTCATATGGATCTAGCAATCCAGTTTATACTTCTTATTCAAAGAAGTAGTAGACATGATTTGCATGTGGTAAGCCCTTTCACATTGCGAGAAACTGAATTTATCGGGCAATAAATTTTTATTATGGTAAAAATCAGAAAGTTACTCCAAGGGTCAAGGTGTGTTCTAAGACAAAAAAAGTTGAAAGATCGAAGGTAGTGGATCATCATAAACCAATGAATAAACCGTGTTTTTAGAAAAGATGAAGCCGAAAGAATTTAAAAAGTTTTCAAGCAACAAAAGTTACAGAAGCCTAAATCAGTTCTAAAGTCTAGTGTTTTACTGCTCCAAAGGTTTGTTCATGTCATTATGAACAAACAAAATTTTACTAACAAAGAATATATAACTTTTTCTTTAGATTATTCGATATAACCATAAAACGCTATACTTAACTAGTATATTAGCCTATTAAAGTGTGTTCGAGATATTTTGACACATTTAAATAAAAAAGTTGCATGTTTTATATCAATTAAAGTTTGTTCATGTCATTTTGAACCAAACAAACTTTATATGAAATAAAATATGCAATTTTTTATTTAAATTGGTTAAAATGACCTAAACATGCTTTACTTACTAATATATCAGTTTATAAAAATGTGTGGGTCATTTTACCCATTTAAACAAAACATTTTATATTTTTTGCTAATTAAGTTCTTGTGTCATTTTGAACTCAACAAATTTTAGTGGACATAAAACATACAATTTTTCTATGAATGGGTCAAAATAACTTGAACATGTTATGTAATACACACTTATTACTCCTTTCATTTCCTCTCCCCTTATTAATTTTGTAAGTTATATTAGTTTATGATGTATATAAATATTGATCTTGATCAATGAAAATAAGATGGAATTTTGGATATCATTTTTGGTTCATTATACATTATAAGCACGATAGCTCTACCCAAGTTAGGAAGGCATCGAAATTTTTTTTTTCTGACTCTGAATCTTTTGTGAAAGAGCTATTCACTCACTCAGGTACACAATCCAAGAAAAATCCTTGTTTATTGCTTCTGACATGTATTCAAACAACCGATATTTTTTTTGTTTTGTGTCTTCCGATTAACACAAATTGGAAGTAGAATATATATGTTTAATATATAGGGTTTCTTTTAGATCTGGATTTTTGAGATAACATTAAGACATATGTAAAATTGAACGTTAGAATACACTTACAACAAGTAGATATATCCTCATGTGCTTTCAAACAAATGTACCTACAAGAAATTTCCATCGTCGACCATACTTGTTTTCTATTGCTACCCGTTAGCTGTTAGAATTGTAATCATAGACAGAGTGTGTTTAGCTGAAGAATCTGGAATGTATTTGCATTTTTCATGTTTTATGTTCCGATTTACAACAATTACCAACGTGATCTAAGCACAAAACCACATACACGAGCAACATGAAGATTTGAAAAGCTGAAAAGTTGAATACGTGAAGTCAGAGAAGTGGCCGAAGATTTAGGGTTTTGAGAATAGGAAAAGACAAAGGTTTGCATTTCTTCTGTTACCTATGTTCGTTTTCCTCCTATCTCTAATATTCCAACCTATATATTTTCGTTTATTTTTGCTGGAACATATGAGGCCCATATATGAGGCCGACCCATTTCAATTTTTTTTGGATATAAATAGTCATTTTATAAGTAACTTCCACACAACAAATAACATGTTTATTATTATGTTTTTTAATGACATACGGATCCCAAATTTAATGTCAATTCTAGAATAGAGGCATATAATGAGCATATGCAATAGATATATTCAACATAATTTTATGTTGCATTTGTTATAAGTTTTTTACACAAATATTATATAATTTTAGTTATATGTTAAACAAGTATATTTAGACAAATATTGTTATCCTTTCTGAGCTACTTATAATTTTCGATTATAAGATTATAATTACTGTTAAAAATATATAGTTCATGACTATAAAGTTTTTTTTTGTTATCGAACTCACAATTCTAACAAATGAGATCTTGAAGTTCTCCTAAAGTATACATTATATACCAACGTTACCTTTTAAATATATGTATCTTTCCTTGTAGATACAAATGTTGAATCTCTCAAAACTTGAGTTTGTTGCACTTGACATCTCTGGGAAAAATTTCCTACCGTGGACTCTTGATGCCTAAATTCACCTTACCGCAAAGAACCTCGAGGAGACAATCATTGACAACAATAAGACTTCTCTACAAGACAAAGCAAAAGCCATGATATTCCTTTGTCATCACCTCCATGAAGATCTGAAGAGAGAATATCTCACCATCAAGGACCTACTTGAATTATGGAATAATATACAAGACCGATATGATCACCAAAAATTGGTCTTGCTCCCAAAGGCTAGTTCAGAATGGATCCACCTCAGACTACAAGATTAAAAATCTGTTAGCGAGTACAACTCTGCTCTGTTTCGCATAAGCTATAAACTAAAATTATGTGGGGATAACATAACTGATGAAGACATGCTTGAAAGACTTTCTCTACGTTCCATCCTTCTAACATGATATTGGCGCAACAATATAGGGAACACACATTTACAAAATACTTTGAATTGATATCATGTCTTCTTGTCGCGGAGGAAAGCAATAAACTTCCACTTCAAAATATCAAGTGCGACACCCATTACCAGAACAAAATGCGATAAGTACTCGGAGCATACACGGTAGAGGGAGAAGTCGTGGTCCTCATAGAGGTCGTGGGCATGGACGAAGCAACACATGGCATCGAGAGTCCCATAATACTAAGCTTAGTAATAGAGGATCACGTCGACATAATACATCGCGAACACAAAAGGGAGAGTTAGTGGGAACAAAGACAACATCTGCTATAGATGTGGGATGTCCAACCACTAGTCTCGAACATGTCGTACTCCGAAACACCTTGTTGAAGCTTATCAACGAACGATGAAAGAAAAAGGGAAACAAACCTGATTAAGGGAGCACCCGATTCATCATCTCCAAATTTTTGGTCAAACACTCATCTAGAAGCTTGTGATTTCACCGAGAATGTTCTAGACGTTTAAACATTATGTTTACTCTCTTTAGACCATAACCATGTTTTTCGTTTGTTTGCTTTTGACCTCGTTTAAACTATTGTAATGTTTCGACTCAAATTTTGTGTTGATTTTATCATATCATTTATACAGAATTAGGTTTCTAAGATCCAACTAAGCTATTATTGGTGATAAATGTATAGTAGATAGTGGTACAACTAACACTATTTTTAGACATAAGAACATTTTTAAACATAAGAAATTTTTCTCTGAGTTATCTCCTAGAGAGACACCTATTACTACTATCTCTGGTATCTGTAACCTCATTGAAGGCTCAGGAAGAGCATTGTCATCCTATCTTCAGGTATCCAACTGATTATAGATGATGCATTGTACTCAAGTAAATCAAGACGAAATTTACTTAGTTTTAAAGATAGTCGGAAAAATGGTTATCACCTCAAAACAACATCTGAAAACAATATTGAATATCTACAAATTATCACTAACAAAAATGGTCAAGATACCATTGTTGAGAAGTTAAATGCTCTATCCTCTGGATTATATTGTACCAATATCAATCCTATTGAGTCATATATTGTGTATAACCAAAAATCGCAAGATAAAGACACATTCACCATATGGCATGATCGACTAGGTCACCCTGGTAGTACAATGATGAGGCGTGTAATCAAAAGTGTGATTGGACACCCACTCAATGACTTAAAAATCTTGCTAGATTAAGAATTATCATGTGCATCATGCTCTTTTGAAAAACTCATTACTCGACCTTCACAAACCAAAATATTACAAGAAAATCCCTCATTTTTGGAAAGAATTCAAGGGGACATATGTGGGCCTATACATCCCCCATGTGGCCCATTCCGTTATTTCTTAGTCTTAATTGATCCACTTCACAATAGTCACATGTGAGTCTTCTAGTTACTCGAAATGTAGCTTTTGCTCGATTGTTAGCCCAAATCATACAATTGAGCTAATTTCCCAGAACATCAAATCAAAACTATTCGAATGGGTAATGCAGGAGAATTCACATCCCATGCTTTTAATGACTATTGTTTGTCAATTGGAATCAACGTTGAACATCCGGTAGAAAATGTTCACACAAAACGGTTTAGCAGAATCCTTAATTAAACGATTGCAGTTAATCGCTAGACCAATCCTGATGCAATGCAAATTACCATCTTCTGCATGCGGTCATCCTATTTTGCATGCTGCTGCATTAGTTAGATTAAGACCAACTACTGATCATGAATATTATCCTTTACAGTTGGTACCCGAAAGAATACCAAAGTATGTCTCATTTGAAAATATTTGGATGTGCGGTTTATGTTCCAATATCACCACCACAACGCACCAAAATGGGACCCAGAGAAGATTGGGTATTTATATTGGCTTTAACTCCCAATCCGATATTAAATACTTAGAACCACTAACGCGAGAGATTTTTACAGCACGTTTTGCTGACTGTCATTTTGATGAGAAAATATTCCCCGTTTTAGGGGAGATATGTTGGGCCCTGATCCCGGGCACCTCACATATATTGGTTTTCATCATAACACATAGCTCTTAAAATAAAAACTTTCATAAATATGCAGCGGAATTTAAACATAGTTTGATAAACATAAATACAATTAAGTGTCTGTATCAAAAACATATCGAATTGCCATAACCACCGGATCGTCTGATTTTATATGCCATGAGCTCCATGCATCCTCTTGCCTTAACTTTAACCTGACATACATGCTAAAATGTCAGCTTACGCTGGTGAGTTCTAGTTTTCATAAACATAATAAACATTTTGGTGAGTTAAAACATTTTTAACATAACACATCATTTCGTTCACGTAAACATAACCTTATCACATAAGCATCATAATCATACTTCCACTGTCACAAACATGACCAGTGGGGTTATGCCGGCACAAAGCTCCATTTTTATAGTCCGATCGACTCTTACCATGTTTATAGCTTGATCGGCCCCGTGTTTATATCCCGGTCGGCTCCATGTTTATAGCCGGTCGGCTCCAGGTTTATAGCCCGGTCGGCTCCATGTTTATAGTCCGATCGACTCTCATGTTTATAGTCTGGTCGACTCCATGTTTATAGCCCGATCGGCTCCATGTTTATAGTCTGATCAACTCTCATGTTTATAGTCTGGTCGACTCCATGTTTATAGCCCGATCGACTCCATGCTTATAGTCCGGTCGACTCCATGTTTATAGCCCGGTCAACTCCATGTTTATAGCCCGATCGACTCCATATTTATAGTCCGATCGACTTTCATGTTTATAATCCGGTCGACTTTATAGCCCGATCGGCTCCATGTTTATAGTCCGAACGACTCTCATGTTTATAGTCTGGTCGACTCCATGTTTATAGCCCGATCGGCTCCATGTCATGCTTACCGAGTACAAGTACTGGAGCATTAGTCATACTTTTCCCGTACAGATACAGGAACATCATTTATACTTTCATAACATACATAACACATCATAACATCATATCATCATATACATGTTATGCTAACATCGTATCATCATAACCCTCGTAACATCAATACCTCATAACATAACATGCTAGCATATCATTTCCTCATCATCATAACATCATATCATGGCATGCTAGCATTTTGTCATAACAATATCCTAATCTCATAGGAAATCATCTTATCATTTTCATATCATGCTAGCATCTATTAACATCATAGTATCATTACATCATATACTATCTGGTTAGTATTCCATCATAGCATATCATCCTTTAAACATAACATAGCATATCATTTCATATCATATCATCATGGCTTGTTAACATGCATTCATCATACTTTCATCCTACAGGTCTAGGATCTCATCATAACATATCATTTTATAACTATCACTATAGTTATCATCATAGTAGCATGTTTTCACATAGGCATCCTCATATCTCATTAACATGCATTCATTCTACTTAGCATACTTTCATGCATATATCATCATGACTCATTAGCATACATTCATCATCATAACATAGCCACGTAACATCGTAACATATTAACAGCATGTATGTCAGCCCACAACATAATTACACATAAAGTGTGAAAGAGGGCATCTACAACTCACCTGATAGTAGCTCCTTATTTTCTTGACCAATTCTTTAGCCAAGACTTAAGAACCTACATCAGTACATCGTCTCATTACATTCCATTTTTAGACTTAGAATTTATTCTAAGTCCTCGTAGCTACTAGTTCCCCCATTATAACTACAAGTTCTCGAAACTTAGCTAAGTATTCGAAACACTTGAAGTTCATTAAGCCGTACACGAAATCCATAAAGTTCCCGAAGTACTTGAGTACTCGAAACCCATGGACTACACGAACCCATGAATAATCGAAGCTAGTGTACTCGAAACTGGTGTAATCGAAACTAGTATAATAGAAACTAGTGTACTCAAACCAAGCATGGTTTCGAGCACACCCCTTCGTGTCTATTTTCGAGTACGCGTCTTTTCCGCATAATTATATCAAAAATCCGTCCTAGGCTTTTGGGGAGCTAGTTCAAGGTTCCTTAGGGCATTACCAACACACTGGAACCGCAAAGTCTAGAACTTTATGCATAAAGGTGTGAGCTTTATGCTTAAGTTCACTTTCGTATAAAAATCCTAACTTTTACGCATGAAACACTTACTTGTCGTTAGATGATCCCATTGGTGGCTTCTCTTGTGTTCCTTCTTCTCCTTGAGTGATTTACATATGGATGTCGTCACTGCATATTTATATGGGACCCCAGAAAATGACATCTACATGAAAATCCCTAACGGATTAAAAATGCTCGAAGCATTAAAATCAACACCTAAAGACATGTGTTCTATAAAACTCAAAAGATCTTTTTATGGTCTAAAACAATCTGGTCGTATGTGGTACAATCGACTTAGCGAATATCTTAAAAAGGAGGCATACAAGTCTGATGTCATCAGTCCATGTGTTTTTATAAAAAGACTTCTCTCAAAATGCACCATAATAGAGTTTATGTTGATGATAATTGAATCTCATGATGAGATTGAAAAAACTGTTGAACTAATAAAGAAAGAATTTGAAATGAAAGACCTTGGTACCACAAAATTGTGTCTCGGCTTACAATTCGAGCATCTTTGCAATGGTACATTTGTTCATCAGTCAAACTACATCGAAAATATGTTAATACGTTTTAATATGGACAAAGTTCATCCTTTTAGCATACCCATGGTTGTCTGATCGCCAGAAGCACATAAAGATCCTTATCGCCCTCAAGAAGAGGGTGAAGAAGTACTTGGTTCAGAAGTATCATACTTGAGTGCGATTGATACTCTTATGTATCTTGCAAATAACACGAGACCTAATATTGCATTTGCGGTACATGTGCTAGCAAGATATAGTTCGAATCCAACTCACATGCATTGGACTGGAATAAAACATATATTCAGATATCTTTGTGGGACATGAAATTTAGGTCTCTTTTTCCAGTAAAATGAAAAATATCAGCTTATTGGTTATGCTGATGCTGGATATTTATCAGATCCACATAAAGCACGGTCTCAAACAGGTTATGTATTTACATATGGAGGCACAAAAATCTCATGGAGTTCGACAAAGAAAACACTAACAATAACTTCATCAAATCATGCTAAGTTGATAGCACTATATGATGCTGGTCAAGAATACATGTGGTTAAGATCAACGATTAATTACATACAATAAGCATATGGATTGGAAGAGATCAAGAAAGATCCGACAATTATTTATCAAGACAATGTTGCTTGCATAGCTCAGAACAAAGAAGGCTATATCAAGGGTTCGGATAGTGATTTTCAGTATCCGAATCCGAATCCGAAATGTCGGATATCCGAAGATCGGATATCCGAAATTATAAAATAAAAATTAAAATTTTAAAAAATATATATTTCGGATATCCAAATATCCGAAAATTATCCGGATATACGAAAATTATCCGAAAAATTATCCGAAAAAAATATCAGAATATCCGAAAAAAACCATTTCGGATATCGGATATCCGAACTATCCGAAAATTTTCAAAACAGGTATCCGAATCCGAACTTACGGATATCCGAACTTCCGGATATTTCGGATTCAGATACGGATTTTTTTAACACCCCTAGATAGAACAAAGCATATCTCACCAAAGTTCTTCTCAACGCATGACTTACAAAAGGATAAAATAATTGATGTCTGTCAAATCAAATCAAGTGGAAATCTGGCGGATTTATTTACAAAGTCTTTGCCTAGAAGCAGTTTCGAGCAACTATCACATAAAATTGGACTTTGTAGATTAAAAGACGTTTATTAAATTAAGAGGGAGCATCATACACGCTGTACTCTTTTTCCTTGACTAAGTTTTGTCCCATTGGGTTTTCTTGGTAAGGTTTTAATGAGGCATCATAATTGATCCAGCAGTATCAATTATTTTATCGTTCCTGAAGCATCAAGTTAATATTATCTTGAAATATATTTTATTAAAAAGTGTATGATGAGTAGTAATAAGTTTGAGTGAGAGTGTTATGTAACACACGCTTATTACACCTTTTCATTTCCTCTTCCACTTATTAATTTTGTAGTTTATGATGTATATAAATATTGATCTTGATCAATGAAAATAAGATGGAATTATGGATATCATTTTTGGTTCATTATAGAACACACTTTAATTGACCAATATGTTAGTATATTTAAGTGTTTCAAATGATTATGACCAAATTAAACAAAAATTGTATATTTTACGTTAATTAAGGTTTTTTCGTGCTAATTTGAACTAAACAAACTTTAACCAGCTTAGAATATGCAACTTTTTATATAAAAGATTAAATAACCTGAATACACTTTAATAGAATAATATATATTTGGTCAATTAAGATGTGTTCAAGTCATTTTGACCCTTTTACTTTGAAACACAACATAATATCACAATACTATGCTTACCCAATCATCTCCAATCACATCACTATCCTACCCAGCTTCCTTATTAGAGTACAAATTCTTCCAATTCTCAATAAAGCTCGAGTGTTCAATTTTTTGCATATGACTTGCTCCCATCAGAACTTAAATAAGATTTTTTGATCTGCTTGATACATTTTTTAATGAAGTGGTCCCTAACGTCGGGATGAAAGAACAAGTAATCAATCACTCTAGTCCACAACTCTAGAGTTGTGCAGAGCTGGCAAAACGGTGCATGATAAAATATGATTAGACATGTTTAATAAAAAGTACAGTATGTAATTTTATACTTTTTTTAAAATAATAAAACTTAGGAAAAATAATAAAACTTAGGAAGCTAGGCTTCATCATTTTTGTTTTTTTTTTGCTATATACAACATAAAATTCTTACGCTTGAATCGCAAAATGTAACCACGATAATTTTCGCGTTCGAATTTAAATTTTAATAGCATTAATTTGTTATTTAATAAAGACCTCATTAAACTTAATAATTTGATTCCTAAACATATATCTAGTAAAAGGTAAACATATATATCTACCTATACTAATAATTAAAAGTTTTTAGTGCCACATGACATCAGTATAAAATATCTCAACATTCATTTCCCACTTCTTTCTCTTATTAAATACATTTAAAATTAAATAATAATATTAAATTTTAAATATACTTTTTATGCATTTTAAAATAATTTTTTTTAATACATGAAAAAATATTAATATTAAAAACATACTTTTTTCAAAAACAAATATTATAGATTATTAAATTTTTAAAAACAATTATTTGAACATAACGTTTAAGGAAAAACGAACTATAAAAACAGTTGTTTAAAGAAATAATAATATTATTATAATAATACTTAAAATATTAAATAATAAGAAATTTTAATCCTATTTTATATTAAAAATCATTTTATATTTTTAAAATTTTTATTGATAATTATTCATTATCTTTTTTTATTTAATCCGTGTAATACATGGGAACTAACCTAGTATATACATACATAAAATTAATACAAATTTTAATACAATAAATATAATTGAGGTTCATAAAAGAGATTCTAATAATATTTATGGATATATATACACACATACATATATCATGAACCATATTTATTTTATAACATAAACTTTTATAACACACATATACATATTTAAATAACCATATTTCTAATAATAATAATAATAATAATAATAATAATAATAATAATAATAATAATAATAATAATAATAATAATAATAATAATAATAATAATAATAATAATAATAACATTTAATAAAAACTAAAAAAAATTCAAAGAAATGATTATTTATAAATTCTAACAAAAAATTCTATAAAGGTTTTATAAATTTCTAAGAAATAATATTTTATGTAATTGGAGGGACTAAAATGATCATCCTATAAAAACCAAATTGTGATAGGAGAAAAATTATAGACAAAATGGGAACAAAAAGGAAAAGGGAGGGGCTGAAGTTGTGAAACCCTTATAGTTTCATCTCCCCAACCCGTCCAGCCATATGGATACCCAACCGAACCCAAGTTCGACCCGAAGCAATCCCACACCTAGCCAGCTTATTAAGAGCTCAATCAAATGTAATTTTGGAATAGATTCAAAACGCGTAATCTCTGTGAATCATCAATTGATCGAAATCAAACATTTAAACACAAGAAAATGAATTCCAAATATACACGTTCCACCAAAAATACGAACTTAACTAAAAGCAGTATAACATTAACATTAATTGGGAAATCAATATAACATTAATTGGGAATGGCTACAATCAGCGAACCCTCACCCAGAGTAGCCGGTAAGACGGGCGTGTTCCGGGCGGAGGGCCCGGGTTCGAAACCCGGCCGGAGCGCCAATAATCCTTTCTTTTACCCTTCTTTTGGTTATTCATCCATATTTTTTTATAAAATAAACTCTAAATTTTTTTTTTACTAAATTCTAATAAATCTGTTGACAGGATTTTATTTCAGCAAAAATTCTAATGTTTATTTAAATATTTTATTCATGAAAAGAATGAGTTAAAAACCATAATATTAGTTAAAAACATATATATATATATATATAGGGATTCATTCTATTAAGAACCAAGAATTTGTAAAGAACTAAAAGAACCACATTTATAGCCACAAGATTTCAAGGGTACAAAAATAATTTCCTTTGAAAGTAAAGGAAGTTACTTTTATACCCTTCAAACTTGTGGCTAGAAATGGTTCTTTTAGTTCTCAACTAACATTGGTTCTCATTTGAATATCCTCCTATATATATATATATATAAATATATATATATATATATATATATATATATATATATAGGATTCATTCTATTAAGAACCAAGAAATTGTAAAAAACTAAAAGAACCACATTTATAGCCACAAGTTTGAAAGGTATAAAAGTAATTTCTCTTGAAAATAGGGGAAGTTACTTATATTCCCTTTAAACATGTGGCTAGAAATGGTTCTTTTAATTCTTAACTTATATTGGTTCTTAATTGAACATCCCTTATATATATATATATATACATATATATATATATATATAAGGGAAAAGATAAAATGAAAGCCACTTCTCAATGAGAAAACCATGTAAAAATCATGTAAAAAAACGTTTTTTTTTTTAATTTTTTTTACAGGTTTGTAACATTATTTGGCACATTTTTATAAAAAAATAAAAAAAGCGCCGATAAAATATTTAAAAAAAATATTTTATAAACCCATGTAAAACATACGTACCACTGTGTCCAAATGTTACGTATGTTTTACTTGGGTTTATAAAATATTTTTTTAAAAATATTTTCTTGGCGCTTTTTTTATTTTATTTTTTTCTAAAAATGTGCCAAATAATGTTACAAACCTGTAAAAAAAATTCAAAAAAAAAACGTTTTTTTACATGATTTTTACATGGTTTTCTCATTGAGATAGGGTTTTCAAAATAACCCTACCCTATATATATATATATAGGGTAAGGAGCAAATAAGAACCCACCTTAATTGAGGTAACCTATTAACCCTGGCAAAAAACTCTCAAATCGCAAAAAAAAAAATTTCATGGTATTTTTTATACAAAAATAGGGGGCTCCTTGTTTAAGCGTTCGCTAATTCACAAGCGTTTAAAAGTTAAACGAAATGTAAGATTGCGTTACACTGTGAAGATATATTTAAGAGTCGCAGTGTAACGCAAACTTACATTTCGTTTAACTTTTAAACGCTTGTGAATTAGCGAACGCTTAAAAAAGGAGCCCTCTATTTTTGTATAAAAAAGACCATGAAATTTTTTTTTGCGATTTAAGCGTTTTTTGCCAGGGTTAGTGGGTTATCTCAATTAAGGTGGGTTCTTATTTGAGCCCAATCCTATATATATATATATATATATATATATATATATATATATATATATATATATATATATCCAAATATTTAAGTGTTGTTAAACTTATTTCATTATTTAAATTCTTATATCATAATTTGTATCTTTAAATATTTTTTTACATATTTAATATTGTATTATCTTATTTAAATTTAGATATTAAATAATTTTATTGGTTTATTTTCAATTATTTATTTTATTTATTCATTTAAATATTGCAAATACTATTTAAATATTTTATCATATCTTTATATTTATTGAAAATCTTTACGAATATTATTTACGAAATTTTATTTTACATAATCACGTTAGATGGTATTCTAAAACAAATAATGATAATATTTATCATTTACTACATAGAATAATTGTAAAGAATTATTACAACAATTATTCATTTTATAACAAATATCTAAATCAATTACTTATAGAAAATTACATAAAATTATTTGAAATTAATGTATTTAAACAAACTTCTTAAGACCTTACTATTAAACAATAAACATGTTAATCAAGAACAAATGGATGGAAATTAGAGTCTACAAAAGCTATGTGTTATTCAAATAAAAATAAGGATGTTTATTTAAACAAATAAATATTCCCACGTAATACCGTTCAAGACTTAGATGCATATTATCCTAAAACTTCCATTAGATGCCATAGATTCTAAAACATCAATGATTGAACTTTAAGAAATGCTAAGTTTATTATGCATATGGACTTTAGGGTGAAGCACAAACTTTGATTTCATTCTCTATCAATAATCACTTGGACTAGCTAAGACATCAAGTGAGTTTCACTCATACTCATTTTTACATTTTGTACTTTTGGGATGTTACATATGTCATTATTCAATCAAAATTATTCTAGAGTCAAAATCAATTAGATGCAAACTATTAGTCTAAATTGTTTGACTTATGTGCTTAGTATGCCTACTTGTTTATATTCAAGGTGTTATCATGTTATTCTATGTGTAGTCAATGTTACTAATAGCCCTTGTAATATAACTTAGGATATTATATATTGCAAAGGTGAAAGAGCCTAAAATTTATGTGACTAGTAGTCTTTGCACAACAACTTTGGTTATTGAAAAATGCAAAGGTGAAAGAGCCAAAATTCAATTGTTGTAACTAGTAGCCTTTATCTAATAACTTATGTCATTAAGTTAGTAAAAGTGAAAGAGCCAAATAATCATATTGAAATTGTAGCTATACTTGCTTTAGGTCTATTCAATTTTGGACTTTGTTTGCATTTAAACTTTTAAACATATTCTATATATATATATATATATATATATTAAACTGTATGGATAACTCACCAACTATTCATATAGTTGACTCAAATCTATTTTACATATGTAACAGGAAAAGGTGCAAGCTATGGTGAAGACATAGGATAAGCTTAGAAGACTTAGTTAATTTTAATTAATGCTAGATTTCATATTGTAATGTTTTACATTGTATTTACTTGAATGTTTGTAATGAATGTATTGGTTTAATGTTATTAATGAATGCCTTAAATATTCAAACTTATAATAGCACCATGAGCTAATGAACATTCAAGCTCATGCCCCGATGTATTCCGATGTCGGTCGGGATGTGACACATTGGTATCAGAGCCATGGTTATAGGGATTTAGGTTATTAGAAATGGTGGCCTAGACTATAACTAAGCTAACCCAAACATGAGTGCTCATGTTAATATTGTTTGTTTATTACTTGCTTATGTGCTATTTGCTATAAAATACTTATTGTGCTATGATATATAAATGTTACCATAGAGGAATGCCGTAGTTACTAATATACCTTTGCTTACCCTCATTAGGAATGCCTTAGATTAAGATTACGTGTTATCATGGGATTTACTTAGTTAAGCAATTGATTTAGAACTTGCTAAGTAAACTCCATTTTAATGTCGCATATGTGCAAACAATCCTTAGATATTAGGAATTTAAACTCATTAGGCTTAATGCCTAATATCATTCTTTAGACAACATATTAATTCCAATATTTATTTTGAGATCTCGTTAGAATTAAGTTTGTGAGGTGGATATGTAGTAACTGGAAGAGTGTAGTACCGGTAGTTAGAATCCTTGTCTAGGAAAGCTATTCGTATTAATCCCCGAAGTACTGTGGAACCTGTCTAGCTTTCCTGGGGACTTCTGATGAGAGTATGACCACTTATAGGCCAAAGCATATCATACCAAACACTTTACAAACAAAATGATTCTAATATGTCACTCGGTAATCAATTTTGAATACCTTTCCTTATGTTTTCAATCAAGTTCAAATGATTTGTTTATAATCCCATTAGAATTAAGTTGTTAAGAGGGACATATACTAACTGGAAGGGTGAATACTAGTAGTTGAGACTCCTGTCTAGGAAAGCAATTCATAATCCCTCACGAGGGACTAGTCTAGCTTTCTTGGGGATTCTCAATAAAAGTATTTTACCTATAGGCCAAAGCATGTTATGCCAAACTTCTTGCAAACAACATTAATTCTAAAGGATTTTAATCAAATTCAAATGATTTCAACATATTACCTGTACAAAACCAACCCTTTCATATCATTACTTGGGATTAGTGATGGTGATTCATCACTACATCTATAAGAAAATGATCCTTTGTTTTTATTTTCATAATACATATGTTAAGATTTAAAGTAGTCAATAACATTAAGTCTAAGATTTGTGATGGTGATACATCACTATATCTAAAGGATTATGTTGTTATTCTTCTTTGATTTAAACAATATGAATTTTGTGATCCAAAAAATTCAGTAACATTATACTTATGACTTATGATGGTGATTCATCACTCAATCTTAACAGGTATGGTGTCACAATCCATGATGTCCATAAAACAATTCCATGAACTTAAATGAATACTATACCTAAATTCAAAGATCAAAAATCCCAACATGTCAATAATCATTCAACCTTGAATACCATACCTTAAGTTTCACATAAAAACAACATAGTTAATTACGTGTGACTTCATGACATTTTTTCTATGATTAGTAGTAATCCATTATTACTATATCTAAGATATAACAAATGTCACAATTCAAATATATTCTATAGCATTCTATTCAGTTATACTAAACTCCTAACCAATTCCCATTTAATGTTTATCTAGAATGGGTAGACGAGAACGTGCTGTTGAACGACGTATGGCTGCCGAGATTGCTCTACAAATGGAAATCGTGATACCCAATATGGTGGCACAATTGCAACAATGCCTCAATCTTAATCCAACAAACCCAAACCCTGAACCTGTCAACTAACCCAAGTGCTCATTCAAGAACTTCAATTCCTATAATCCACCCAAGTACAATGGGTCGGATGGAGCGAATGGGTTGCTCCAATGGCTCGAGGGTATGGAGAGTACCTTTTTGAATAGTGACTGCCCAGCCAACTTAAAGGTTTGTTATGCTACTGTGTGTCTTCAAAAACGAGCCCTTACATGGTGGAATAATGAGAAGAGAACCTTAGGAGATAACACCTCTACTGAACTGACTTGGGACGAACTCAAGAAACTCACGACTCAAGAGTTTTTCTGTCGCAATGAGGTCAAGAAGCTCGAGTTTGAGTTTTGGGAACTCAAGCAAGAAAGTGGCGAGAACATGATCTACAACAATCGATTTCATGAACTAAGTATTCTATGCCCAAATTTGGTGACCCCTTTGGAAAGAGGAATAGAGAAATACATTGGTGGACTGCCAATGCAAATTCAAGACTCGGTCCTAAGTAGCAAGCCTGCTACTATTGCTGATGCCATTCATATGGCTGCAACTTTGACTGACAACCATGTCAAAGCTGGAACCCTATCTAGGAAAGGATTCAAGAAAGATAAGGATCAACCAAAGGGTCCAAATGAACCAACCAAAGTAGAAACCAAAGCTGATTCATCTTCTCATTTCAAGAATAATAAAAGAAAAGCCAATCACCTGAACTTTGTTACTCATGCAATCCCACTCCAACAAGTTGCCCCTACTGCTACAACTAACCAGGTTTACAAGAAGGCCTACACGGGTCCACACCCACTATGCTCTACTTGCAACTTCCATGCTCTACTTGAAACTTCCATCACATGCCTACAAAACCGTGTCGAATGTGCACAAACTGCAATCATTTGGGTCATTTTTCTATTCATTGCAGATTGCCTAAAGCTCAAGTCAACCAAGCCTATGTACCATTCCTCATGGCTCCAAGACAACCAGTGGCTAGAGCTTGCTTTCAATGTGGGGATCCGAATCATTTCATAAATGTGTGTCCATTGAGGGCCAAAAATAACAACAACATTGTGGTATCCTCAAACAATCAAGCCAAACAAGGAGCAAGGGGTCATGTTTTCAATGTTAACGCGAACCTGGATCAAGATAACAATGAAGGGATGAACTATGCAATTTGATGAGCCTATTTTGATATTCCATCTTATTCAAGGAGTTTAATTTGAACTTTCATTTATTTCTGATTCATGTATTTCTAATTTCATGTGCAACTATTTCAAACTTGAATGTTATGTTTTATTATTATTCGCATTTCAATATGATTGACTTGAACTAATGAAGCTTTTGTATGAGTGATTCCATATAAATCTTTCACAACAAGTTCACATGAATCATGTTATTGATTTCTAAGTAAATTGTTCTATATACTCATGTTTAAACAAAGACTCAGAAATTCGATGATATTATAATGAGGTTTGTGATAATTAGTTATCACAACCATATAACATCACATACTAGTGTATTCGATATCAATTGTATATTCAAAATCAATTATATATCAAGCTATACAATCATGAGATCCTATTGCAGGATTGCAACTATTAGAATCTCTATACTATACTATTCCTAAAGCAAAGTCTAGTATTCAAGCATATATTCTAATGCATTCAAATTTTATGTTAGTCTTGGTAGGTAACTGGAATGCTATCAAAGTATTAGTGATGTGGTGGGTTGGCTGCGGTATACCCTAGATATAAGCGCCACTAATACATTGATAGTAGTATTGAAAGCTTGACCAAGGATAGGATTTGTCAATTCAAGCTACAATTCGAGTGATCTATTCTACAATCAAGTCTTCAACACTTAGTCAAGCATGTCTTAGTTTAGGTTAGTCTTGGTAGGCGTTTGGTATACTATCAAGGTATTAGCGATGTGGTGGGTTGGCTGCGGTATATCCTATATATAAGCATCGATGATATGTTGATAGTGGCATCAAAAGCGTGATCAAGAGCTAGAATTAGTCAATTATTCAACATTGTCAACAAACCATGCTTCCGTCAAGCCTCTTAGTCAAATAATTTGTTATTCATGTATCAATATTTGGTGGGTATTCTTAGATCGATCATTATTCTTACCTTGAGTTTTAAGTAAACAATCCTTAATTCGAAACCTTCTTAGCAAGCGAACAAGTTGTACATAAACTCTAAAAGCAAATACTTCACTCGCATATCTATAGGTAGTATAAATAGTAATCTATGAATTTAGATGCTATTTTAAGACACTAATAAAATAATACGCATGTAGGCATGTTATTGATTTCTAGGTAAAATGTTCTATATGAATGTTATGTGTGTGTGCACGCGCACGCGCACCCGCACAAAGTAGCAACCTATAGATTCATATATATTCATACAAATATACTTACATACAAACAAAATACATGCCTACATGCGTAAAAAAAGAAACTAAAAATCCATACTCACACAAATTAAATTAAGTTGAAAAACGCAAACCTATATTTAAACTTAAATTCAATGTATACCTTCAAATTTGTTCTTCAAATAGCTACGAAGACAAGATGTCTTCATGAAAAGATAGCGTTAGGATATTTCTTCAACAAAATCACCTACATTTCGTTTTGTGTAAGCTAATATCACTAATTTGGGTAATAAATATCAAAAAATAAGAACAAATTTGCTTACTATTTAAAGAAGATGACCTATGAAAACGGTGGAGGTGAATCATGGTGGAGCATGGTGGTGAATGAGTGAAAATGTCAAGAGGTAGTGAGAGTATGGGAGGAGTTTGGGAGATTGAATGTGTCCAAAAGGAGTCGTTATCTGGTTTTAAGGCATTCAACCATATGCCAATGACATGTCTTCGGGACATGATAAACAAAAACAATATCATTTTGTTTATTTAACATTTGATATAATTAATTAATTAATTTTGTACTCAGGACTTGTCGTCATAAAAAACTATTTTTTCCCCTTTTTATTAAGTATACATATAAAAAAAAGAAAATAATTAATTGTTACCCACGACAATCGTGGGTACATGTTTTCCTTAGGGTGGAAACTTTTCACTAGGGCACACCCAGTGTCTTGTGCATACTCTGTTGACAACTTGTTGTCAGGATAGGTAGAAAAAAGCAAATATGTCACGACTTTAGCGAATAAGTTGTCGTCAACGTAGGTTCCTTATGTAGACAACCCCATTTTATCAGGAAAAGGTCAACGAACAAGAAAACTTTTCTTGTATTAGGTGTCATAGAACTACATGGATGTAATGCAATAGAAGGACGATTTATGTAATTTTAAAGATGAAATCCATTATAAATTATTTTTAAGGATGTTTTATGTAACTATTTCCAATAAAAGATGTCATTAATAAACTGAGTAAATATAAAGAACGATTTATGTAATTACTCTTTTTTATTTTTAGTTTGTTACTAACTTTCTTGGTCATCTCATATGATCCTAAGGTTTTTCCTCTTTTCATGCAAACTGTTTCCTGAGTTACATTAAAGCCAATTGTCTGAACAGTTGACCCTTTGTTCTAACGAATATTTGTCGTTTATTTGCGCAAATCTAATATATCTTTTCGGTTTCTTGTACGTGTCCGTTTCATAACTCTTTTGTGGCAACTACCTTTCTGAATGAAACTAGTCTTAAAGACCACTCTTTTCCCATGAGTCGTGGCCTCTACTGTCGCCTAGTCGCAGCATGGTATGCAGACTCTCGACTTTGATGTTAAATCGTATCTATTTCATTTTTTTCTTATTGTCGCGGCTAGTATGTCCTTTGCCCCTAAGTCACAGTTGTTGTGTTGTGTCGCGACATGTGTATATCCGGTCCAAGTTACTATTTCATGCTTGATCCCTTGTTGTCTTAGAACCTCTGATGGAGGTTTTAAGTGACTTGGTAAGGTGTTGCCCTATCAAATGTCAGTACACATCTTTATAAGTATTAATTTAACTGCTTGTTTGATCGACAAACAGGAAGACCTTTAGACATGTTATCTCAAGAAATCACATGGGAATGATCTTGCCTTGAATTCGTTTAGCCCTAGACTGATAAGCTATGCCATGAGTTGTTCAAGAAATCACCTAAAAAACATACCTAGTTATACTGTAATTAGTTCAAGAAATCATCTTAAAATCACTAAAAGTGCAGAGTTTTCTAGACCAATTAATAATACAAAAAAAAAAAATTCATATACTGCAGATTGTATAATAGAATGATTATATACAAATCACCACACTTAAAATTACAATAGTATTCCCCTTGTTCAAGTGGGATGAATCTTCAAACAAAAGCAAGCTAAGTGAAAGATGACTGAATCGCACAAACTTTTGTTCCAAGTGGGTTCTGCCATTAATTAACGAAAGCCTCTCCCTCTTCTGTAACAAAACTTTCTATACTATGCAGCAGAAAAATAACATAAAATAAAAACAAAGAAATTTGTATATAAATAAATTAACTAACTTTAAAAAAACTTGTTTATTATGTTCATGAGTTTAATAAACGACCAACATGTTGTAAAACAATTAGTGTTTATGAAGATATATTTATTAAATATCACATTAGCCTTTATTTGAATAAAAGATAATAAATATTCAAAAATTATAAATTACAACTAATAAAACAATAAAAATCATAAGAATATATTATCATGATTAAATATAATTCAAATTTTGGTATGATTTATTAAGCTTGTTTTGATAATTATTATAATAAAAAGATTTATATTTTTAATACTAATTATTAATACTTAATAAAAGGACAGAAGAAATTAAAAGTTTCAAAAAGATTGGATATTAGATAAAGATTATAAAATGTTTAAAAAACCTATCAGTATGCTAAAAAAAACAACTATAGCGACGACAACTGCAGTACATAGACTAAACAAAAAAATAATAATGTCACAATAAAATTACAACTCAAGGTAAACAGAATAAAAATCCTAATAACAAGGATCATTCAAGAACATGAAAATTTAACTACTACAGTTCTCTAGCTAGTTTCTACAAAAGAGGAAACTGGACTAATACAACTAGAAATTAGACGGTGAAGAACGAGGGGGAGTAGCCCAAAACATATCTTGATGCATTTGTCCATTTGGCACAAGATTAGGGGGTTGATTGTAAATCTGCATGGAAGAAGATTGAATGTTGTCCGCCTGATGAGCACCTTCTCCAGATTTAGGACTGTTCCCAACATTCGCCCCTGATGTTTGTTGTATTTGCATTTCACTACCCTCACCTTCATCTTCCAACGGCAGCCTCTCGTAAACCGCGTTAGTGAACGTCGCTGCAATCACCATGACCGGACCAGACGCCATCAGCTGACCCACCACCGTCCCACCCACCACCTGACCTTGACCACCCGCTAAGTACACAGTGAGTCCAGTGGCCCCGGGTGGAGACGGTGCGGGCAGAAACGCACCAGACAATGACAGTATTTCAAACCGGCCTTGTAAAGTTAACACGCCACCGGGTGCCGCCGGCTGCCGGAGGGTCACATTGCTGATGATGCCCGAGCCACTCAATACAGAAACCCCACGGTGGCGCCGCTGGGCGAATGTCGCAATACACTCGGAGATGTCACTTCCACTGGTGATTTCCAACACATGGCTACGGAGAGCATTGGGGCTTTCTTTCGTGATTACAATCGGTGGTTTGGGTTTGTTCTTGGAACCCGGTGGCCTTCCACGCGGCCGCCGGCCACCGCCGGAGCTTGTTGGCTCGGAAATCTCCAAAGGCCCACCTCCAACGTTATTGTGTTCTTGGTCTCTAAACTCTTCATCATTCTCATCCTTGAAATCATCAGGGTTAGGGTTAGGATTAGGGTTAGGGTTTGAATTACTTCCTTCCATTGGATGCATCCCCACATTTCCAGCCCACCATCGGTTCGCCATGATTCAAGAACTCAAAAGATTTATACTTTTATCACTTTCAAGATTTATCCAACTTGTTTTCTTTCACTATCTGGTAGCTGCAGCAAATTTAAAAATCCAGTAGATGGAATCTAAAGAAAACAGTAAGACAAGACTTATCCTTTTAACTAACCCAATTGCATGAAAACCCTAATCTTGAATAACCCTAGATCTGGACCATGGTAACTTATCAGTTGCCAAAATAAATTTAACAACTTGAAACAAGAAACCCAATATTTGATTGCAAATCAGGCAAAGATTCAAATTTCCAAACCTGGTAAATTAAGCAGCTGAACTATGTAAGTATGTATGTATGCAGTACACAAATAGATAAGAGAAAGAAGTAGATCGAACAACAGTTTGGTGATGAAAGTTGCAGGTCTTGTGATTATGATGATGATGGTTTTTTAAGATGTGTGAGAGTGGGGGTGTACGTTTAGCAGAGAAGGGCAGAGAGGCGTACAATAAGAGTACTTGAGGGCGGTTTTAGATTGTGCAGAGGTACTTGATGTTATCTTGTGGGATGTTGTCTAGAATGAGCCAATAAGGTGTTGGGGTACGCAAAGTACAGCTGGTGAGATATGCTAATTTGACATATTTATTTTGGGTCCTAGCATTGCAAATTGCAATGGCTTTTGCTAAATTTGACTGGTTTAATCATCCTCTATTTGAATTTTGATAGAGCACTTTAATTTGGTTTGATCTCCTCATTTTGTAGATTGGAGTGTTTTATAATCACTAATTTTGCCTCTCACATTAATGTGACAATATTTTAGTCGATAGATTTATTATAAACATGTATACTAATAACAAATTATAAACAAATAGATCAGATCAAACATGTGATACCAGTAAAAACATTATTGATTTTTAACATGATTTATGTAAGCAGATCTGACTAAGTTTCCATTTAGGATGTATGGTGAGTATGGTTATGGAGAGGTTAATGAGAGTCATGGATTCTGATTCTTAAAAATCCGTGACTATATTGTTGACAAAAAATTAATTATGAGCCTTCATCTCCTTTATCTTTTTTTTTTGAACAGCAACTTTCATATAACCATCAAAAGAAAGAAGCCAGCAAGATGCTAAAGCTCAGAGAACACCAAAAGCTCAATACAACACCAAAAAAAAAACAAAAAGAAAAAACAGTTATAGATCTTTTAAAAAGATATCTCAAACTTGCACCAATCCTCCCAAGTGGCAAAGTTCCCCCCTGTGCGGCTGTTAATCCATAGGAAACAACAAACCATGAATTGAGGCCTTCCTTCCTTTAAAAGTTGCGTCATTTCTATCATTCCAGATGCACCATAGGGCAGTGAGAATGATGGCATGAATTGTGTCCTTTTTTTTAGTCCACCCAATTGTGTGGTGAATCTCCAAAAGGTCAGTAACAGAGAAAGCAAAGATCGGTATCAACAAACGGCACCATGATGAGATACCATTCCAAAGCATATTTGCCCTGTAACAGGATGTAAAAAGATGAGATGAGGATTCATTGCAGTCACCACAAAAAACACAAGAGGTTGTTCCGGTTATAACCCCCCTTTTCAGCAAAGCATCTTTAGTTGGTAAACGCCCAAGATGAGCTTTCCACCCCAAAATGTTTGCTTTAATAGGTACCCAACGCTCCACTGCATCACACATCCCTGCCCAAGGTTATTAATTGAATTACATAACGACCTTACAGATTTAACATTAAAATTGCCAGAAGAATCTCCCAACCATTTCCATCTATCTGGAGTATTAGATAAGACCACAAAATTGACTATTTCAGAGCAGCGAGCAATCGCCTCCATATCCTCATGGCAAGACGGTTCATTTGACCAAACCCATTTTGGTTTCCATCTATCCTCTGTGAAGATTACCCTGTCAAAAACCTTACATGCCTTGGTATGTTCCAACGCATACAATTGAGGGAATTCCTCAGCCAATGGCTTAGAACCGATCCATGTATCCAGCCAAAATGAAATAGATTTCCCATCACCTACAACACCTTTAATTAACCTTTTAACATGGATATTAAAATCGAAGAGCAAGGACTCAATTTTTATGATGTTTTTCCAGGTCCCAATAATGATGGTTTTGCACGGGATGTATTCAGGAAGCCTTATGGAAGAATGAATCGCTTCAACCACCCTCCTCCACAGCTTATCCGGCTCAGTTTTGAAGCGCCACCACCATTTTGCCAATAGTCCCATATTCATCTCACTAAGGCTGCCAACCCCCAAACCCCCTTTATTTTTTGGTGCCATGACAAGATTCCAACTAACCCAATGGATTTTCTTCCTCACATTCGATCCACCCCAAATAAAGTTCCTCCTGATTTTATCCAATAAATTAATCACTGTTACCAGAGCTTTGAAAAGCGAAAAGAAATACAACGGCAAACTGTTAAAAACTGATTTAACTAACGTGATGCGCCCCCCTATTGAGAGAGTTGCCGACTTCCAAGCCGAATGAATATTTCTTATGTTTATTAAATAATTATCTATCTGATATGAGAAAATTTTAATAATAATAAATAAGGATAATTATGTTTAGCAAATAATTATCTATCTGATATGAGTATTTATGTAATTGATCTATTAATTAAATAATCATAACAGCCATACAATAGTTATTTGTTTATTTAATCTTACATTCTCCTAGTGACCAAATGAATATTTCTTATGAGCGTTACATAAGCCTGCAGATTTATAATACTTATTTTAATTCTAAACTGTAATCATAGCAGAGAAAATACACTCATTGAATTAGTATTCAATTCAACACCCATTAATCGTAGTACAATACAATTTAAAACTTAAGGATCAACTAACAAGGGAGCCATTTAACGAATGATTTGTATAATTAGAAGAATGTAAATCAAGTGTCAAACATACTTGTAAATCAAGGCTTGCAAGACCAAGATTAATCATGTAATCCACAAGTTTGCAATGTTTACAATTTCACCTTTTTAACACAAAGACCTAAGTCGATGCAAATAAGGTGTCTAACCATTCTTAGGCTACTTTGTATCGAATAATACATACGAAGAATTCAAGCACACAAGATCTTTCAACATGTAATGACATATATATCTCTCAATCACTATGGAGTTGGTTTTCTACACAAAATATCATATCTTGATTCCAGATATGGATCTTGATCGAAACTGAAGGTTGTGATTGAAGGGAGGAGTTGGCAGTTGCTTTATTTGTATGTTGGACTTTTTAGGAGGAGACTTAGGTGGTGGAAGAGGAGGAGGAAGTATCATCGAGGAAGGTATGTTCAGAATTGTTTGCCTCTTGGTCTTGGTCCTTTTATTTATTGTTGTCCTGAACAGAGCATACTGGTCAGGTTCATATCCAATCAAGATATATGGCTTTAGGGGGGTGAAATAAATTTTTTTTTCAGGGGAGGCGAAATAAAGGTTTTTAAAAAATTTTACACTATGTATCAGAAAATATACACTATTACACGAAAAAACATGGGGGGCTGCCACCCCCTAGTCTTAACTGTGCTACGCCCCTGCTTGTAGTCCTCCTCTACATAGTCAAGAACCTAAATAAAATTTTAAGTAAAAGTGAAACAATTAATTTCTTGAATAGTTTTTTTTACTTAAATAAAATTTTATTTAATATTGTGTTTATGACTTTATATTGAATTCATAAGTATATATTAAATAAGTGATGGTTCATTAGTATAAATCAAATGAAGAATGCAATTACTGGGTATAAATAAAAAAATAAAAAATAATAATAATAATGAACTTGTATGCTCATTTTTGGTTGAATCTTTTTTCGATCAAGTTATGTAAAGAATTGAGAGATATGTTTTCTAGTTCATCCACCATTTCAAAGTTCATATATTTCCATATCAATTCTAAACATATTATAAATTTGGTGATACCTCAGGTGTGTGGACGTTCCCGAGATAACACAAATTGTTTCGGTTGTTGTATCCTGGGAGATAGACGTGTTCGTCTTGACAAGAAGCGTGAAATCTGTTTTAAGTGAAGCGTATTGAATACATAACCACAATCATCAACATGTTAAATCCATGTTGTACTAGAGAATATGTGTAACACAAAATAGATTGAAAACTAAAGTTCAAGAAAACTAAAAGGAGTCTTGAAAAATTTGCTGCAGACATTGGTTTGAATTATATATAGTACTTTATACAAATTAGATTTTATATTTCTATTGTCATTTATTTAATATACATGGTATTGTACTAATTTGTTTCTCATTTATAATGAGATTATCGTTAATACATTTTAATATTATTTTAATAAAACGTGACTCACCTCCTATAGTATTAAAACAGAATTTCATGAAATTATTATAACAATTTTAAAAGCCTTACCGTTACTAAGGATCTTGGGTTCGCAATATGTTAAAATACATAATATTCTAGATTTTATGTTAAATCTAGTGAATATAATTTTGGGAAATTACTAGTTTAGTACTATAAGTATATGTACACATCAAGACATACATTTTATGCCATGTACACATACCATCATAGCCTACACATAAAAACACACATACATTCGGTTTAATTACACGAGCAATTTCTTGCAAATCAAAACTCGTTTCTATACTAGCATAACATCTAGTATGTCAACTCGTTTTCAATAGATAACACATGAATAATGAATAATAGATTTCAAACAAACAAGTATACACGTAGTATGAATTCTATTAGCTCATGGTGCTATTAATAAGTTTGAATAATTAATGTGTCATTGTTACAAAAGAAATTCAACATTCATTAAGACATAATCAATCATTTCAGGAATTGAATGTACCAAGTATTACAATTTGAAATACTAAACGTTGATTATAATTAACTAGGTCCACTAACTTATTCTATGTCTTCATCATATCTTCACTTTAACCTATTACAAGTAAAAATAGGTCTTTGGTCAACTATATGAATAGTTGGTGAGTATAACATACAGTTTAAATAAATGTTATAAATAATTGATGCATAACAATCAGTCTATCTAAAATTAAAATCAAGGCACGCATAAGTCATGTTTGCATGTAATATGAATACAATAGCATTACCGTCTCTCAAACAAGTGTAATACATAGAACTTAGTCAAGACTGATCAAGTCGTAAACTAAGACATGCAATAACACAAGTTTGCAATAGATAACAATCTCTCAAACCGGTTTCAGTAATAGTATAACTACTACTTCAACTAAATCTGCAATAGATAATAGTCTCTCAAACAAGTTTCTATACCAGCATAACATCTAGTATGTCAAACTCGTTTGCAATAGATAACACATGAATAATGAATAATAGATTTCAAACAAACAAGTATACACATAGTATGAATTCTAACTAAATAGACTAAGAGTTTTGCATCAAATGATTTTGATTATAAATATTATTTTGAGTAACATATGTAACATCCCAAAAATACGAAAAGTAAAAGAGGAGTATGAATACTCACTTGAACTTGATTAGCTAGTCCAATGTGCTTGATTGAGTTCTAAGTCAAGGATCCCACTTCAACCTAAATTTAGTTTAAGGAATAGCTTAACAAACTTAGTATTCCTAAAGTTCAAGTTAGGTGTATACGAGTCTATGGCATTTTATGGAATGGTTATGTTTATTTCTAAGTTTGAGTGAAAACATTTAGCATATTGATTTAATAAATATACTTGCAAGTCTAGCCAAATAAATAGAATATTTCATTTTGTTTTCTATTTAATTAGTTTTTATTAGAATTTTTTCTTTCTTTCTTTTTCTATTATTTAAGTGTAATGTGGTTGCTTGTAACTAAAATAATTGATGTTACACCCCAACCGACGGCTGAATAACGTCGGGGCGCGACGCGACTGTTCATAACACGTGACACTAATAAAGTTTCATAATTTGATAATACCAAATTTAATACATGCTCAATTCAAGTAGTGTCAAACATATCAAAACATAAATTAAACATTGTTTTCAATTACTAAATTAGGTCCATGGTTTCCTACATGTAGCATCGACTTGTAATACTCAAACTGCATTTCCTGCAACATGTATGAAAATAGAGAGTCAACAAATATGTTGGTGAGTAGACATAGGTTTGAATATATGAAATAGATTGAAAAATATGAAATCTTATGTCAATGGTCGAATCTAAGCATGTATGAATAAACATGTGCAAGATCAGACCTTTGTTGACTAGACACTTGACTCGCAAGTCAAGATTAGAATGCGGTTTCAATTGCCCAAATGCCCTCTATAGGGTCAAAAGATGGACGGGCGTCACCCAATAGATCTATCGTCGTTACCGTTGGCTTGTACAGTTAGTGATCATGCTAGAATATTGAATTTAGAATGACACCCACAAAGTTTAACACATATAGCATTGAATCATACACATAGACATAGATTAGAATTTCACATAGTTTAAGGAAATTGAATTTGAATTTGAATAATGCATACATGTTACAGCCAAAGCTAAAAAATGAAAAAGGCTTATGAATACTCACATAGACTGATTGATGATTGACTTCTTGATTGTAGTTTATATGAAGACTTACTCGGTTCATATAACATAATGTGTTTCTTTTGCGTTTTTGAACCTACTATAGTTTATGCGATTGTGTTTGTGTTTTATTTTAAGTGTCGGGATTTTCTTAAAATATTTATGCTTTAACTTATACTCGAAATATTATTTTACAATGCCTTGAAATTACTAAGTGTTGGATTTTATAAAAATTTCGTCATTATAACGATACATTTTTGGAATATTACCATTTTGTTTAATACGTCAATATTTATTAATTATATCAACATATATAACATATTTACAAGTATATACATATATCACATCATTCAAGTGTGTGTATGACATATATACACTTTTATATATGTAGAAATGTTAGAGTTTATAAAACTGTTTTTGGACAGATTCTGTCCGGATTGTTCGGATGAACTTTAAAAATAGCAATCGTTGGAATAAAATTATGAAACTTTACAGTCTATTATTTTAAGGTGTTTTGAACAACTTTCATTTAAAAAACTTTTCGTAATTTTGCTTGAAAATGGGTCAAAACAGTCACACAAGTATATGTCTTTAAAGTTTCTGTTTTGACAGATTTAGTCCAGTGAGTTCGGATTCATTGTTGACATAGTAAAACTGAGTTAGATTATGAAACTCTCCAGTCTACCATTTTAACGTATTATGAACAACTTTCATTTAGAAAAGTTTTCATGATTCGGATCTTAAGTAAGTCAAAACAGCTGCACAAGTCAAGGGTAAAAATCCGCGCACTGATCTTGTGAAGGCTGTTTGGAGCATCATTTGGTCGAATTATAAGCTGAATAAGTAGTTAATGGAAAGCTAACACGATGAAATTAGTCTTGGAATCTGAGTTTATTCAGTTTGGACTTGTTAAAGTCATGACAACATTCTGTCGGAATTGATAGAATGTATGTTTGTGTGTGTAGCTAGGTAAAACTTATGAGAAACAAGGAGTTTGAGTGTTATACCTTTAGTGGAGCTGAATATGGTTAAGAGTAACACAAATGGTGAGAAAGAACAAGCCTTGATTCCCTCCTTGAGCTCCTTTCCACCTTTATTCTTTCTCCAAAGCTTCAAAACTCACCAAAACCCTCTAAGATCTTGATAAAGGATGAAGATGGGAGAGTTTGAAAATGAATTTATGGAGAGGAGGGGGTGGGGGACGGCCATAAGAGAGAAAAGAGGGGGAGATGGAGTGTTGGAGTGGATGACAAGATGGTTGCATGGCCTTGGTAAGGTCACCAAGCATCTTGACCAACTTTGAAGAGATTGTGTAAGACTTTTCAAGATTCCTTCAAGATCTTGATAGGACTTGAGCCTTACAAGCTTACACAAGCATTCTTTTTATAAAATTTTGTCCTCTTATAACCAAGTGTAGGTTATAATTAGTATATATTGGGTATTATGGTGGTTAAATCTTGTATCGAGTATAAATTTTGGTATTATTTATACGCGATTATTTTTCGATAATTAGTAAAATAATAAATTTACTAAAAGAATTAAATTTTAGTAACTAATAAGATTATTAAATGATGTGTCATGTATTATATCTGTCTTATCCGGCTAAACACAAATATCTTCCGTTGTCTGAGACTTTACCGCGTCAAATTACGACTTTACGATTTTTCTTCGTTAATTCAAATTCTTTACTTATGAACTTATTATTTCGTGTTAAATCAAGTATGTTGACTAAATTCACTTACTGATTAGCCATAATATTCGTTTTAGATTGTATAGCGTAAGACGTTGTTGAATTTACGAAAATTCCAAATGAAATTAAACTATGCATTTTAAATGTTTCTAAACCTTAAACGAGAACAAACATTTAATTATTACATTTATTGAAAATTCCATCATAGTCAACGTTAAATACACTAACGGTGTTGATAAGTCAAATTTGAAAATTGACAGATGTCACAATTGACATTAGTATTTCACCAAAATTGTTTAAATAAAATATCTATCAAAATTTTATCAAACATCAATTGTAATAATTTCAACCTTTATTTAGAATAGAAACTAAATTTCTACTCCATATATTATTTGATTATTACTTTGTTTATTAAATGTTAAAACAAACATGAAAATTTTAATTTACCAAAAGAGAGTAATAGAATAAATATTTCTGTTTGTTTTTATTTTACTTTTTTTCTTTTATTAAACCATAAAAAAATAACAATAATTATGTAATATTTATTTACTTTGAATAAAAGTAAAATACATTTATATATATATATATATATATTTACGAAAATTTGGTAAAATAAAAATATAATTAAGTATAATATTAAAATAAAAATATTCTGAAAAATCAAAGAATAAATTGTATTTGGTTTTTGCAAATAGTTTTATAAATAACAAAATATATGATTAAAAAGTTTCTGGAATAATAATTGATTAACATAATGTTCTAGATTATGTTTTGATGTTTTTTGAATTTTTTATAAATTTTTGTATGAAGTAAAATAAGTTAAAACAAGCTGAAAAGGGCAAAAACTGGTTTCAGGTGCTGTGGTCGAGTTTCAAGCCCAAGCCTCTCCGGTCACCGCCTAGCATCTTATCGCTAGGCTGACCGAGAGGTTCGCTGACTGAACTGGTTTATTTTGGTTCTAATAATGACTTTTAGACCACCCCCATTTTCCCAAGAACCCTAGTTTCTTCCCGATCCGAATTCGTTTGAGATTCGATTTCTAGGCCCCCAAAGTCTTAGGTCTTTTGTTCCTAGCATCTAAACGAGTTGAATGATATGATTTGTTACCTGTTTTGTTGTCGATTTGGTTGAGTTCGGTTGAGGTTCAGTTCGTGCACAACTAGGAGCTCGATCGGGATTCTAGATGATTACAGACATTGTTGTTGCTTCGTTTGACTCATAACAAGGTCGTAATTGTTTTTGGATGTCTAATTTCGCTAATAAGTTTCTGATTATAATTGTTTCACAATTTAGGAATGATGAATTGTTAATGGTTATGAATACGCATAAATATTTGATTATTTTTGGAATGATTTTAATAAATTGATTCGGTTTTGTTATAGAAACCGCGTGATTACTGATTTTTGAATTTTAAGACTTGTTTCAACGATTTTTAGCCAAAAACCGGCCACGAGGAGATTCGAACGTGAGACCAGTATGGAGGAGAAAGTAAAATTCGAAAATTACAGTTTTGGTCCTTCACTTTTGTGTGTTCTAACCCTCTTGTCTCAAACATTTCCTCACTGTTATGTTTCATTAATAATAGGATTAGCCCCTCTATGTATCTATTTATATGTATTTATTTTTTTATATTTTATGTAGAAAATGATTTATAAATTTTATAAACTTACAGATTTTCTTAATTATTATTATTTGAAATAATTAAATTGATTTGTTATTAGGCATGCATTTATATTTTTATAAAGTCTTCCTAATAAATTTATTTAATCTTATTAATGGATCTTTAATTAGTTTTACTAGCTTCAATTTAAACTTGTTGTATTTTGTATATATTATTGTATTTTCATATACATATATATATATATATGTATGTATGTATCTTTGTAAATATATGTATACATTTTAAATAAGATGTTATCTTATTTGTTTAGTTAAATCGAAACAAAGTTTCTTGTTTGTCTTGTATAAACACGTGTGTCTCATGAATACGAACGCAACAAATTTTGTTTTTATTTTTTTAAGTCCGATTACATTACAAGTCGTCACAAAAACCCTAGGGATTACAAAATAAACACTTAATAAACTCACATTGATGATAATTTACGATTATTATCAGTTACTAGACCCATCAATTATCGAATTAAACCAAAATGACCTCAAAAGTCGAAACCGTAGACATTAACTACCAAACCCATATAATTCGATCAAAATTCACACAATTGAGGCTTTAGAAACTCCATTCGGCATCCTTAGAGTCTTTTGCATCCAACAATTCGAACTAATAAGCAGTGGGAGACGAATTTGATTCAAAGGCGGCCGAACTCAACCTTTTGTCGAGTCACATCAATTTGGAATCAATCCTGGTAATAATCGACTCCTACACCATCCTTCTATCATGTTCATTGAAAGCCCTATGATAATTCGAAGTTATAATGTCAAATTATATGAATTCGATTCTTAGGGTTCTTAAACAAGAACGAATTAGGGTTTTTAATGACAATGAGTTCTATAATCAAATTAAAATATATACACAGTTTCACAAGAACATACTAAATGAAAACCCTATGAAGATTTTATCTAATTACAAAGAAATCGGGTGAAATCAGGTTCTAGGGCTCTTAATGCAAATCGATTTAGGGGTTTCGATTCAAATGGATTCGGTATTCAAATTAAACTGTGCAGATAGCTTCGGAATCCTTGGTTTAATAAAAACCCTATGATAATTTGAGCAAACAACATCTAATTCAATACAAACCGGTTTCACGTTTTGGGGTTTTGATGCAAACGAAAGGAAAATCAAACTAAATGGTACTGAGAGTTTCGAAATTCCTTGATTAGTAAAAACCTTATGAAATGAGGAACTTAAATTGATGAATTTAACGAAATTGGATCATGGGATAATGGGGTTAGGTTTGAACCTGTGTAGGTTCATAAAACCGAATGATTTGGTCAAAATAATTCAATTAAACTCATTGTTTGACTCATCTAAATCACTAGAACTAAACCCCTATGATTACATATTCGAATGGAAACGAATTGTGGGTCGATTGGAACCCAAGTGGGTTCGGTTGGGTTAACATAGGAAACCAGGGAGTTAATGCTTAAAAGAATTAAAAACCAAGTATTATCACGATTCCCTAGCGGGCTTAGTTGGTAGAGTGTGTGTGTTGTGACTAGGAGGTCGCTGGTTCGAGCATGAGGCCACCGGTTTTTACACAAAAATACCGCCATAACTTTCTCATTTTAACTCCGATTTGACCCATTCAAATTGCGTTGATATCGAAATGGAATCCAGAGCAAAATGAAACAATAAAATTTATATTTTGACCCGAAACCATAATAGTGTATAATTACGCGTGTTTAAATGAAATCGTGTATATTTATACGATTTAAATAAACAAAATCAAAGTCGTGCATACTTTGTATGTACGTTTCAAAAAATCTAACATACATGTGTTGACACGTATGTGATTACAAACACGATCTGACATTTCAAATAACACAACGTTATTGTAAAAACACATATTCTTCGTAGAAGGTTGTCTACGCGATTTCACGAGTATTAGATCATTTAGTTTGCATTATAAGATGCGTACACGACCTCTTTTTACTTTTACTGTTTTGGGGGAGAAAACATGTGCAATCAAACGCTTTTTGGATACATATCACGGGCATTGGTTAGCTATTTACTATAAGTGCCAACATAACACTAGAAGTCCTTGCATATCGAACCGTTTTGTTTGCCGTAGTGCAAAGCGTGGTAGTTGAAGATAGATCTATTAGGTTTGACAAGCCTCACTTGATAGATGGTAGATCTACGCAAGTGTTTAACTGACCAATTCAAACACGACTATTGTTTGTGTTAAACAATAGTGGAAAGGCAACCATTCATCCAAACAGTCAGTTTTGGTGTCGACCTCTTATGCAAATAGTATATATGATTAGCTATCATTAACTGTGAAAATTGTGATTATGTGATCTGCAAATACTTACAAATAGTTTCTTCAAACATTTATGATTATTTATACAAACATGTGTACACACCAACCTTGTGTTGACTATACTTGCATGTTTTCTCAGGATGCTAATGCACAAGCACGAGCAAGCAAGGACTAGGATGTTGAGTATCATGCATTAGTTTCTGTTCATTTGTTGATTTAAGACTTTGAACATTATAACTTATGTTTTTGTAAATATCATGTTTTGACATGGATTTTCAAACGCTTCTACAATGCTACTTTTTGTTTATTACATTTGTGACCAAATTTATGTTTGAAAAGCATATAGAGGTCTTTCGCTATGTCTAATGATTGAGATCCTGGTTTGTCATGCCCTAAACGGCATGATTCTGTTAGTGGGAAATTGAGGGTGTGACAGATTGGTATCAGAGACATTGGTTATAGCGAACTAGGTTTGCATTGGTAAACTTAGACTATAACTGTTGGACATTATACACACTTGCTTACACGATTGATTTTTTCATAGCATTTATACGTGATATTATGTAACAGATATGGCATCACCACCCACACCTACTCGTGACGAGGAGTAGCAAGTTGTAGCATCCCCAAAATCCAAGAAGAGGCAACTTTAGCCAATGGACGACACGATCCACTATGATAAGGAGATACACATAGGATTGAGGGGGAACGGTCAGTACTGGCAGTGGTTCCCTGACCTCATTCGCAGCTGGGGGCGTGAGGAGCGAGTGCCCCCACCACCTATTGCTGACACTACTGCAAGTAGTTGGAGTTTACCTGCTTTAGGATACCCATCAAAGCATGCATTTGCAGCCTTTGTTGTGCATATGGATCGGGAGATTCACAACATGCGAGAGGCGGCTGCGAAGATCACGGGATTGCTACAGAGTTACAATTGGGTGATGTAGAAGTGGAGAAGCCTACTGAGGAGTTGGATCAGATTGATGAGGTACATAACAACTTGGTTGAAACAGTTGAGGAGATGCGAGAGGCTATGGCTGAGCTCACTGCACGATTGGAGAGTACTGAGTTACAGGCAACAACAGTTGAGGCAAGAGCCGAGGAGGCTATTGCACGAGCTGGGGAGCTGAGTCAGGAGCCACAGTAGCAGGTGATATGGCTGGGGAAGCCATAACACTCATTGTTGGGCGTTTGGAGAACGATCCTGGAGCCGGTGGTGGTCTGACAGAGCAGGTGGACTCATCATCCACTATTGCGACATCAAACAGTGGGATCTAGTTATTCTTATTCTACCTACTTTCATTTAGTAAACTTATATGAGTGGGTTGTGCTCATAAAAACAGAATTTCATGTTTAGTTGTTTTGCATATCTTTGACGAACACATGTGGAACTAGTTTTATCATGTTAATTAAGAATTACTATTATGGCTATAGTTGTGTGTTATGTTTACTTTATTCATGAATGGTGATTATGTGATGGATGTAGTCTCATTAAGTATATTTGTGAATGTGAAAATCATGGCTGAAGGCAACATTAACATGACCGCAGCAGATGAACGTGGAACTTAAGATATCCACGAGTGATTCCCTATTGTTAAAATATGTTTATTATGTCCTGATCATAAGTAAGGTTGTAATATGTAAGCAACTTGAATATTGAGGATTACTTGATCTTACTTCCGTCGGCATAAAAGTAGCGAATGTTTTGCCCAATGAAAAATGTTAATTTCAATGCATTTGGAACATTAAGATACAAAATGTACCCATGAGAACTCTAGAGTGATGTTGAGCCAGAGGATATTGATCGGAATGTTAGATGTTGAAAGTGTTCAAGATGGTAACACTATAAGATTTGATGTTTAAAACTCATCTATATGTCTTTTTAAAAAATTAAAATATTTATTTATGGTGCATTATTGTTTGTGTTCAATATCTTAGGATAACACATGCCTACAAGCAAAATAAATAGTGTAAGAAAACACTACTCTAAGATTTATTTTGAAAGGAATATGATTGTAAATGGGTTGTGTAAGAATATATTTACACAAATGAGACATCAAACGGTTTCCCATATTATGAGAAAATCAGAAGCAAATGTGGTAAGTGTATTGAACCTTTTTATACACACAAACAATTTATGTTCAGTCCCATTGAGATTTATAAACAAAAATATGTAGTCCTTTAACATATGAAAGAGATATATGTTATAATACACTACATTAATAAATTATGTTAAATTTATTATAAAGTGATGACGGAATATAGATGTTTCTAACGCTTTCATTATGTTTAAAACTATGTGGATTATGTATCATTTAAATTTAGGAAGAACATCCTAAATACTTAAAATGAGATGCAACAAATGAAAATTTGAATTTAATCAGTTATTTGTCATAATGAGTGCATAGCACTCTATTGGGATGGCCTTCAAACTTGCCATGTGGCGTGGTCATTTGCGATGATTTTGATGGATGATGAAAATGTTGAAGAAATAACATTTTAAGATGTGATGTTTAGCATCCGCTTAAAATATGTTGTGTGTTACATTTTATTATAAATGTTCGATTATGTATTAAGTTCATTTAATATTTAAAATAAACAAGTTGATCTAAATATAAAAAAATTATAAATACTATTTCAATTTTGGAGGATTTAAATTTTTGAAATTTAATTAAGATATATATTTTAAGGGAAAGTACAAGTTGTGTTTTGCACGAACACAACGAGCAGATTGTGATCATGGCTGATGTAGCAAATCTCAAATCAAACATCAAATGTAATATGGTCAGTGTATTAAGATTAAACACACAAGAAAGAAAAATGTCGTATAATATTGAGAGCATCACCATGGAAATACATAAGTGTGTTTGAATGACTATAGAATATGAAAGAAATATATGTTATTATTGTAAATAACCTTATAAATTTTGCGCATATAGAAGATTTACAATAGTGATGATCTTATGACAAATTTATTCTTCAATTTGGAAGAGTATCCCAATACATGGTTTTATGGGAACAACAATAGAAATGTATAAATCACTTTAAACAAATGTGAGTGCCATGTTGTTGAATGCCAACCTAGCTGACTATATCTCAATACTTTAGTGATTTTATACAAATATCATTCATCCTATTGATGTGAACGTGTTCAGCAAAGTGACTTGATTTAAGACTTATGTTTAAGTCCTTATGAGTAAATGGTGAAGCGTTGGAGATTAAAGGCAAATGAGTTATGATCCTATATAATGGATGAAATTAATTATCTTTATGAGTTTCCCTTAAACCAAGGGTTTAAAATTCTCATCATTCTTGTCTAAACTAAGATATGAATGTTTGTAGAGACAATGTTGTTGGATCGGGTTATGGAACTTTCACAACACTTTCACAAGGTATCTTCTACTGAGTTGATAGACGCGGAAATTCTATCAACTTGATTTGCAAAACAGATTGAAACAAATACAGAAGACAAGTATAAAATCAAGGTTAAAGTATATTGAATTTAACTGTTAAAGTTACAGGTCTTAGCTCAAGCACAAGCACACGCTATTCTGAGTAATAGAAGAAGGATTATATACTAAAACCTACAGCTGTATCCTCATAAGGATACAAGGCTGGACAAAATACTAGAAATAAATAAACTAGTATCTGTTATGGTCTTGACAGGCCAAGCCATATTAATTACAATTAATACGAAAGACTTTATTGACTTTTACAATAAATACATAAACTACAAAAGGCATTTATGACTTGGTATCTCTAAGGTTGTGACAAAACTTCTTTGATGCTAACTATCATATGAATGTCTTCTTTGTTGGTCTTCATGAGAGAAAGCAGTTCTGATTATTTCTATAAGTGTCTGGAATCCTTGTCAGATACAAGTCTTCGGAAGTTGTTGAGCATACAATCGGAAGCATTTGTGTTCGGAAGACTTTGTCTTCCTTGGAAAATCTCAAAGAACAAGGCTATCTTCTGAAGGTACTTGGTCTTCTGAGGAACTTAGGTTCCTTCCGAAGACCATTTACTTCCGAAAGATAGCAGTGTTCTTCTGAGACCTATGTTGAACTTATGGGAGTTGAGCCAAGGACTTAGATGATTTTGGAGAGCACCAGCCTTCATGATCTTATAGTCTCCCCTAGGCTGATGTATCCAAAACTCTTATCTTTCTCCCCTTAGAAATTTTGCCCCTGCCTTAGCCCACTTGACGGCTATTCTTCTATTAGATCCATTGTCAAGGTTGTTGAGAGGGAGCATTTCAAGATCAAAAACAAATGGGCCAGCAATAATCATGAGACGAAGGAGATCTAGCACCATTATACCTTCATTGGATTTCGTGAGGGTGAACATCTTCTGTTTTGCATTGAAGCTCCACTCAATAATTGGAATGTATGATCTAATGGGCTATGGTCCCCGTTTAGACTCAGATTCAGACTCATAGTCAGAGGTACTTACAGTCCTTTTGCTCCTTTTGGCCATGGTTTTTCTTCTCTTTTTCTTTGTTTGGACTGTAAGCAAAGTTAGGTTCCTCTGATCTCTGGTCTCTTGTGCTTCCCCAGCTCCCTCTCCTCTTGTTGCTTCCTCAGCTGCTGCATCCTCGGCAGCAGCTGTTTCTTCAGTTCTCCTCTCATCCTCCCTTTTTGATATCTCAGAATCAGGAACTGTAGTTGTTTTCTATGTGGCTCCTTTGTTTATTTTGATCACTAAAGATATAGGCATGTTATCATAAGAGGGACTAGATGGAGGAGAGAGGCTCTTGCTTTGGGAAGAGAGCGTCCGTAGCAGCTTCACACATCACCTCCTCTCCTTCTCTGATTGCTGGACCAGAGAGGGGTGTGTCAAATATTATTTTTCCCCCAAAGCCAAGATTTAGAGCATCCCTTTGAGCCTGGATATGACCCAGTGAAGGCAGCTCTCCCTTGGATATCTTCTTTTTAATATCTCTTATGTGCATGTCCAAAGTAGAGTTCTTCATTGGACCAATCTGCTGCCGAGAAAATCCATAGTTCACCAGGAACTTCTTCATCTTTTCTCGGTAGGCAATTTCCTTTTGTTTCTTAGAGAGAACTGACACAGCTTTAGATGTAGCAACAGCCTGTTGACAAGCTGCTGCACCTTATCCAGCTTAGAAACCATTCTAGGTACCGACCAGAGAAGTACCTCATCTACATCAAACCCCTTCTCCTGGAGGAGACCAGAAAGTCTTAGCATCTCTCCATCTAGGGTAGTATCTGGTCAGCCCTTCTTCATTGGTGGCCTACTCTCCTCTTGTGCAGCTTCCTCCTCTAGAGTTAGTTTCTTTTTGCCTCTATCCATTTTGTTTAACCCAGAGGAGATAGATCCTGTGGCCTCACCAGTTGGTTCATCGGCCAATTGTTCTTCTGAGGTGGAGACCACAAGTATGACTGGGCCTTCGGAAGCAGCTGCAGCTTCGGAGTTAAACGTAGCATTCACTACCTCCTCCATTTGACCAACCAACTGGGAAGGTTCCTTAGTAGTACCCTCAGAGAACTCAGGATTGGAGGAGAGGTCTTCACCAGCCATTGCCCCAAGAGGGGACATAGGTTCCATAGAGATGGAGATTGTGGCTTGAATGGGATCCTCCATGGTAACTTTGGCTGTAGTCCCAGAAGAGGACTATTGGATCCTGGGCTCTTGTTGTGTTTCCATATAAGGCCCTATATCCTCAAAAGAGGAGGATGAGGAAGAGCTAGAGTGATGAAAGAATTTTTTTAAGAACTCATCTCATTCACTGTCCAAATTGACAATGAATGGAGTGGGTTCTTGAGCAACTTCCTCCTCTCCTTTTGCTGGAGATCCTGACCCTATTGGTTGTACTTTATCTCCCTTTTTGGAAGCATCAAGAGAAAGAGAAGACACCTGGTGAGGATCAGGATGAAAGGGATGACAGATGATGGGTGGGTGGAGCCGGAGGTCCAAGATAGTGGCATCCTTTTCTTGAACCTGCAGCCTCAGGGTAGCGACCTCAGCCTCCAGGTGAGCTACCCTGGCTTGTAATGTGGATATGGTGGCCGTCAATTCTTTGATAGTGGTGTCCTCATCCACCGGAGTGGAATCATTGGGCGATGGAGTCCTGAGCCTGGCTCCTGCACCTCCACCACCAGATGCGGTTTCTTGGCGCCCTGGATTCCCCTCATTGAAGATGACATCAAAGAAGTCATCATCAATGTGAGTTGCCACAGAGGAGGTCCTATTGCCTTTACCACTGTCCTGAAGAATCTGAGAAGGTTCATCAGTAGTGGCAGCCTCCACTGTATTGACCTCTTCAGAACTCCTGAGGTCAACCTATGGGATAGTAGGCTCTGGGTCGGGGAACCTCTCTTGCAGCTCTGTCACCACTCTTAGTAAATTTTGGGTAGTGGGAGAGAATGGGTCATTCAGAGCAACAAAAGAGGATCCTTGAGCCTGGGTAAGAGTATAGGTGGGGGGCATTGATGGGGTATACATAAATGGGGACCTGGGAGACAGTCCCTGTACTAAGGGAGTTGCTTCAACAGAAGCAGATTCCATGATTGGGGTATCCCTTTGGATATTCTCAGGTTTGTATGGTGACATACACTAAGGGCTTTCAGGCTGGTGAGGGACTGCCACTGGTTCCAGAGGAAGAACCAGTGGTGAAGTAGTAGGTGTGGTTTGCACCTTAGGCAGAACTGGGCCCCTACCAGTTCTTTTTGCCTTTTTCTTGGAGCGTTCAAAGAAGGTGCCTGAACAACTTTGTTGTTCAGGGGTTCGTTTTCGTTTGTATGTGATTTTGATTGGGTGAGGGATAGAAGGGGAAGGTGTGGGATCAGCATCTGTTGGTGCTACAGAGTTGTCACCTGCAGAAACAGAAGGCTACATAGAAGAAACAAGAGGAGTGAAAGTTCCAAAGAACTGAGCACTCTTCTTCTTAAGTTGAACAAAAACCTTGGAGGTTACCAAGGGAATAGGATAAGTATGCCCAGACAGTGAGAGCAATAAGCTTAACTCACTGTTGAAAATATGATGCAAAAATTTGGGATACATACAAAATTTCTTTGGTGACGAAAGATTGTCAGCCAAATTATTGAAAAATAAAAGTAGAAAAATTAAATGGTTGGTTGGAGATCAAGCCATGAATAGCAGAAGCTAAGTCAGAGAGGACTTGATCCCAACCACAGTTTTATTTGAAAGACAAGGAAGAATAACATGTATGAGATACTTGTAATTATAGGACACTCTACCCTTCAAATAAGTAATTGAAGGGAGAGGACCTTCGTATCCCATTGACCTAAAGGTCACTGCTACCTCATCCCTTGTGAATGAGACCCTTCCACTGGCATCATGTAGTTGAAGATGCCAACAGATGGTCTCTAAAGAAATGGATATATGATGAGCATCAATGGTAGCTAAGAGAGTCCTACTATTGGGAGAAGACACAATGGAACAAGAACGCCAAAACTGTTGGTGATGAGATTCATACACCACATGTTTGACGGTGAGAGCGAAGGAATACTTGCTCATTTTGAGAAAGGAGATGATGGGTGAGAAATCAGCTAGCATCATGTTCAGCTGACAGCTCCGCAACAAGGTTGTGAGCAGGACGAAAAGTAAGAGATTCCATGGCAATCGAAGAATATTTAGGTTTTTATTGAGAGAAGACAAAGGATTTGATTTGAAGATGAACGGTGAGAGAAAGTGGAACAAGCGGGAGACCTTTTATACCTTCGGATGTCAGCATTAAATATAGAGACACATTTAATTTTTAAGATCCGAAGTGTCAGAAAAAAGGTCTTCCGAGACATCTGTAACACACTAGAGTATTCAATCAGCGGAAGGGGATACCAGCTTCTGAAGATATTGCTATTCGGAAGGAAAGTTGCTTGAGACCAAAGGATATTTTTCAAGAAAAATGCACTTCCGATGCATAGTTAAAGTATTGTGGAAACATTTAAATATATCAACGGAAGCAATTACTTATGAAGTTGCAGAAGGTTTCATCAGAGAGGTTTGTGCTTCAGAAGACATCTTCTTCTAATGACAATATATTGCTTATATAAGCAATCTGATTTAATCAGAAGATTAAGCTTCCGAAGGCAAAGTAAATGTATCGGAAGGTAAGTACCTCAGAAGGATTAATGTCTTCCGAAGTGTGATTGCTTCCGAATCAAGGATTAAAGAACACTTCTGAAGACTTAAAGTATCTTCTGATGAGTAATTACTTATCAGAAGATAAGTTAAGTTTATCTTTCGAAGGATTGTTTAAACCTTGTTGCAAATTCATTTATTCAAAATTGATCATACCAATAGCTGTTATTAAATACCTGAATCTTCCTTCATCAAAAGCCTTGGTGAAGAGATCAGCCAGGTTGTTTTCTGTATCAACTTTGACTAGATGAATTAACTTCTTTTCTGCACAATCTCTTATGAAGTGATATCTAATGTCAATGTGCTTGGTCTTGAATGCTTGACATGATTGTTGGTGATGGAGATGGCACTGGAGTTATCTATCTGTATAGGAGTATTAAAAAGTTCTACTCCATAATCCTTCATTTGATTTTGAATCTAGATCACTTGAGCACAGCAACTAGAGGCAGCAATGTATTCAGCTTCTGCAGTAGAAGTAGAAGCACATGTCTGCTTCTTGCATTGCCATGAGACTATTCTGGACCCAAGAAACTGACATCCTCCTGATGTGGATTTCTTGCTAATGTTACAGCCTCCATAATCACTGTCAGTATAAGCCATAAACTGAAAATCTGCATTCCCAATATACCACAATCCTAAACTTGGTGCTCCTTTGAGATATCTAAAGATACTTTTCACAGCAAACATATGTGAACTTTTGGGATTGGCCTGAAATCTTGCACATAGACAGGTTGCAAACATGATATCAGGCCTACTTGCTGTGAGATACATCAAGGAGCCAATCGTAGCTCTATATTGGTGTTGATCAACATCCTTCCCCTCAAGGTCTGGTCCTAAGGAAGTTGTTTTAGACATTGGTGTCCACAGAGCTTTGCAGTCAGTAAAGTTGAACCTTTCAACAATGTCCTTGACATATTTTTATTGGTTAATGAATATCCCTGTAGGAGTTTTCTTCACCTGAAGTCCAAGTAAGAATGTAAGTTCTCCTATTGAGCTCATTTCAAATTTGGACTTCATTAGTGCTTCAAAATCCTTGCAGGGAGATTCATTAGTTGAACCAAAAATAATATCATCAACATAGATCTGAACAAGCTTAATATGTTGATTGGACTTCTTGAAGAACAGAGTTTTGTCAATGGTTCCTCTCTTGAAGTTGTTTGAAAGCAGAAATGAGGACAAAGTTTCATACCATTTTCTGGGAGCTGGATGCAGCCCATATAGAGCTTTATCAAGCTTACAGACATGATCAGGAAACATTGAATCCTCAAATCCAGGTGGTTGACAAACATACACTTTTTCATCAATTTTCCCATACAGGAAGGCACTTTTAACATCCATTTGAAAAACCTTGAAGTTCTTCGCAGCTGCAAATGCTAAGAATATTTTGATGGCCTTGATTCTTGCAACTGGAGCAAAAAATTCATCATAATCAATTCCTTCCTCCTATGTGTATCCCTGCACCACCAGTCTTGCCTTGTTCTTAATTATTGCGCCCTTGTCATCCTTCTTATTTCAGAACACCCATTTGGTTCCGATGGCATACTTTCCCTTAGGAAGAGGGTGGACTTTCCAAACTCCTTGCCTTTAAAATTGAAGGAGTTCCTCTTGCAATGCTTATACCCAACTACTGTCTTTCAAAGCTTCAGTAACCTTCTTTGGTTCAATTTGGGATAGAAAGCAGGAGAACAAACAAATGTTTGCTTCATGCAAGGAGCCTCTTATTCTTACTCCTTCATCAACATTTCCAATTATGTTTTCAGCTGGATGAGAGGTGTGAATGCGAGTTCTAGGAATACCATCCAACTGAGAACATAAATCTTGAGAGTGGGGCTCAAGGTTTGGAAGCATAACCTCAAGTTGTATTTCAGGCATATCTTGAATTCTTTGATTTTGGACTGTTGAGGATGGATTTTCTATGGATAGAGAGGTTTCCAGAGTAGTTACTTCATCAGTAGGGCTCCCAACTTCCTCTTGACTCAGAGGGGCAAAAGTGGAGTCACTTAGAGGAGCAGCTTGAGAGGTGATGATGGTTTCTGAATGTGAGACTGCTTGAGGTGTAGAACTGGATTGTGCCAAGGTTTGTCATGAAGCTATTGGCAGTTCTACACGAAAATATTCTTCCCTTCTTTGCTGATTTGAGACTGAAGAAGTTGTCTGAGGTCCTATGACATACTCTTTTGAAAGATTAAAAGCAGATGTGAATCCATCCAGATCAAATAACCAATCAGGACCAGTTCCAGGTTTATTGACAGTATGTTCATTAAATTGAACATTTGCAGACTCTTCAATAATCCTAGAACTTATGATGTACACTCTTTATGCCTTAGCATGAGGAAAGTATCAAACAAAAAAGCCGTCGGCTAATTTCTCAGCAAACTTGGCTAGATGATCTTTGGTATTCAAGATTCTGCATTGACATCCAAATGGTTTAAGAAATCCAATAAATGGTTTTCTTTTATGACAAATCTCATAAGGAGTCATACAATGTGATTTAACTACCAATATCCTATTTTGGACATAACAGGCAGTATTGACTGCATCTGCCCAAAATGTAATTGTCAGTTTGGCATCAGATAACATGGTTCTAGCAGCTTCAATCAGTGTCCTATTCCTTCTCTCAGCAACACCATTCTGTTGTGGAGTCCTAGGAGCACTGAATTATCTTGTGATACCTTTGAATTCACAAAAAGTGTTTAAGGTATGATTTTTGAATTCGGTACCCTGGTCAGACCTAATGATTTTGATATTGTGATAGTCGCACCCCCGGCCCTGCCGGGGGCACGAGCAAGACCAGTCAGGATCGCAGTCTCCGGTCATACAGTTGCGAGACCTATATCTCTGGTTGCATACATACGTCCAATAACTTGGATAAAACAGTTTTGCTAAAATCAAAGTTGCGGAAGTAAAAGTTTAAGTTGTCAAACAACATTGTAAATATAAGTTGCGGAAGCATATGTTTAAAACAGTTTTCAAATCATAATGAGTAATAGTGCGGAAGCGATTTACGTAATCATCATTACATATCAAGTCAAATATTTAAATGTTACAAATGACCTAAGACATTAAAACTGATGCATGGACTCCATCCTAGCATCCTAGCCTTCGTGCGCGTGCCTTAGTTACCTGAGAAAGCATGCGAGTAAAAAGGGTCAACACAAAGGTTGGTGAGAGCACAGGTTTTTCATTAGCAGTAAACATCAAAATGTTTAAAGTAAGTGTTTCTTAATTACACATCATTACAACGTAGTATCGATTGATAGTTAGTCAATACAGTTATATTATATGCGGGTTCGTACCGAAGCTGACAGTTGTGCCTCCCGCCATGTCCATCACAAGACAATGGAAAAGTGTATTGGTCAATATTGCACCCATTCCGAACTCCAGTCGGGTTGGCCTCCCAGGCGCGATGGGTGGGGCTTGTCAGGCCCAAATAGTACTATTCAAGATTACAATGCTAGGCGCTCCGCGCTACTAACGGTCCGAGGAGTATCGCGATAACTTTGAGTTGTGATGTAACATCACTGTACTTTAGGTTGTCCGTACATCCGTACGATTGTACTATTACGACCTAAGAATTTTTATTAATAATGATAATGGATTATTTATTGATATTATTGATTATTATCACTGTTAATGGTATACATGATTATAACACATATTATACGCGTAAACCATGGGAAGTTTAGTTGTAACCCAACTAAACAGAACCAGAGAGTTTATCGCAGTAATATTATTGAAAATGATGATTGTTGGTTCGGAATAAAAATGAATATGGGTTTTGGTTTGGGAATTTTAATATTAAAATTTATAAAATAATGGAACTGATTACGCGATGGTGAGGTTACGAACGTTATCTAAACACGAATATTAATTCAGAAATATTAACTTAATAAATGTATTCGCGTGAGTGACGATTCACACGAATATAATTATTAGGAATAATATTCTGAAACGATATTCAATAAATCGTAAATCGAATCGAAACACGATACGAGCGACGAATTCGCAAAGGTGACGATCTTTACGAATACGTACGCGAGTGACGCGTTTCGACGAAATAATTAAATAATATCAAACGATATTAAAATTAATAAATTAAAACTGAAAACGTTTATTAGGAATCACAACGTAAAGCAAAACCGAGTAAATCAGTTATTTAAAATAATTAATTTTGTAAAAATAAAATGAAATCGTTTTACGAAATAAAATTATTTAAATCATTTTAATTAATGAAATTCAATTATTTATTCATGTTATGTTTAAATATGTTTTCGTTAAAAACCGAGCATAACCGATCATTTATTATATTTTATCGCGATAAAAACGAGACCGGTCACGGGGCAATAATACGCGTTATAAGGAAGAAGATCACCATCTTCTTCCTCATTTTTACACACACACTCTCTCACTAAAACCCTAAACCCGTCACCACTTTCTCTCTCTACCTTCTCTCTACCATAACTCACTCAAAACTCAACCAAATCACCTCATTCTTGCGCCAAATCGAAGATCTCGACATCCTCTACACGAAAGTACAAAGGATCGGTCCTATCTCCACCTCAAACTCTCGAAATCTTAGTGAGAAGGTACGTTTTTTTAGGGTTTTCTACAACCCGACAAAAACCGAACTTTAACCGGTTCAAAACATCACTTTTTCGACCCATACACCTTCTAAATGAGTTTACTCATCTAAACCCACTCAAAACGACTATATATACGACTATACCTCGAAATCATCTTCTCCCATGGCTGAAAACCCGTTCGGGCGAATGACCCATGAGTATGAGCCATTCGCCGAATGAGTCGGGAGAATGAGTGGAGTATGAGTCGGGAGAATGAGTGGAGTATGAGTCGGGAGAATGAGTGGAGTATGAGTCGGGAGAATGAGTGGAGTATGAGTCAGGAGAATGAGTCATTCGGGACTCATTCGGAGAATGACTCATTCGGGACTCATTCGGAGAATGACTCATTCGGGACTCATTCGGGAGACTCATTCGGAGAATGACTCATTCGGGACTCATTCGGAGAATGACTCATTCGGGACTCATTCGGGAGACTCATTCGGAGAATGACTCATTCGGGACTCATTCGGAGAATGACTCATTCGGGACTCATTCGGGAGACTCATTCGGAGAATGACTCATTCGGGACTCATTCGGAGAATGACTCTCATTCGGGACTCATTCGGAGAATGACTCATTCGGGACTCATTCGGGAGAATGACTCATTCGGGTGAAAACTCATTAGCATGAGCCATTCTTATGAAAATCACAAGAATGAGTCATTTTCACTACACCAACTCAATTAACAACTTAGATTTCAAAAAGAACAATCAAATAAGGGATCATAACTCTAGATAACATTTAATCAAACACAGGACTGTGAATACAACATCAGTACGACAACGGTGAGCGCGCATAATACGAGAACACAGATACTAAGGACTTCAGGTGAGTTCTCATAACCTCCTTTTCTTTAAACTGTTTTGTTTTAAAACTCGGAGGTGAAGCATGTATACCAAATTCAAATATTATTTTGATAACTCAAGGTTAATACCTGTTTATCAATATGATACTCACAATATTGAATTATCATTAATTATGGATTATCACTGATTAATATTTTATAACCGTGTAAACATTGTTATTGACTTCGGTCAATAACAAAGATTACATGTATTGTCACAAACTCCGAGAGTCATCGCTCTTAACTCCGGTTAATTGCTTTGACATCATGTATTGTCACGTGGATTGTTTCCACTCTGTGAAGCATTGCCTTTGACTTCGGTTAAATGCTTTGACTTCATGTATTGTCACGTGGTTAGCGACCACTCCATGAATCATGTATTTAACTTATGTTATTTACATAATGATCATGTATAGTCACGAACATTATTTGAGAATATAATTGATGAGATTGGTTGATTAGTTTGTGGATTGATTATCTATGTTTGACTATGATTATTTGTGATTGATTATGACTGATTGGTTATGTGATAATGTGATTGTGTATGTGTTTGATTGTTGAGTTTGGAGATTGATTGGATTATCTCATACAGGTAATATTGTGGATTTTCCCAGAAAATCATAAGCATTTATACTCATTTTATCTAAACTTTTTATAAAACCATTTTTAAACTTAAACTTTTAAATTCATTTTATAAAAACTATTTTAAGTATAAAACTTATGATTACTCACCAACTACTTTGTAGTTGACACTTGATTTTCTTACATGTTTCAGGTGATGGAGACAAGTAGGATGAAGAGGATGATCTCTTCTATTTTGGACATCATCATATAGGATCTTGGACTTAGCTAATTAACTAAAATTCTGGCGATTAGGATTTAGTTAATTTAGCTAATTCTTTTGTGTAATTGATTGTACTTAATTCATGATGAACATGATTTTTGTGTAATTATTTTGGTTGATTGAATGATATATGATGATCTGATTTAGATGCCCACGAGCTTTTGAACAATCTACACATCCCTCGTGGCATCCCGACGTTTCCGCCGCCGGTCGGGGTGTTACAGATTGGTATCAGAGCCTGGGTTATAGGGAATTAGGTTAATAGAAATGGTTGACCTAGTCTATAACCGTAGGATACCCTAGTATGAATTATTTCATACACTAGTTAGTATATTCAGGATTTCATGCTTATGTGTTTATTACCTGTTATTTGAACTCCTGTTATACAACTGAAATATAAATACTGCTTACTTGTTCTACTTGTGCCCTAATGATTCGATAAGGACATGCACGTGGTGTATCGTAAAGGTGGTGGGACGGTGGTTTGGGCGGTTGCGACTGACCCTTATCATATGCCCTATATATATACCATTTACGGTACATTAGGTGGATGTCAGTATTGAAGAATGTGGGAACTACCCGTTTGGGAAATTATTTGCTTAGGAAAATTAATTGCTTAGGAATTTATTTGCTTTAGGAATTATCTGTTAGATCTATTGATCACCAGATAAGGACACACTCGTGGTATACTACAAAGGTGGTGGGACGGTGTAAGGGAGGTTGCGATCTACCCTTGCATATGCCCTATACATATACCATTTGTAGTATATTGGGGGTCTGTCAGTGTCAGGAACTTAGGATATTATTAGGAAATTACTAGGAATTGTTGAGAGGATATGATTGTGGACTGTTGATGATATGTTTGTTGGATTGATTGGGATTGACTCATGGATGATCATACTTGATAAACACTTATAAATTCACTTATGAAACACACGAATTGGACACGTATGGTGCATAGGATTAACGAACGATATGAGCGTTTAGTGATGGAATGTAGACTTGGGTGATGATATGGACACTGGATGATAATATAAACTCATAGTGATGATACTAATACTTAGTGATGGTATGAACACTGGATGAAAATAAATTATAGGGAAAATATGAACACTTAGTGACAATAAGAGCACTCGGTGATGATATGAACCCTCATTGATGGTTATCGACTTTGGGATTGACATGGATGTTAGTGAACTTAGACAATTAGGGGAACCTTAATGTCAGGTGAACTTAGACATTAGGTGAACTTAGAAATAGGTAAACCTACATGTCAGGTGAACTTAGACATTAGGCGAACCTAATTGCCCAAGGGAACTAAAGACCACTTCACTCAAAATTATCCTACCTAGGATAAGGTTTGTGAAGTGAGATTATGGTAAGATACATGAAACACCCTAAATGCTAACAATGGCAAAATCGCGGTGCAATGGAACGGTGGTGGGACGGTGTAAGGGAGGTTTCGATCTACCCTTGCATATGCCCTATATATAAGCTGTTGCATTGCATCGGGAGGTTGCCAGTGTTAGTATAGGGTGGAGAATGTATGAAACTTAGGAATAGTTAGTTAATATTAGTTATGACCAACTAGGACACTTAGAATAATATTAGGAAATTATAAACATTATAAGTTTAATGACAGATAGGAGATGAATATAGTTCCTATATGAAATCCTAACTGTTTAAAATGAACTCATTTGACCATTGTTTGTATGACTTACGTTGTAAACGGTAGTAACATGTTTCTAACTTCCTCAGAAACATGCCGCCTCGCCGTCACAACGGAGACGATACGAACTCAGAGGATGCTAATGGGAATGCCAACCCAGGCATGCAAGAGTTAGCTAACCTCATCACGGGATTGGTGAACCAGTTGACACAGGCCAACCAGAACATCAATCAGAACAGAGGTGGTGCAAACCAGACAACTTGCACGTTCAAACACTTCAATTCCTGCAACCCCCTGAAATTCACGGGTGTTGAATCGGCCACTGGTCTGCTACAGTGGTTCGAGAGTATGGAGAACACCTTCATTAACAGCGACTGCCCCGAGAACCTGAAAGTTCGTTATGCCACTAGTGTTTTCCAAAAGAGAGCACTAACATGGTGGAATGGGGAAAAACGAACTAGGGGAGTGGAGACTGCTTTAGCACTGACATGGACAGAGGTCAAGAACCTGATGACCACTGAATTCTGTCCTAGAAGCGAGATGAGAAAGCTTGAGACCGAGTTCTGGGAGCTCAAGCAGGATAGCGGTGAAAATGTTATCTACAATACTCAGTTCCATGAGTACAGCTTACTGGTGCCTCATATGGTGACACCCTTGGAGAGGGCGATTGAAAAATATATCGGCGGATTGCCGGTACAGATACAGGACACAGTCTATGGGAGCAATCCCAAAACACTGGAGGCTGCGATCCGTTTATCTGCAACACTTACTGACAATCATGTGAAGAATGGAACACTCACTCGGAAGGGATACAAGAAGACTGACACCAAGGCTACTACAAAAGAAGTCAAAACTGAGGTCAAGTCTGAAGCTGCTAGTTCATCCAAAAGCAGCAACAAGAAGAGAAAGACCAGAAACTTTATGGTCACTGCTCCTGCTGCTAAGTCTGCGCAGCAGTCATCCAACAACACTACTACAAGAAATTACATTGGGAATACTCCCCAATGTAATACTTGTAGATATCATCATGCACCCAACTTGCCATGTCGCGTTTGCAACAATTGTGGCAAGTTTGGGCACTATGCTAATGTTTGTCGGAGTGCACCGCAAGCACAAAGGATGCAACACGCACCGCTTGCACTGCCAGCTCCGCATGCACAACCTATTCCAGCTGTACCCGTTCGCCAGGTACCTCAGGCACAGGCAAGAGCTTGTTATGAGTGTGGTGAAGTGGGCCACTTCAGAAATCAATGCCCAAAGTTGACTGGGAATAATCAGAGGGTGGAAAGAGGCCGGGCATTTCAACTAAATGCTCCAGCTGCTCAAGCCAACCAGGACGTCGTCAACGGTACATTTTTGATCAACAGCTCTTATGCATCTGTCCTATTTGATTCTGGTGCCGATAGGAGTTTCGTTTCATATGATTTTGAATGTTTGCTTGGTAGAACACGTACATATTTAGATAAACCGTTTAACGTGGAAGTGGCTGACGGAAACACTATTGATATTGACACTATTATCGTTGGATGTACGGTGAACTTAAATGATCACGTTTTCCCAATTGATCTTATACCTATGCATCTTGGTAGCTTCGATGTTATCATAGGCATGGATTGGTTAGCCACCCACAAAGCGGAGATTGTATGCCATGAAAAGTACATTCGTATTCCCTTACCTTCGGGTGAAACCTTGAGAATATTTGGAGAAACTGCTAGTAAAGGTCTTAAGCTAATGTCTTGCACTAAAGCACACAAGTACCTTAGGAAGAAATGTATAGCATTTTTAGCTCATATTTGGAGAAGAAAGAGAAAGGAAAGAAGATAGAAGATGTTCCAGTGATACGAGATTTCCCAGAAGTCTTTCCAGACGATTTGCCGGGTCTTCCACCAGAACGTCAAGTTGAGTTCCGAATTGACTTAGTGCCTGGTGCGAACCCAGTCGCCAAAGCTCCTTATAGACTTGCGCCTTCGGAGTTGCAAGAATTGGCGAGTCAGCTGCAAGAACTTACCGATAAGGGATTTATTCGCCCGAGCCATTCACCATGGGGTGCACCGGTCCTGTTTGTCAAGAAAAAGGACGGGTCGTTCCGAATGTGCATCGACTACCGCGAATTGAACAAGTTGACTATCAAGAATCGATATCCACTGCCGCGCATCGATGATCTCTTCGATCAGCTTCAAGGCTCGGCATGGTTTTCAAAGATCGATCTTAGGTCTGGGTATCATCAGCTTCGCGTACATGATGATGATATTCCCAAGACAGCTTTCAGGACAAGATATGGCCATTATGAATTTCTGGTAATGCCTTTCGGCCTTACCAATGCACCTGCGGTTTTCATGGATCTCATGAACCGTGTTTGCAGGCCATACTTGGATAAATTTGTGATTGTATTCATTGATGATATTCTGATCTACTCAAAGACCAAAGAGGAACACGAGAAACACCTTAAGTTGGTTTTGAAGATTCTGAGAGAAGAGCGACTGTATGCCAAATTCTCTAAATGTGAATTTTGGCTTAAGGAAGTTCAATTCTTGGGGCACATAGTCAACGAATATGGTGTGCACGTGGATCCTGCAAAGATTGATGCGGTGAAGAATTGGAGTACACCGAAGACACCGACGGAGATTCGATCGTTTCTCGGACTTGCCGGCTACTATCGGCGGTTCATTTCAAATTTCTCCCGGATTGCTGTCCCTCTCACTTCTTTGACACAGAAGAATAAGCCGTATGAGTGGGGACCAAAGCAAGAAGAGGCATTTCAGACTCTGAAGCAGAAACTTTGTGATGCTCCTGTCTTGACACTGCCTGATGGAAATGATGATTTTGTAGTCTATTGTGATGCATCTAACCTAGGTCTCGGTTGTGTTCTCATGCAACGGGGAAAGGTTGTGGCTTATGCATCAAGACAGCTGAAGATTCACGAGAAAAACTACACTACACACGACTTGGAACTTGGTGCAGTCGTGTTTGCTTTGAAAATATGGAGACATTATCTTTATGGCACTAAGTGTGTAGTGTTTACTGATCATAAAAGTTTGCAACATATTCTCAATCAAAAGGAGCTTAATATGAGACAACGGAGATGGGTTGAACTGTTAAATGATTATGACTGCGAAATTCGCTACCATCCTGGCAAGGCGAATGTCGTAGCAGATGCTCTTAGTCGCAAAAGTCAAGTTCAGATTCATAGTGTCCGAGTGCACACTAACCTCCGTAATGATGTTCTCACAGCCCAACAACTCTCATTAGCTCAGGATAACTTGAAAAATGAGATGTCTTGCGGGGCTGAAATCTTATTGGAGATTAAAGATGACGGTTTAATGTATTACTTGAATCGGTTGTGGATACCGAACCGTGGTGATCTTAGGATGCTGATCATGGATGAAGCTCATAAGTCTCGTTACTCAATCCATCCAGGTTCTGACAAGATGTATCAAGACCTTAGGGGCTTGTACTGGTGGCCTGGAATGAAGAAGGATATTGCTGAATATGTGTCTAAGTGCCTTAACTGTGCTAAAGTCAAGGCAGAACACCAATGACCTTCAGGATTGTTGTTACAACCAGAGATACCGATGTGGAAGTGGGAGAATATTTCCATGGATTTTATTACCAAACTCCCACGAACCACGAACGGTAAGGATAGTATTTGGGTAGTTGTTGATAGATTGACCAAGTCGGCTCACTTCTTGCCGATACGCGAAACATACCCTGTGCGGAAGTTAGCGCGTATCTACATTGATGAGATTATTAGCCGACATGGTATTCCCTTAAGCATAATATCGGATCGTGATGCTCGTTTCACGGCACGGTTTTGGGAATCACTTCATGAAGCCTTTGGAACAAGACTGGATCTTAGCACTGCTTATCATCCTCAAACAGATGGTCAAACGGAGCGAACGATTCAGACCCTAGAAGACATGTTAAGAGCTTGTGTCATCGATTTCGGTGGCAATTGGGATAGCCATTTACCATTGGTTGAGTTCTCGTATAACAACAGTTATCACGCGAGCATTGGTATGGCACCGTTTGAAGCTCTATATGGCAGGAAATGTCGGTCACCTATTTGTTGGACCGAAGTCGGCGATTCGCAGATCACTGGTCCAGAGATTATTCAGGAAACGACTGACAAGATCCGCCAGATCCGCGACAATCTGTTAGCTTCTCGCAGTCGACAGAAGAGCTACGCGGATAAACGAAGGAAACCTTTAGAGTTTGAAGTTGGAGATATGGTATTGCTTAAAGTGTCGCCTTGGAAGGGCGTTGTTCGATTTGGAAAGAAGGGGAAGCTTGCTCCACGTTACGTTGGCCCTTTTAAGATCCTTGAACGGATCGGGAAGGTGGCTTACAAGTTAGAACTTCCTAATGAACTTAGCAACGTGCACCCGACGTTTCACGTGTCCAATCTAAGGAAGTGCTTAGCTGATCAGGATCTTCAGGTATCACTCGATGACATTCGCATCGATGATACCATGCATTTTGTTGAAAAACCAGTAGAGATAATGGATCGTGAGGTTAAACAACTCAAACGCAGTAGAATTCCAATTGTCAAAGTACGTTGGGAATCGAAGCGGGGTCCAGAATTCACGTGGGAGCGAGAAGATCAGATGAAGCTTAAGTACCCACAATTATTTACTACGGTCACTCCAAGTTGAATTTCGGGACGAAATTCCTTTAACTAGGGGAGACTGTAACATCACTGTACTTTAGGTTGTCCGTACATCCGTACGATTGTACTATTACGACCTAAGAATTTTTATTAATAATGATAATGGATTATTTATTGATATTATTGATTATTATCACTGTTAATGGTATACATGATTATAACACATATTATACGCGTAAACCATGGGAAGTTTAGTTGTAACCCAACTAAACAGAACCAGAGAGTTTATCGCAGTAATATTATTGAAAATGATGATTGTTGGTTCAGAATAAAAATGAATATGGGTTTTGGTTTGGGAATTTTAATATTAAAATTTATAAAATAATGGAACTGATTACGCGATGGTGAGGTTACGAACGTTATCTACACAAGAATATTAATTCAGAAATATTAACTTAATAAATGTATTCGCGTGAGTGACGATTCACACGAATATAATTATTAGGAATAATATTCTGAAACGATATTCAATAAATCGTAAATCGAATCGAAACACGATACGAGCGACGAATTCGCAAAGGTGACGATCTTTACGAATACGTACGCGAGTGACGCGTTTCGACGAAATAATTAAATAATATCAAACGATATTAAAATTAATAAATTAAAACTGAAAACGTTTATTAGGAATCACAACGTAAAGCAAAACCGAGTAAATCAGTTATTTAAAATAATTAATTTTGTAAAAATAAAATGAAATCGTTTTACGAAATAAAATTATTTAAATCATTTTAATTAATGAAATTCAATTATTTATTCATGTTATGTTTAAATATGTTTTCGTTAAAAACCGAGCATAACCGATCATTTATTATATTTTATCGCGATAAAAACGAGACCGGTCACGGGGCAATAATACGCGTTATAAGGAAGAAGATCACCATCTTCTTCCTCATTTTTACACACACACTCTCTCACTAAAACCCTAAACCCGTCACCACTTTCTCTCTCTACCTTCTTTCTACCATAACTCACTCAAAACTCAACCAAATCACCTCATTCTTGCGCCAAATCGAAGATCTCGACATCCTCTACACGAAAGTACAAAGGATCGGTCCTATCTCCACCTCAAACTCTCGAAATCTTAGTGAGAAGGTACGTTTTTTTTAGGGTTTTCTACAACCCGACAAAAACCGAACTTTAACCGGTTCAAAACATCACTTTTTCGACCCATACACCTTCTAAATGAGTTTACTCATCTAAACCCACTCAAAACGACTATATATACGACTATACCTCGAAATCATCTTCTCTGAAAACCCGTTCGGGCGAATGACCCATGAGTATGAGCCATTCGCCGAATGAGTCGGGAGAATGAGTGGAGTATGAGTCGGGAGAATGAGTGGAGTATGAGTCGGGAGAATGAGTGGAGTATGAGTCAGGAGAATGAGTCATTCGGGACTCATTCGGAGAATGACTCATTCGGGACTCATTCGGAGAATGACTCATTCGGGACTCATTCGGGAGACTCATTCGGAGAATGACTCATTCGGGACTCATTCGGAGAATGACTCATTCGGGACTCATTCGGGAGACTCATTCGGAGAATGACTCATTCGGGACTCATTCGGGAGACTCATTCGGAGAATGACTCATTCGGGACTCATTCGGAGAATGACTCTCATTCGGGACTCATTCGGAGAATGACTCATTCGGGACTCATTCGGGAGAATGACTCATTCGGGTGAAAACTCATTAGCATGAGCCATTCTTATGAAAATCACAAGAATGAGTCATTTTCACTACACCAACTCAATTAACAACTTAGATTTCAAAAAGAACAATCAAATAAGGGATCATAACTCTAGATAACATTTAATCAAACACAGGACTGTGAATACAACATCAGTACGACAACGGTGAGCGCGCATAATACGAGAACACAGATACTAAGGACTTCAGGTGAGTTCTCATAACCTTTTCTTTAAACTGTTTTGTTTTAAAACTCGGAGGTGAAGCATGTATACCAAATTCAAATATTATTTTGATAACTCAAGGTTAATACCTGTTTATCAATATGATACTCACAATATTGAATTATCATTAATTATGGATTATCACTGATTAATATTTTATAACCGTGTAAACATTGTTATTGACTTTGGTCAATAACAAAGATTACATGTATTGTCACAAACTCCGAGAGTCATCGCTCTTAACTCCGGTTAATTGCTTTGACATCATGTATTGTCACGTGGATTGTTTCCACTCTGTGAAGCATTGCCTTTGACTTCGGTTAAATGCTTTGACTTCATGTATTGTCACGTGGTTAGCGACCACTCCATGAATCATGTATTTAACTTATGTTATTTACATAATGATCATGTATAGTCACGAACATTATTTGAGAATATAATTGATGAGATTGGTTGATTAGTTTGTGGATTGATTATCTATGTTTGACTATGATTATTTGTGATTGATTATGACTGATTGGTTATGTGATAATGTGATTGTGTATGTGTTTGATTGTTGAGTTTGGAGATTGATTGGATTATCTCATACAGGTAATATTGTGGATTTTCCCAGAAAATCATAAGCATTTATACTCATTTTATCTAAACTTTTTATAAAACCATTTTTAAACTTAAACTTTTAAATTCATTTTATAAAAACTATTTTAAGTATAAAACTTATGATTACTCACCAACTACTTTGTAGTTGACACTTGATTTTCTTACATGTTTCAGGTGATGGAGACAAGTAGGATGAAGAGGATGATCTCTTCTATTTTGGACATCATCATATAGGATCTTGGACTTAGCTAATTAACTAAAATTCTGGCGATTAGGATTTAGTTAATTTAGCTAATTCTTTTGTGTAATTGATTGTACTTAATTCATGATGAACATGATTTTTGTGTAATTATTTTGGTTGATTGAATGATATATGATGATCTGATTTAGATGCCCACGAGCTTTTGAACAATCTACACATCCCTCGTGGCATCCCGACGTTTCCGCCGCCGGTCGGGGTGTTACATGTGATGTGTGCCACATATACATATAGTGATAAAGCATGTCCATATGTAAATAAAATGAGTTGTTGGTCAAAACAATTGTAATGCAATGTTTTCTCCCCCAATGGTAGAAAATGTAAAAAGGGGTCGTGAACTCACCTGATACAGCAGTTCCGGTTTATGTGTGTTTGGTACCTGCGAGTGCTAGCAATCCTGCTAGTAAGCACCTATAACCATTTAGGTGTGAGTATGTGTTTTGTGGTGTGTTGTATCCCATACAACTCCAAGTGTTGGTGTGCTCAACCGAATGTGCGTGTGTTGACTTGTGCTGACTCAACGAATCATTGATGACATGTTTGTTGTGTTTAGTCTATTTAATGTGTCATAAATACAAGTAGGACACCTACATGCATCCTATGACTCTAATCGTACAATGTTCACTTAAGTGACGTGTAACAATCGTAAAAGTTACCATTTTTGGAAAGTTTCCATTTTAGAAAAGTGTAGTTATGAAATCTCATTTCACAAAGCTAATACCTTTAATATGTTAATAAAAATACGTTTAAACACTTAAAGTATATCGTTTGTGCATAAATCGCCATTTATGCCATTTTGCCCAAATAAAGTTTCCTAAAATAGTAAGTAATCGTTTAAAAGATCGTTTTCCCAAATCAAGGTTTCCAATATGTTAGAAATCATTTTTAAACATATTTCAATAGTCAAAGTTCACCTAATCATCTTAAAACATCAAAAGCCCTCTTTTGATTTACAAAAGTTTCCATATATAGTAAGATCTTATTAAATCATGTTTTTCATCAAAATCAATTACCCAAATGTGTTTCTAAACACTTCAATATGCATTTGACAACATCTAGACATGTCTAACATGTCTAGATCATCACAAATCTATGACATGCAACATAAAAGTTTCCTTTTATGGCAAGTTTACCAAAATCAACACAATAACCTATCAATCTCAATCCAAACACTTATCTATTCTAAAATCAGTAGATCTGAATCTAATAACACATCAAATCACCAACAAATTCGTGTACAATGGCCACATGAAGTTGCATGTGGGTGGATGCTCATGCATGTGGGTTTTTACCCATTGCATGTTCGATCTAGCCATAGATAAACCATAGAAACTACCTTAGGAGCTAAGATCTTATGGGAATAGCTGCTGATGATGAAGATCTATCGATCGATGGTTGTTCCAAGTTCTTTAGCTTCTTCTCCAAGCTTCCAAGGCTCCAAGATCACCAAAGATGAGGGAAATGGCTTAGATATGGTTTGCTAGGGGTTTGGGAGCTATTAACAGAAGGTTTGGGTCGTTTTTGAGAGAAAATGCTTGGTGGAGTGTAAAAGAAACCGAGCAAAATGAGTCGGGTTTGTCTTCAAAAGAATCTGTCTGCTGAGACCCATCGCGTACCGCCAAGGCCGATCTTGCATGGCCTTGGCATACCGCCAAGGATTCAGGAGTTCAAACTCCCGCTCCGCGTCGCGTACCGCCAAACCCTTCCCCGAGCCGTCATGGCGTACCGCGAAGCCTCCATTTTTCAGTTTTTCGATTTCGTTGATTCATTTTCGCTCGTAATCGATTTCTAACGTTTATCCTATATGTGAATGTGTTTTGAGCACGTAATCACATAATAGCACATATGATTGCTTGTTTTATTGATTAATCACCAACGCTCGTGAGACTCGTGTGTGTGTTTCGATAATTCCTCGAATTATCTTCGATAGTTTGCGTTCATCGCTACGAACCGTTCGCATGCTTGATTAACCATAATCAACTTGTATTGCACAATCCAATAATTCCCCGAATTATTGTTTTGCGTTTGTGTTTGTGTTTGCTACGCTTGGTTTCCAAAACCAATGTGCAATGTACGATTCGATAGTTCCTCGAACTATCGTTTCGCAGTTGTTTGTGTTTGACACATATAATTAAACATAATTAAATGAAATGCAACAATTATGAATGTGAAATACATAAAGTAAGAGAGTTGCAATTTACCTGAAATTGCTGGGTGTCACATCATCCCCTTGTTGAAAGAAATTTGGTCCCGAAATTTGGTTGTTGTTGTAGTGTTTGAGAACAAAATTTTTCTGGTTGTCACATCATCCCCTTGTTGAAAGGAAATTTCGTCCCAAAATTTATTCGTTGTTGTCGGCGTTCGACGCTGTCTGTTTGAAAAAGTGGGGATATTTGCGCATTATCTGATCTTCACGTTCCCACGTGAATTCAGGTCCGCGTTTCGAGTTCCATCGGACTCTGAAAATCGGAATCCGACTTTGCTTAAGTTGTTTGACCTCACGGTCCATGATCTCTACCGGTTCCTCCACAAACCTTAGTTGTTCATCCACCTGGATCTCATCCAGTGGAATCACAAGTGTCTCATCGGATAAGCACTTTTTCAAGATTGAGACGTGAAACACATTGTGAACTCCATCGAGTTCAGCTGGTAGGCTGAGTTGGTATGCCACTATACCAATTCATTTCAAGATCTCAAAAGGTCCAATATACCGTGGGTTCAGTTTGCCTCGTTTCCCAAAACGAATAACACCTTTCCATGGCGAGACTTTCAAAAGGACTATATCTCCTACCTGAAATTCTAGAGGCTTTCGGTGTTTTTCGGCATAGCTCTTTTGACGATCGCGAGCTGCTGCCATACGATTTCTGATCTGTATAATCTTCTCGGTTGTTTCATTACAAGTTCCGGGCCAGTGAGCTGACTGTCACCCACTTCCGCTCAGCAGATGGGTGATCAGCATTTCCTACCATAGAGTGCCTCAAAAGGCGCTGCTTTGATGCTTGTATGATAGCTGTTGTTATAGGAGAACTCCACCAACGATAGGTGAGTTTCCCAGCTGCGGTCGAAGTCTACTACGCACCCTCGTAGCATGTCTTCGAGGGTTTGTATAGTGCGTTCGCTTTGACCATATGTTTGTGGGTGGTATGCTGTACTCATGTCCAACCGTGTACCAAGCGACTTTTGCAATGATTTCCAGAAGTTAGAAGTGAATCTAGCGTCTCGATCTGAGATGATGGAGATTGGCACTCCAAGACGAGAGAGTACTTCTTTGACATAGATTCTGGCTAGCTTTTCCATTTTGTCATTTTCCTTGATCGCAAAGAAATGTTCTGACTTGGTCAATCGGTCCACAATTACCCAGATAGTGCCATATCCACTAGGAGTACGGGGTAATTTTGTGATGAAGTCCATGGAGATTTGTTCCCACTTTCACATGGGGATTTCTGGTTGTGTGAGTAATCCAGGGAGTTTCTGGTGCTCGACCTTGACTTTGGCCCAAGTCAAGCATTTTCCCACGTATGTGGCGATATCAGCTTTCATGTTTGGCCACCAATAAAATACTTTCAATCATGATACATCTTATCAGATATAGGGTGAATGGAATAACAGGACTTGTGAGCCTCGTCCATCACAAGGTCTCGTAAATTCCCGTGAAGTGGAACCCAGACGCATTCCATGAAATAGTGTAAGCCATCAGCTTTGACTTCCAGTCGTTTCTCCATTCCCCACTAGATTTTCTTCTTTCAATGCCTCCACTTGGGCTTTACGTATCTGCTCAGGGAGGTTGGGATGGATGGTAAGTTGTAAAGCTCGTACCCTCTTGGGTTTCGAGGTATTCTTCCGGCTTAGGGCATCAACCACAGCGTTGGCTTTCCCTGATGATACTTGATAATACACTCGTAGTCGTTAAGTAGTTCGAGCCAGCGACGCTGTCACATGTTCAGTTCTTTCTGCTCGAATATGTGTTGGAGACTCTTATGATTAGTGTATATAGTACACTTCGTACCATACAGGTAATGTCTCCAGATCTTGAGTGCAAATACCACGGCTCCAAGTTCCAAGTCGTGCGTGGTGTAATTCTTCTCGTGGACTTTAAGTTGTCGGAAAGCATATGCGATCACCTTCTCTCGCTGCATAAGCACACAGCCAAGTCCTTGTATTGAGGCATCGCAGTATACTACAAAGTCGTCCGTTCCATCAGGAAGAGATAAGATAGGTGCACTACAGAGCTTCTGCTTGAGTAGTTGGAATGCAGCTTCTTGTTTGTCAGTCCAGAGATATTTCTTGTCTTTATGGGTTAAAAAGTTCACAATATTTAATTTGTAGGAGTAGATTACTAAATGGCAAATTGATTAATAATTTAATTAACCAAGGGCTTCTAACTTAATTCCTATGGGAGGTCTTGGGTTCGAATCCGGACTGAGGCATATTTGCTGAAGCAAGTTCAGGGGGTTTACCCAGTTGTGGGGTTCCTCCTGGGGTGGTCTCGGGCATACCCCCCAGAGCGTCAAATCCGACGAGACGGTTGAAATCTCGTCTTGGGTGTCGTTGTACCAAGCCGTTCAAAAAAAAAAAGATTAATAATTTAATTATCAATTCCAGAAATTTCAACAAAATCGGGGTTGAGCATCATTAAACGCAAACCAAATTTATTTTTTTCAGAAATAAATGCATATATTGTCAAAACATAAAATCGATTTGATGATTGAATTGATATTATCAACAATGTTCTGGAATAACTATATCTTCATAATTAAGGGTTAGAATATAAACTAAAGGGTTTTTAGCCTACTGGTAGCTCTTTGACTTTTATTATAAGAGGTCTTGGATTAGAGTCTCATTTAAAGCAAATATTGCACTAAACCAGGGTGTTTTTCTAGTTGTTGGTTTTCTTCTGTGCAGGTAGGTCAGGTCACTACGCACTGTTATTCGAGCGGAATGGTGATCTATTTGCTAGAGTGATCCCAGGTGAGCGGACATTTGCTTTTAAGAAAATGTTAGAAACCAAGAAACCAAATCATGTAATCAAATCATAAACACAAATTAATCAAGAAATTAATCATACTACTAATTGATAATTTACATGAAAATAATGATGCCATGATGATTTGTTTGTTATTATTCTTGATGGATAGAACTTCAAAGAGATTTTGTATGGCGTATTTCTCTGTAAAGTCATGAGTTTCAAACGAAGGGTCTGGTGTTGCATTTTTGTCTTATACTTTTTTCCTTTTCCTTTAAGTTAATAATAATAACTAAATAATAGTGATTGTTAAATATTAATACAATGCTTTTTTTTTGTTTTTTTGTCAACATTATCTTTATATTTCTTTATGCTAAATTGTCCCTATTATTTGGGATTGTCGCACGTTTTTCTGATTGTTTGGTTTGTTATTTTAGAATGGATTGAAAGCCAATGTGGCCGAATTTTGGGTCTGGGTTTTGATATTCACGATATTGCTACTGTTGTCTTGAAGGAGTAATCGTATAGGCAAGACGGTATGACTCAAGTTTTTTTAATTGGGTGACATTATGTGCGACGTGTTTTAGGTCGTTTCTAATTTATACTATTATTGAATGTTCGCAAATGAACAAGAAAATTATTCAAATAAATAATAGTTATTAATTTTTCTTATTTTATTGTTGATCATATGTTTAATTTTTTGATGCTAGATTTTACGACTAAGCAATTTTTTTTGTAACGGGAGTACACTTTGTGATTTATGTCGGAGTGACAACCGCTATGTCATGTTTTTATATATGTATTTTGATATTGTTTTCATATTATGATATTTACAATCGTAGTAAAATTCTCGTCAAATCTTGCGGGGAAAAACCATTAGTTTACATGATAATAAATTATTATTACTCTATAGTATATTTAAGAAAGTCAGCACTTAGTAGTGACTTTTTTATTTTTATGAAAACTGTATTGGGTAATTTTCTTTTACTAAGCTATATTTTATTTCTTCATCTTTCTTATTCTATTTTATTATCTCCTAGTTTTTTCTCTATTTACGCTCATGCCTATGAAATTAATTAAAATTACGAAAGCCTCTTTTTATTATTATTATTTTACTATTTTAAACATTATGCGCTTATCTTTACGTTCGTATTCATTGGGACTAAAACGCCTATTTTTGCGACGGTTAGATTAACAATCATTGTAGCCGGTTTTTTGGTTTACATAATATTATTTAAATAATAATATTAATTAATTTTTTCACTTTTTATTTGTTTTTGTTTTTTTTTTTTGTTTTGGTGTGAAGGACATGTTTACGTTGGCTACACTTTAGGTCTTTACGTAGGAGTGACAATCATTGTAACATGTTTTTGTATCTTTGTTTTAATATACGGACCATGTCTGTGTTCTAATATTCGAAATCATGGTGGAATTCATATTGCAATGCGCGGGAGAACCCACTAGTTAAATACAAGGGACAAAATCACATTAAAACAAGTTTTTACCTATTAACCTAAAAACATTTGTTTTTGTACTTGATTTGTTTTTTCAATGCTAGATTTGTGATTTTTATGTACTGAAATATGTTTTTATTGTAGTATTTTTGCAATATATGCTACAAAAAATATAAAATTCAGTAAAAAAATAGGTTTTAGCTAAAAACTTGTCTTTAATGAATTAAAGCCCTTAAATACATTAACATTATTGTAATATATTTATGATATGTTATTTTGTATGGTTCATAGGGCATTTCATAACCAAAAACCATTATTTCGGTTAATTTTAAATCCATATCAATAAACATAACCAATTGATCAGTTAACTAACGGTTATGGTTCAGTTTCGGTTAAATTTAGTTAATAATGAAATTGTTGAAAAAACTTATAAATAAGCTTGTGGATTAGAGATATACTGATGATTAAAATTGCTTGGGTTCATATCCAAGTAAGGTGTATTTGACCATTAGAAGTATGACTATGCTGTTCAAAAAAAAATTTAAAATTTAAGTGAAGCTCGTATAACTTTGGAGTGACTGAGAATGAATTAAAAAAAAAAGTAAAAAACACGTGAATTCTAACTCATCTTTTAATATATTTAGTTTCACATGTGATCCGCAATATTTTCATCCAAAAAAAAATTACGTCTCACATACTATACTTGACTTGTATGATAATTTCTTGAAACACACACACACACATAGAAACATTTAAAAAAGGCTTAACTTAACCATAACCATAACCGAATGAGTCGGTTAATAACTTGGCTTAATCATAACTGTCGGTGTCATTTTCGGTTAAAATCGGTTATGGTTGTATTATGCTCACCTCTAGGTTAAGTTGAGATTTAGATGGGCGGGTTGTTGGATCTAAACTTGCATAAAAAAATTATGTTTTACCAAAATCATAGGTGTTAAGCTATTAAAATAAATAAATATTCTATACTTAATAAATAAAAATTAAGTAAGACACATGTCATTATTTTAGACATCTTCACAAATAACTTTCTGGTCTATCTCTTATGTTAAATGCATTTCATATTAAATAATAATGTTAAAATTCAAATACACTTTTATGCATTTTGTAAATTTAAAAAGTGTTTACAAGACATTAAAAAATATTTAATTATAAAAAAATATATATTTTTTAAAATACCAAATTATTAGAAAATATGAAATATTCAAAGACAGTTTTTTAAAATGAAATTTAAAAAAAAAAAACAAACTTTGAAAAATTAGTGTTTAAATATATAATACGATTATTTTATTACTTCAAATAATAAATTGTATGAAATTTTAATTATATTTTATATTAAAAAATTGTCTTATATTCTCTAAATTTTTATGAATAACTATTTATTATTTTTTATATTAACTCATGTAATTTACATGATGTATTAACCTAGTAAATTAGATATATCTTATCTTATCTTACTATTATAGTAAATAAAAATAATTTTTGACATTTGTCATATTTTAAACCAATTTTGCCACATGTCTTCTTTTTATCATCTAATTCAACTCCCTTTCATATTAAATAATTTTATTAACTCTCTTATTAAATAACTAAAATATTAATGATATTATTTACTTTTTTAATGTTAGAAATGGTTTTTAAATAAACTAAAAATTAGTTTTAAAAAAAACTTTAAAAAGGTTTCTAAAATATTATTTTTTTTCAAAAAATCAAAGATTTTAAAGACAAGAAAATATATGTTACATCGGTATTTAGAATTTTCTTTTTTTTAAAAATGAAATAAATTATAAAACAAAGATTTTAAACAACATGATTTTTATAAACAAATAACATTTTAACACGAAATGCTTAAAAAATAATTACTTTAAAAACTAAAAATTATAAAAATGATAGCAAAAATTACACTTTTGGACATTTTGTTTAAAGATATTTTCAAATTAGGTAACTTGGCTTTAATAATTAAAAAATGGATACATTACCTTTTTGATTTTTCAAATGATAGCTTTGAACTTTAATTAGTTTAAAAATTTCAACTGTTACAATTTAAGAAAGTTGAGTATCAATTATTTAATTATTAAATTTTTTAATTATTTTTTTCATTATTTAATATACTTAATAATGCCTAATTTATTCATTTTATATTTAAATATTGTTTTATAGTTAATTTATATTAAACCCCGTGTAATACACAGGGTAATAATCTAGTAAAGAAAATATAGTTAATCATGAGAAAACTGAGTTAATATAAAGTCAGGTGTAATCTCCTGTTAGGCATTTAATCAATAAATATTTAAACTTGAAAAAAAAGTGCTTTATTTTATATTTGTGTACTTCCTTGCAAGTCAATTTCAATAATAAAGCTTTGTTGTCGCATATTTCTACACTACAGCATAGTCGTCAATCACAATATTCAATCAACCCTCAACTAACTCCTATGTCCTAATCAGATTTCTGTTTTGAATTTGTAATTTGATCTGTTTTGTGTGCATTACCCACAATCATTATTTTAATAAATCTGAATTCAATAATTGTCACACCCCGAGTCGGCGGTGTTGGATCGAATTCCCCATCGAGCGGAAAGTTTCCGGGGCGCAATATCGAGAGTGATAATCGGGATGATCAGATTGTTTACATTGCACATGATATATAAATGAGAAACTGCTAAAATAAAATAGAATTACAAAGTTAAATTACATCAGTTAAATTAATAATTTAACAATGTAAATCTACTATCACATCATAAATCTTCTATCTTGTATCTGCACAAGATATACAAAATAAATATGTAAAATGATGCTTCAAAATATGCAGGTCCAAAAAGCTAGGTCATCTATCTGGTAACCTAGTCCAAAAAGATATAACTCTTCAGTTGACCTGTTCGCCACCTGAAACGTCATGCAAAAATAAAGTCAACACATGGTTGGTGAGTTCATTAAGTTTTATAAAAATGAATTTGAATAACCTGAATGACAACCTTAACCTCACCATGAACCACCTATACCATCCAGTTCAGTATGCTTATATATAGGGCATATGCAGGGTCGAACTTACCGCCCGCCCAGCCACCGCCCCACCACATACTAAACCACATGATATATTGTTCCTGTTGATAATTAAGCATTTCATCCCACTTCTTTGATTCCATAACATTTGATTCATAAAATTAGATTATCCTGAAAATGTTTACCTTGATTCCCCCGAAATGACAACCTTAACCTCATCAACAACCACATATGCTATCCAATCAAGTATGCTTATATATAGGGCATATGTAGAGTCGAACTTACCGCCCGCCCAGCCACCGTCCCACCACATACCGGACTGCTTAGCATATTGTTGTTAATGATAATTAAGCATTTCATTCCATTCACCTTTATTTTAGATTCTGATTTCCACAAATAGATTTACCTTTGATCTCTAGAGTTCACCATGTATTCATGATTTCCAAAAAGCACTTATAGAAATATAACATTAAATGTTTAATTAAACTAATAGCTAAGCATTTAAATACAACTAAGACATGATGATTGGGCCTTATTTGACTCAATCAATTAGACTCAGTTGTTGGTAGTTGTCCAAGTTGTACCCTCTCACACGTGACCCATATCACGCATGACTCACAAGGAGTCTACCTGTGTGTGCCGGGATTTTAATGATGCCCATATCAGCTTGACCCACTGGTCTACTGTACATGCCGGCACTTTACGAATATCCTTTGATTCTTGATCGTCTATGATTTCTCTTTGATTTTGTTTGATAATTCACATTATTGCCCATATAGCTTGACTACAAGAGTCTACTATTTATGCCGGGACTTTATGTGTGTTACACGTGGTCTTGATTTCTATACAACTGACATCCACCTTGACTCAGGCATTAATGATTTCATTAGATTTTAATGATTTCATTATTTCAATGATTCACACACAGTTCTGATTTCCTTGAGTCTCTTGATTTTGATCTTTAATTTTCATGATTTTACAATGATTATAGATTTATGAGTAGGATCCTTTGATTTACTAATCCACACACTGGATTAGTTTCCATTGCATTTGATCTTTAACTTTAGTTCTTTTGATTCCACTTTGAATTTAGATTCTTGAATTTGAGCTTGATGGACTAAGGGTTTGTTTAGAGTTTTTAGAATTAAGGTATTACTCATAAGGGTAATTAATTAACTTGTAAGTTCTTTCTACATAGGAATTTCCTAGACAGGAGTCTAGGAGTATAAACAAGCATATATAATAAGCAATTCATAATAAGTAAAGCATTTACGTAAAACAATTTAAATAAAACAGTTTACGCATGCTTCTCAGCCCCGCGTTTAAAAACAAAAATGTTTAGAAAAGGGGCAATGAACTCACCAGTGTTGCTGTGTAAATGATCTATCACAAAACGCGCGCTCGTTGTTGTAGCTTAGGTTTCTTCAGTTCCTGAGTTGTTTTAAAAGAATTCGAATACGATAAGTATACGTACTAGTCGTCGTATCTAAGGTTTGGTCTCGGTGTGCAACTAAGTGTCCTATGTTACTAATATGTTTCTAAGTTTTCATCTAACTAGTCTAGTTCAATTACCAATTTGTCACCCCTATCCCACAATAGATCATTACAAGTTCTAATTTATCATGTTTTAGATTTAATTTACTTAACTAAACTATTAACTTAAAAATCATTTATTTTAATTCACTTGAGTTTGTAAATCATTTTCTTTTATTAAAATATAATTCATTTCACAACATTCAAGTTTAATCATGATGTACTTTAGTTAAGCTCATTGAGCCAAACTTGGGCCCGTTTGTTAGACCTTGCTATCACAAGTGATTTCTCTTATTAGAACCCAAGTGGTTTTAGATAGAAATTAAATGAGCCCACCTTGGTCCATCGTTAGGCCTTGTTTTTGGCATATGATCCGTAATTAATTCATCATATTTTGTTTACTATAAAGCTCAAATGTCTCATGCACTCACAAGAGGATTTTCGTTTATACATGCATACACATATATCTTAGGTTATTTCCCATGCACTCACACTCACCCATTCACATACAATTTGTGTTCATAATGTATAATGGTAACAAATCTCTAAATTCATAAGTATGCATGAGTACATCTAATTTCGAGTTCCAATTAACCAAGTCCAAGCTCCAATGACCCAACAGTTCGATCTTAACCCTAGGGGTGCTAATAGAAATATAGGTTCGCTGCTCATGAGGGTTTTACACATAAGATTCGGCTAATTCAAGGGATGGATCACAGGTTCGCTGCAACCTGATGATTTGGACATCATGAGGTTCGCAACTGGTAAGGTTCGGCCCTCATTCACTCTAAGCGAACCTCGTTGGTTCGTAGGTCTAGGTTCGTGGCTTCAAGGATTCAGCCGATAGAGGTTTCGTGGCTCCATAGGTTCGCATGGTCCAGGGTTCACAGCTGAATATTGGTTCGTCTACTCAGGTTCGTGGCCTATGGGTTCGACTCAGTTGAGATGTTGGTCATAGGTTCGTAGGTTATCAAACTTAGTTGATGTAAGGTTCGTTGGTCAAGTGGTTCGGCTGCCATGAAAGGTTCGGCTAAGCATCTGAGGTTCGGCCGATCGACCTTCACGAACCTGCATCATCTTTTTCGTGCAAATCACTCTTGGTTAGCTACGGTTCGTTCCCATGACTCCCTTACACACATGTTAACTCGATCTAACAAGGGGTAACCCTAAAATAGCTTAACACTCGCAACCATATTCACATGATGTGTTTAAAAGAAGAACCGAAAATAAAACTGTAGATTTACCTTGAAATCAAGGATAAAAGCTTAGATTCCTTGACCTTTCGGGTTCTACGTGACGTGGTGATCGTTTTGACTCCAAGAATGCTTGAAATGGTATAGAATTGGATGAGAAATCTTAGAGAGATGGTGGAGTAAGTTTCTAGAGAGAGGGTGACGAATTTTTGGGGGTGAAAATGAGTTGGTGGTGGTGGGTGGTGCATTTAATGACCACATTCAAGTGGTTCGGCTGCCATGAAAGGTTCGGTTTTAACGTAAGGTTTATAAAATTATTTTAGGTTGTGATTCATAATAAATTAACTAAATATCTTATTTTTATTTTAGATTTACATAAATATTTAAATTTCTGTTTAAAATCGAATCGTACATTCGTCGCGCGTATTCGTTCGAATCGTCACCTGTACGAACACGACGATAACTATACTTTTCAATATTGTTTTCTAAATATCGGATATCATTCAGAACGTTAAACCTTCAGATATATTCGTACAGATCGTCACCTATACGAATAATCCGTCGATTTAGCATTCATGTAACAACATCCGTGTGTTTTGTTCTATAAAGCCTCACATACGTTTATACATAATATAATCCTAACAAGTAATCACATGATGGTTATGTGTTGCCAGATAATTATCTGACTGGTGAACCATGTTTTTCTAAATTATGTTTCTCTGAAATGATTTCGAATTTGCTGTTTGATAACTCAAACTGATAATGATATATGATACTAATATGAAATACATGAAACACTTAAAGTTTATACCAATCATGACACTGTTAAGATCACTGTTCCGGTGACGCTTCCGGCACTGATGTTACAATCTCCCCTTGTTAAAGAAATTTCGTCTCGAAATTTAAGAATCATTATCAGGTACGGCTTCCTCTGTAAACAGTTGGGGATATTTGGACTTCATGTGATCTTCACGTTCCCAAGTGAACTCAGGTCCGCGCTTTGAGTTCCATCGAACCTTTACAATTGGAATACGGCTTTGCCTCAGTTGTTTAACTTTGCAATCCATAATCTCTAAAGGCTCTTCAATAAAATGCAATTGTTCATCCACTTGAATTTCTTCGATAGGAATGACGAGTGATTCGTCAGCAAGGCATTTCTTTAAGTTCGAGACGTGAAACACGTCATGCACGCCACTGAGTTCATCGGTAATCTCTGTCTATACGCCATAGGACCAATACGTTCGATGATCTCGAACGGTCCCACGTATCGTGGTGCGAATTTACCTTTCTTCCCAAAACGTACTACACCTTTCCATGGGGATACCTTCAACATGACACGGCCTCCCACTTAAAATTCCAATGGCTTGCGCCGTTTGTCGGTGTAGCTCTTTAGTCTGCTCATTGTAGCTTGTAGTCTTCGTTGAATCTGGGCAATCTTGTCAGTGGTTTCCTGAATAAGCTCTGGCCCAGTTATTCGATTGTCTCTAACTTCAGTCCAACATATCGGTGATCGACATTTTCGATCATACAAAGCCTCAAATGGTGCACATCCGATGCTACTGTGATAATTGTTGTTGTAGGAGAATTCAATCAGTGGCAAATGAGAATCCCAATTCCCACCGAAATCCAACACACAGGTTCTCAACATGTCCTCCAGGGTCTGAATTGTACGTTCGCTATGACCGTCCGTTTGTGGATGGTAAGCTGTACTCAGATTTAACTGCGTCCCTAGAGATTGCTGTAATGATTGCCAGAACCTTGATGTGAATCTGCTATCTCTATCAGAAATAATGGACAATGGCACGCCATGGCGTACCACTATCTCATTGATGAACAGTCTCGCCAGTTTATCCATCGTGAAAGTCTCACGCATCGGCAAGAAATGAGCAGATTTTGTCAAACGATCAATGATAACCCAAATCGTATCATGACCACTGGAAGTGCGGGGTAGCTTGGTAATGAAGTCCATAGCTATTTGTTCCCACTTCCAGAGCGGAATCTCAGGCTGTTCCAGCAAACCAGACGGTTTCTGGTGTTCCGCTTTTACTTTCGCACACGTAAGACATTGACCGACGTACTCGGCTATGTCTTTCTTCATCCCAGGCCACCAATAAAATCCACTCAAGTCTTGGTACATTTTATTAGCGTCTGGATGAACAGAGTACTTAGTCTTGTGTGCTTCATCGAAGATAAGTCTTCTCAATTCGTCTACAGCCGGAATCCATATGCGATCCTGGTAGTGGATCACTCCATCAGGTTTAGTCTCAAATTGGTTCTCTGCTCCACAGTCAAATTCCTTTTCCTCTATCGACTGATTCTTGTTGTGCTTGAATAATCTTGTCTCGTAAGCTGGTCTGCACAGTCATTCCCATTGCTCTAACGCGCAAGGGTTTGACTCGTTCCTTCCGGCTCAAGGCATCAGCTACAACTTTCGCCTTTCCCGGATGGTACTTGATCACGCAATCGTAATCATTTAGAAGTTCAACCCAACGAAGATGTCGCATGTTGAGTTCCTTATGATCAAAAATATGTTGCAGACTCTTGTGATCAGTAAATATGGTACACTTGGTGCCATATAAATAATGTCTCCAAATCTTCAATGCGAAGATTACAGCTCCCAGTTCAAGATCATGAGTAGTGTAGTTCTTCTCATGAATCTTTAATTGTCTTGATGCATAAGCGATAACTCTGTCCCGTTGCATCAATACGCAACCAAGTCCCTGATGGGAGGCATCACAATAAACAACAAAGTCATCACATCCTTCTGGGAGAGATAGAATTGGAGCATCACATAATTTCTGTTTCAATTTCTGGAAGGCATCTTCTTGTTTCTGCTCCTAGACAAACGGTTCACTTTTCTGAGTTAATTTGGTGAGAGGCAGAGCTATCTTAGAAAAGTTTGAGATAAACCTTCTATAATAACCTGCCAATCCCAGAAAAGACCGTATCTCCGTCGGTGTCTTCGGAGTGTCCCAGTTCTTTATTGCTTCAATCTTGGCGGGATCTACGTGTATTCCTTCGTTGTTGACCACATGACCCAGAAATTGAACTTCTCTTAGCCAAAATTCACACTTAGAGAATTTGGCATAAAGTTTCTCTTCTTTTAACAGCTCCAAGATCTTTCTGAGATGTTGCTCGTGATCAGCTTTGCTCTTCGAATCAATCAATATGTCATCAATAAAGACAATGACAAACTGATCCAAATACGGTTTGCACACTCGGTTCATGAGATCCATGAAAACCGCTGGTGCATTTGTCAACCCGAAAGGCATCACCATGAATTCGTAATGTCCGTATCTGGTTCGGAATGCCGTCTTCGGTATATCTTCGTCTTGAACTCTAAGCTGATGATATCCAGTCCGCAAGTCAATCTTTGAAAAATATTGGGCTCCTTGCAGTTGGTCAAACAAATCATCAATCCTCGGCAATGGATACCGATTCTTGATGGTTAGTTTGTTCAACTCACGGTAGTCTATGCACATTCGAAACGATCCGTCTTTCTTCTTCACGAACAAAATCGGAGCTCCCCACGGTGAGTAGCTCGGTCTGATAAAACCGTTATCAAGTAACACCTGTAACTGATTTGACAATTCCTGCATCTCTGAAGGTGCTAACCTGTAAGAAGATTTAGCAATAGGAGTTGCTCCAGGAATTAAGTCAATACGAAACTCTACCGGTCGCGCAGGAGGCAAACCTGGTAGATCTTCAGGAAATACTTCCGGATATTCTCACTACTGGTACGTCTTGAATCTTTTTCTTGTCTTTCTACTTTTCCACCACATGAGCCAGGAACGCCAGGCACTGTTTCTGTAGACACTTACGCGCCTTTATGCAAGAGATAATTTTGACACTTCGTTTTGCTTGATCCCCTCTAACTTCCAATACGCGATCATTCGGCAATGGAACTCAAAGCAGCTTCTTAGAATAGATGACTTCCACTCGATTAGAAGAAAGCCAATCCATTCCAACAATGATGTCGAAACTACCCAACTCCATCGGTATCAAGTCGATGGTAAATGTGTGACCATTAAGTGTCAATGGGCAGTTCCTGTATATAGTACTAACTGTGACCTGTTTCCCGCTAGCTACTTCTATAATGTAAAAGGAGTCTAACTGTTCCTCTATAGAATCTAGTTGGCATGCAAAATCGGTAGAGATAAAACTCTGATCCACAACAGTGTCAAACAAAATAGATGCATAAAAGTCGTGTAAGAGAAATGTACCAGTGACCACATTCGGGTCTTAGCGTGCGGCTGGTGCTCCGATAGCAAAGGCTCTTCCACAGGGTGCTTGAACTGCCTGTTGTGCCTTCTTCGGGCAATTCTTTGCAAAGTGGCCCTGTTCGCCACAGTTATAGCATCCACCTTTGTTTTGATTGTTGGGTGGAGGGAGAGCCAAAGTAGCGTTGTTGACTGCTTGGTTTGGTGTTATCCTGCATTGTTGGACCCAGTGTCCATATCTTCCACATCCCGTGCACTAACGACATTGATGGTTAACAACATGATGATACTGGCACTTGGTACACAGAGGGTGTGGGCCAGTATATTGTTTCTTGGGCACATTTTGCGGTGCCATGGCTACTTGATTGAGTGGAGTAGCCACAGTGTAGTTCTTGATAGTCTTTTGTTTCTTCTTCTGGTGATGATGGGGTTTCTTTAAAGACTCTTCCTTGCGTTTGCCAGTGTCAGCCTCTTTCTTAAGAATTCCTGAGGCTACCATAAGATCAGTGAGTTTCCCAGACAAACTCACAGCCGACTCCAAAGTAACAGGGTTTGCAGCAACTACTAAACCCTGAATGCAGGCAGGGAGTCCACCCACATATATATCAATCATTTTCTCTAAATTTGGTACCATGTCTGGCACCAAAGCAACCAGCGTGGTAACGAGTAGTATACCCCATATGATCCACCCCCTTCATAATATGGTTTGACAATTCAACCTCCAGCTTCTGTTGTTCGTTCTTGGGGCAGAATTACGTTCTCAGTAGGGTCTTGAAGTCTTCCCAAGTCATTGACATAGCTTTTTCTCTTCCTCTTGCATTGATTTGGCCATTCCACCAAGTCAAGGCTCGCTTGTTGAACGTTCCAGCAGAATAACGAACCTTGTGGTGCTCTGGACAACTGTAGAGGTCCAGAGTAGCTTCAATCTTTTCTATCCATTGGATTAGACCAATGGCTCCTTCATTACCGCTGAATGTCGGCGGTTTACATCCCATAAAGGACTTATAGGAGTGATTTGAAGCACCGCCAGTGTTTCCTCTGGCTTCTCCTGATGAATGCCCTGTGTTGTTGCTGTCATTTCGCAATCGATTGAGCATATCCGGAATAACCTCCTTTAGCTGATTAGTCAGCTGGCTGCTCAGTAAGGTTACTAGGGCAACAGTAGCAAGATCTAGTATCGGAGTCGTGCTCGGACCTGGAGGTGGGTTAAGTGGAAGAGGAGGAGGTGGTAGAGGTGAGTCAGCTGGTGATGGCGTCGATGAGTGTGGAGCTGAACTTTGTGGTGGTGGTACAATAGAAGGAGGTCTTCTCGGCGGCATTCTGATCATAACCAAAAGTACATTGGTTAGTGCAGTGATCGAATGTAGAAGACACAATGCAAGTATATAGATCCTATGTTCTCTACATGAAGGGTCCTTAGGTTACAGTCTAGGCCAAACCGTTTAAATAAATGACCTATGTTTCTCTATAACCATGGCTCTGATACCAATCTGTCACACCCTGAGCCGGCGGGATTGGATCGGATTCCCCGTCGGGCGGAAGGTTCCCGGGGCGCGATATCGAAAATGATAATCGGGATGATCAAATTGTTTATGTAACATCTGTGCCGGAATCGTTACCGGAACAGTAAGTTGCACAGTAGATTGAACAGTAACTCAAGTACAAGCTATGTAAACTAGGTAAAGACTAGTGACACTTGATGCTAAACACAAACTATTATACTATGTTTCTGAAATCCTGATTTAAACCTCATGGTTTAAACAGTCAGAAACACATCAGACAACCATGAACAGATGCATACAAGTTTGATTTGTTATTATTAGGTATAAACGTATGCGAGGATAAACAGAACAAAACTATAACAGTTGTTGTTACAGAATACTAAACCGATGAACTATTCGTATAGGTGACGATCTGTACGAATAGATCTGATAGTTTAACGATCTGAAACGATGACTGAAAAGTAGAAAACAAAATCATGAAGTGAAAAGTACGATCGTGTTCGTACAGTTAGCGCTCTGTACGAAAACGCGCGTAAGTGACGTTTTCTGACGAAACGAAAACAAAAACGATACGAACGAGAATAATATTAAGGAAATATAATATTTTCTGTTTTACAATTTTGAAACTCATCATAAATAAATTAAAAGAAACTATTTTAATTAAAATACGTAAACTACGCGAAAAGTTACGAAACGCGTAAAAATAATAAATCACGATAAATAATTCAAAGAAATAATATTTAAACTATTTATTAGAAATAACCAACTTCCAAATATTTAAAAACAAACACTTTTTATTTAAATTACTAAATACGCGTGTTACGATCCGGAAACGCAACGGAAACGAAAACCGAGCAACCGAAACGAACCCGAATACCCTCGGGGTATTTAAAGCCTTAAATCAGGCTTTTTCCTCATTTTCTACCACTCCTCTCTCTCTCTCTCTACAACTCTTTCTCGTTTCCTCTCTCTCTCTAAAAGTTCAAGACTTCAAACGAGCATAACTCTCTCGTTTCTTGGCGGAATCACGTATTTTTGGTGTCCACGCGAAGCTCTCGTCATCCTCTACAAGGAAGTACAAACGATCGATGGATTTGCCCAGCCATTTTCGAGGTATGGATCTGTTAAAATCTGAAAAACTAAGGTTTTTGACACTTTGATCGTACCCAACACTTAACCGGTTTAAACACCTAAACCTACACAACCCTAAGCTTCACCCGAGCACTGAGAAAACTATAACGGACCAGTAGAATGGTGGAAACAGCTTGCAACATTCAGGGGTTCGAAGATGGCGAGGTAAAGTTGCAGGTTCGCCAAGGGTTATGGGCTGGCCGAACCTTCGACTAGCCAAACCTATAAGGGGCGGGAAACATGGGACCAACGAACTTGCCATCATCACTCACAAACCTAGGGTTCGCCTATACCACCACCGAACCTCCACCGGCGAACAAATACCATGGCCGAACCCTCTACATGGAACGAACCCTGAGCTACGAACCTTTATGCTCGCGAACCCATATAATCAGGCGAACCCTCTCCCATGCTCACGAACCTCCATGCTTGCTGGCCGAATCTGTGAGTTGTGAGGCTTAGCCGAGCCTTGGTCATCCTCGGCGAACACTTGCATGAACCGCGAACCAACCCCAACGAACCATGGGCGACGAACCTTCAATGGCACGAACAAGGGATCTCAGCCGAACCTTGGCCAAACCCCAACATCCACCTCCTTTCGGCTGAGACTAGATTATTCGACCGGGATAACACCATTTGGCCCAATAGCATCTACCTGGCCCAACCCTTGGCCCACACGACTGATAAGGGTTACATACACTTGCTGGGCCCAAATTTGCGGCCCATACCCACGGCTCGACCCAGGAAACCTCTTCGACCCAATAGACTCAGCCGGCCCAGCATGTGATTTGGCCTAACTTCTTTGGTGGACTCATTTCTTCATTCGACCAAGCCCAATAAGCCTATTCGGCACTAGGGCCTAATCGGCACACATAACGAAAACGGCCCAAGTGATTATCCGGTCCCAAGGTTAATGAGATAAACTAACACCTTAAAACAAGGTATTTATGATAATATGTATAAAAATCCATTAATAATTACGTGTTACTACAAAGGTGATGGAGTTTCAGGGAATTTATGAATCTCATGCATCATAAAGTTGTGATCCTCAAACAAAATAACAAAAGAGGTCAAGGGTGGCATACAAAGCTTTAACTCAAAATGGTTAAGTGTTAGAAAACCTAAAATAACTGAAGCGGGGCCGGATAATGACTGAGACTCACACGTGTTAACCAACTTAGGGCTAACACCTACACGCACACGATTTATCTAGAACGTATACTTATTAACTACAAACCACATGAAATCAATACAGGAACGTGAATAATACCACAAACACAACACAGAGCGCACACAGTCTAGTTTAAGCTAAGTCAACCACTTCAAACACCAGGTGAGTTCATTTGTCCCTTTTCAAACTTATTTGTTTTAACTCGGGACTGAGAAGCATGTTATTTATTTTAAACACTTATTGAAATGTTTAATAAATGCTTTTACACTATTGATAATACTTTTACTAATGCTTGAACTTGTAACGCTTGTTTGGAAACTAAAGACTAAGGCTATAGTGTACACAGCTAATGTTATTTACGCTATATTTATGTGCATTATACTTATACTTGGTGCTCAAACTAGAAACTTAAAACTAGATGCTCGATGCTTACGCTACAAACTTGATGCTTAAACTATACGCTTGATACTTATAAAATCTATGCTCAAAATAGATATTTAGGTCAATGCTGTAAACTCTATGCTTAGACTATATGCTAGAACTAATGCTACAGATTCAACGCTAATGCTATTTATACTATACTTGCTTGCTTAAAGCTTTTGAAACATTTAAATGCATAAGGAAACTAATGATAAAACTAGAAATGCTTATGAAAACTATGTCTATGTAAACTTGGAACTTAAACTTAGAAAGACCATATGTTCTAACTTACTATAAAGACTTGATATACTTGGAATGCTTGAAACACGCGAATACTTGATATACTTGGAATGCTTGAAACACGTGAATACTTGATATGCTTGGAATACTTGAACACTTGAATGCTTAATACATTTGGAATGCTCAGACTACTGACTGAATGACCGCTGCGTGTTGACCTGTGAGTCAACCCCTACTAGTCATCAGTGAAACTATGTGAATGCGTTAAACTTGTATGCTTAAGCTATAGAACATCGTAAGACAAACTGTTGACCGCCGCGTCTTGACATTGGTCAAGCCCTACTAGTCATCAATGCTCTTTGTTGTCAGAATCATGTAAGACAGACTGATTGGCCGCCGCGTCTTGACATTGGTCAAGCCCTACTAGTCATTCAGTGTTCTTCTTGATTCATCCATGGTTATGAAAAGTGACTAGAATGATTTGGTTTCTTCTATTTGACTTTGTGTCATCTTGAAGGTTTCTCTATCATAACACGTCACAATTCATATTTAGGACCATTATGGATGGATGTTGAATTCCCTAGGGTGTTCAGCTATCCATAATGGTGCCACTCAAACTCAATACTCATAAGTCATGGAAATCAATAGGATGGAGTGAAACGCTTAATTATCATTAACAACAATATGTTAAGCAGCCCGGTATGTGGTGGGACGGTGGCTGGGGCTTGTTCCCTACATATGCCCTATATATAAGCATACTTGGTTGGATAGCATAGGTGGTTGTTAGTGATGTTAAGGTTGTCATTTCGGGAAATCGAAGTAAACATTTTGAGGGTAATCAAATGCTAAGAATCATATATCATGGAATCAAGTTAGTGGAATGAAAAGCTTAATTATCATTAACAACAATATGTTACGCAGCCTGGTATGTGGTGGGACGGTGGCTGGGGCTTGTCCCCTACATATGCCCTATATATAAGCATACTCGGTTGGATAACATAGGTGGTTGTTAGTGAGGTTAAGGTTGTCATTCAGGAAATCAAGGTAAACAATTACAGGGTAATCGAATGCAATGAATCGAATGTTACGGAATCAAAGATGTCGGATGAAACGCTTAATTATCATCAGGAACAATATATCACGTGTTTGGTATGTGGTGGGACGGTGGCTGGGCGGATGGTAAGTTCGACCCTACATATGCCCTATATATAAGCATACTGAAACAGATGGTATAGGTGGTTAATGGTGAGGTTAAGGTTGTCATTCAAAGGATTTTTCAAACTATTTTTACATAAAACTACATGAGCTCATCAACCATAGTGTTGACTTTATTTTCTTACATGCTTTCTCAGGTGATGCACAGGAATAGGCTCAGACTTCAGGACTGCATGCTAGGATACTCAGATAGAGGACCTAGTAGACTTTTGGAAAGCACACATTTTGGTTGATTGATACGAATCACTTTTGACATCTTTTACAAATACACGATAGAAACATTTGATTTTACGATAGGTTAACTTAGTTAAATTACTGAAACTTGCTATTGTAATTTAACTTTGTAATCCTAGTTAAATGTTTTATTGTGCTTTAACTATTCTTGACATTGATGCTATGTAAACAATCTGATCATCACGATTATCACTCACGATATCACGATCCGAGAACCTTCCGCCCGACGGTGACATCGATCCAACCCCGCCGGCTCGGGATGTGATAGTTTACATTGCACTTGATATATAAATGAGAAACTGCTAAAATAAAATAGAATTACAAAGTTAAATTACATCAGTTAAGTTTATAATTTAACAATGTAAATCTACTATCACATCATAAATCTTCTATCTTGTATCTGCACAAGATATACAAAATAAATCTGTAAAATGATGCTTCAAAATATGCAGGTCCAAAAAGCTAGGTCCTCTATCTGGTAACCTAGTCCAAAAAGATATAACTCTTCAGTTGACCTATTCGTCACCTGAGAAGTCATGCAAAAATAAAGTCAACACATGGTTGGTGAGTTCATTAAGTTTTATAAAAATGAATTTGAATAACCTGAATGACAACCTTAACCTCACCATGAACCACCTATATCATCCAGTTCAGTATGCTTATATATAGGGCATATGCAGGGTCGAACTTACCGCCCGCCCAGCCACCGTCCCACTACATACTAAACCACATGATATATTGTTCCTGGTGATAATTAAGCATTTCATCCCACTTCTTTGATTCCATAACATTTGATTCATAAAATTTGATTACCCTGAAAATGTTTACCTAGATTCCCCCGAAATGACAACCTTAACCTCATCAACAACCACCTATGCTATCCAATCAAGTATGCTTATATATAGGGCATATGTAGGGTTGAACTAACCGCCCGCCCAGCCACCGTCCCACCACATACTGGACTGCTTAGCATATTGTTGTTAATGATAATTAAGCGTTTCATTCCGTTCACCTTAATTTTAGATTCTGATTTCCACAAATATATTTACCTTTGATCTCTTGATTTCACCATGTATTCATGATTTCCAAAAAGCACTTATAGAAATATAACATTAAATGTTTAATTAAACTAATAACTAAGCATTTAAATACAACTAAGACATGATGATTGGGCCTTATTTGACTCAATCAATTAGACTCAGTTGTTGGTAGTTGTCCAAGTTGTACCCTCTCACACGTGACCCATATCACGCATGACTCACAAGGAGTATACCTGTGTGTGCCGGGATTTTAATGATGCGCATATCAGCTTGACCCACTGGTCTACTGTACATGCCGACACTTTACGGATATCCTTTGATTCTTGATCGTCTATGATTTCTCTTTGATTTTGTTTGATAGTTCACGTTATTGCCCATATAGCTTGACTACAGGAGTCTACTATTTATGCCGGGACTTTATGTGTGTTACACGTGGTCTTGATTTCTATACAACTGACATCCACCTTGACTCAGGCATTAATGATTTCATTAGATTTTAATGATTTCATTATTTCAATGATTCACACACAGTTCTGATTTCCTTGAGTCTCTTGATTTTGATCTTTAGAATTCCATGATTTCACAATGATTATAGATTTATGAGTAGGATCCTTTGATTTACTGATCCACACACTGGATTAGTTTCCATTGCATTTGATCTTTAACTTTAGTTCTTTTGATTCCCCTTTGAATTTAGATTCTTGAATTTGAGCTTGATGGACTAAGGGTTTGTTTAGACTTTTTAGAATTAAAGTATTACTCATAAGGGTAATTAATTAACTTGTAAGTTCTTTCTACATAGCAATTTCCTAGATAGGAGTCTAGGAGTATAAACAAGCATATATAATAAGCAATTCATAATAAGTAAAAGCATTTACGTAAAAAAATTTAAATAAAACAGTTTACGCATGCTTCTCAGCCCTGCGTTTGAAAACAAAAATGTTTAGAAAAGGGGCAATGAACTCACCAGTGTTGCTGTGTAAATGATCTATCACAAAACGCGCGCTCGTTGTTGTAGCTTAGGTTTCTTCAGTTCCTGAGTTGTTTTAAAAGAATTCGAATACGATAAGTATATGTATTAGTCGTCGTATCTAAGGTTTGGTCTCGGTGTGCAACTAAGTGTCCTATGTTACTAATATGTTTCTAAGTTTTCATCTAACTAGTCTAGTTCAATTACCCATTTGTCACCCCTATCCCACAATAGATCATTACAAGTTCTAATTTATCATGTTTTAGATTTAATTTACTTAACTAAACTATTAACTTAAAAATCATTTATTTTAATTCACTTGAGTTTGTAAATCATTTTCTTTTATTAAAATATAATTAATTTCACAAAATTCAAATTTAATCATGATGGACTTTAGTTAAGCCCAAACTTGGGCCCGTTTGTTAGACCTTGCTATCACAAGTGATTTCTCTTATTAGAACCCAAGTGGTTTTAGATAGAGATTAAATATACACGTGATGGGCTTGGGTCAAGCCCATTGAGCCCACCTTGGTCCATCGTTAGGCCTTGTTTTTGGCATATGATCCGTAATTAACTCATTATATTTTGTTTACTATAAAGCTCAAATGTCTCATGCACTCACAAGAGGATTTTCGTTTATACATGCATACACATATATCTTAGGTTATTTCCCATGCACTCACACTCACCCATTCACATACAATTTGTGTTCATAATGTATAATGGTAACAAATCTCCAAATTCATAAGTATGCATGAGTACATCTAATTTCGAGTTCCAATTAACCAAGTCCAAGCTCCAACGACCCAACAGTTCGATCTTAACCCTAGGGGTGCTGATAGAAATATAGGTTCGCTGCTCATGAGGGTTTTTCACATAAGGTTCGGCTAATTCAAGGGATGGATCACAGGTTCGCTGCAACTGGATGATTTGGACATCATGAGGTTCGCAACTGGTAAGGTTCGGCCCTCATTCACTCTAAGCGAACCTCGTTGGTTCGTAGGTCTAGGTTCGTGGCTTCAAGGATTCAGCCGATAGAGGGTTCGGCCCTGGTCACTGGTTCGCGTAAGGGTTCGGCCAAGGTACTCCCTAGGTTCGCATGGTCCAGGGTTCGTATCTGAATATTGGTTCGTCTACTCAGGTTCGTGGCCTATGGGTTCGGCTCAGTTGAGCTGTTGGTCATAGGTTCGTAGCTTATCAAACTTAGTTGATGTAAGGTTCGTTGTTCAAGTGGTTCGGCTGCCATGAAAGGTTCGGCTAAGCATCTGAGGTTCGGCCAATCGACCTTCACGAACCTGCATCATCTTTTTCGTGCAAATCACTCCTGGTTAGCTACGGTTCGTTCCCATGACTCCCTTACACCCATGTTAACTCGATCTAACAAGGGGTGACCCTAAAATAGCTTAACACTCGCAACCATATTCACATGATGTGTTTAAAAGAAGAACAGAAAATAAAACTACAGATTTACCTTGAAATCATGGATAAAAGCTCAGATTCCTTGTACTTTCGGGTTCCACGTGACGTATTGATCGTTTTGACTCCAAGAATGCTTGAAATGGTATAGAATTGGATGAGAAATCTTAGAGAGATGGTGGAGTAAGTTTCTAGAGAGAGAGCTAGAGAGAGGGTGACGAATTTTTGGGGGGTGAAAATGAGTTGGTGGTGGTGGGTGGTGCATTAAATGACCACATTTAATGTTTCCAAAATACCCGAGTGTGTTCGGTCTCGTTCGGTTTCGCGTAACGCGTCGGTTCTTCCTAGTTTTCGTAACGCAACAGTTCGGTTTTAACGTAAGGTTTATAAAATTATTTTAGGTTGTGATTCCTAATAAATTAACTAAATATCTTATTTTTATTTTAGATTTACATAAATATTTAAATTTCTGTTTAAAATCGAATCGTACAGTCGTCGTGCGTATTCGTTCGAATCGTCACCCGTACGAACACGACGATAACTATACTTTTCAATATTGTTTTCTAATTATCGGATATCATTCAGAACGTTAAACCTTCAGATATATTCGTACAGATCGTCACCTATACGAATAATCCGTCGATTTAGCATTCACGTAACAACATCCGTGTTTTTTGTTCTATAAAGCCTCACATACGTTTATACATAATAAAATCCTAACAAGTAATCACATGATGGTTCTGTGTTGCCAGATAATTATCTAACTGGTGAACCATGTTTTCTAAATTCTGTTTCTCTGAAATGATTTCGAATTTGCTGTTTGATAACTCAAACTGATAATGATATATGATACTAATATGAAATACATGAAACACTTAAAGTTTATACCTGATTACTGTTCATGACACTGTTGAGATCACTGTTCCGGTGACGCTTCCGGAATTTCTTGTTCGTTTAACTAAACGAACGAAATTTCTTGTTCGTGTTCGTTCATTTATTAAACGAACGAACATAAACGAACTTCTAGCCGAACGGTTCACGAACTGTTCGCTGAACGTTCGGTTCGTTTACAGCCCTACCAGGGACCATCCGTGTTACGGTTTTGCAAAGTATTCAGCCACCATTGTAATATCTCGAAATTATGGACCACTGGTGCAATCCAGGTAAACCACATGGACCATCCGTGTAATTAACTCTAAAGTTTTCTACTTGCGTGTATGTGTCTATGAACTTTTTAAAGTCGTACAAGCATATAACCAAAAAAATTGTGAAATCTTAGCACTACTAAATATTAATGTTAAATTCCTATGTGACAGTAAATCGTATCTTGATTATTGTTTTCTTTGGAATAATTAGATTCGAAAGAAAGTTATATTCATGGAATGGTGTGCGTCTCTAGATCGTCTCCCAACTTTGACTACCTTTTCGGTAACGTGTGTATTTTGTGGTGAATTCGAAGAAACTATAGAGCATTTACTGGTCTCATGTAAGTTTGCACAATTATTTTGGGAGTCAACATAGATCATTAGCGTGTTCAAAAAAATCAACATCCGAAGAAATATTCGAAAAAATCGGATATCTAAAAGTTCGGATTCGGATACCTATTTTGAAAATTTTTGGATATTCGGATGATTTTTCAGATATCCGGATAACTTTCAGATATTTCGGATTCAGATTCGGATATTGAAAGCCACTATCCGAAATTTTTAAATATCCGAAAATGAACACCTCTAAATATCATTGTAGTCTAAAATCTCACCAACTTCTATTTTTAGTCTACGAGTTTTGCTGGATCTACATAAACATATTCATGGCATAAAAACACAAAGGAAAGCTATTCATACAGTGATTTTAACTCCACTCTGTATTATATGGAAGGCAAGAAATGATATAATTTATAATCGAAAATCAAGTAACCTTTTAAAGATAATAAAAAAAAGGTAAAGGTCTTTAGTTTTATCTGGGTGTCATCTCGATCAAGGAAGGCTCTGGGACCAATGGTGTAGGTTTAATCTTTATAGCATGGAGCGTACCCATTATCAATGGCAGAGCTTGACCAAAATTTCAGGGGGGTGAAATAAATTTTTTTTTCAGGGGGCGAAATAAAGGTTTTTAAAAAATTTTACACTACGTATCGAGAAATACACACTACTACACGAAAAAACAGAGAGGCGGTCGCCCCCGGCGGTCTTCACTAAGCTGCGCCCCTGCCCATTATGTTTTATGGGTAGTTTGTTTTGTATATAATTATGGATCTAGTGATTTTGCTTGATCCTTTTTAATAAATCGGTTTTGTTGATTGTTAAAAAAAGTTATTTCTCAAATGAATTTGTGACACGTGGCATGTTTATTTGGAAATTAAAAAAGTTGGTAAATTCTGGTTTAATTGAACAAACTTGATTTCGATGGATGGAAGTTTTGATAATTTTGGTATCTATTTAGAGTTGCGTGATTAGTGTTTGTTGGCATTAGAAAGAAATTCCATATATTTACTTGAATGGAATAACTAAATGAGCTTAATTACAATTTTGTGATTTATGTTGGATAAGGTGGCATCCAACTCTTTGAAAGAATTTTAGCTTTTTTTTTCTTTTATTTTTTATCGACTTATTCTGATCCAACCAAAATATTCTTTTTTTAAACGGTCTGTTATGACCGTCTAACTTGACCCGCATGCTTTGCGAGGCACACATGCGGAAACAAAACTAAAGTCTAAGAGAATGATACAAACATAATGAACAATTGATGTCCATCCGTTCAAAAGGTTTAATTTAGTTGTAAATCATTAGAAAATTTTATACGTATTAAGTCCGTCACTGGACACACGACTCATATTGGACCTTGGATTTGAGGTTATCAATGAAGTTATTATTTTTATATCTAGCATATACTCGCAGATTTCACCATTACTCAGGAAAAAAAAAAACAGGTATAACAGATAAAGCAGTATGTACTTGACCTACTAACTCGAGATGGTCTCACCATCTTTGCAACTTCGAACCCTTACTTCCAAACTATTATACTTCCAACCCTTGATCTCACAACATTGTCTTGTTGGCCCCTGCACATTATAAACACTTGTCATTATACCCCCACCAAATAATATCCCTTACAACCGAAAGGTTAGTGGTTCAAATCCTACTAGACGTACGTTCCGGTGCATTTATCCTAAAAAATCTAGGAATTTATTGTTCAAAAACATAGTATAAAGAAAATTTACCTCAATCCAATAATTAGGGTTCATCTTTGATGCCAATACGATAATCGTCTCAATTGAGTGTGGATAATCCCCTTTTTTGCATTTCTTTGATGAATCATGTCTTGCATACGTGGTTATCGTGTCATTTCCAGCATCTTGAACCCGACTAATGAAGTAAATTGCTGGAATTTCACATGGGTTGGTGGACCAGGGCCGCGTGTTGAACGTGAACGGCCCGTCTTTAAAGCTCCTCCAAGTGAGGAACGTTTGCAGTGGCATTTGCAGCTCGTGAGCCGACAACAAAGAGGGGTAGATCTGAACCGTGTAGCCCCATGAGACGGATAAGGACCATTTGTGCCACCAGGTGTTGTAGTAGCCAAATGACTGTTGCATGGCTCGGAGTGGGTCGATCCGGTAGGTGTGGATTAGGGTGTTTATCGACTCGTATTTTGTTTGGTTTGGTAATAGTGGTTTAATGTAGTCAAGGTGGTGGAGTGACACCAGTGGTGTCAAGGGGTGTGCTGCTAGGAGACCATATGCGTCTCCCCTCACATCCATCTGTAACAATCATAAGGACGTAATCGTCATTTCACTAAAATCTTAATCGAAAATGACAAGTGCAAATTTACATTTGTCGATTGTCTACTATTCCTATCATCCATACATCAAACCCTTGGCAAATCAGTCATATTACGCACAATACCTTAACTCGTATAATTTTTAAAATAGTTTTTATTATAAAAAATAAAAATAAAAATAAAAAACATGTTAATCACCTAACCTTTACAAATTTAAACACCTGGTGGTTTTGAAAAGTAAAAAGGGGGAAAAAAAGGCAGGGGTAATTGAGGAATGTTGTTTAAAAGCAGGTGAGGATATGAGGACACGTGTAGGCATGAATGTGGCATACCTTTTTTCGTTTTTGCATAAATACTTGTAATTAATATATGATTTCTTAAGTAATATTATTGTTACGAGTAACTGATAATTCGTATTTTTTTCTAATATTTCACTTTTATTTTTTTTATTTTATTTTTTATTTTATTAATTACACATATCGTCTCAAACCTTTAAGCAATTGTAATATATACAATCTTAGATTATCAAATTACTCACATTTATTACATAATTAATGTAATAAATATTATATTATCTTAAATACACCTCAACCTAAACTTTCGAAAATATTACTTATATTAATTACTTAAAGGGTTACTTTTAGTTTTCCTTAATGGTTGGCTTTTTGTAATGTGCTCTTTGCTGTTTATGTTGTATTTGGGTGTATTTACGCTTTAGCATCTTGCTTGCTCGTTTTGGTCTATCTATAAAATTTTCGCCGTTAAAAAAAAAAATTAATTACTTAAAGGGAATTTGCTTTTGCTTACATTTACATTCACCTTTATGTTTCTTTTTACCGTTCCTTTACAAGGACCCTAAAATAAGTAATATATTGAAAAAAAAATTTCTTCATAATTTAGACGATGTACTTTTCACAGTAACTATGATCTTTGGATGAAGGACACGTAGCCTTTCTTTGAAAGGGACACATCCAGACATCACATTATGATACTCATAGTCTCATACATCATATCATATTTATGTTTCTTGCCTTTTTCTATTTGGGTATAGATATTGATACACCAGTGTACAAATAACAATAGTTTTTATGTATTTTAATATTAAAAATATTTTTAAAATATGTATGAATAAAAGTTATGTGAGTATGATGTAATTAATTTGATCTGAGTATGATGTATAAAAGATAGAAGTGGTGTATGAATATTAGCACCTATTAGTTGCCTCTTTTTAGTCGTGTCTCGTAATGGATTGTACTTGATAACGTAAAAACCCAAGGAAATTCTTAAATATTATTTTTTTTGAACGGCTTGGTACAACGACACCCAAGACGGGATTTCAACCGTCCCCTCGAATTTGACGCTCTGGGGCATATGCCCTAGCCCACCCCAGGAGGAACCCCACAACTGGGTAAACCCCCTGACCTTGCTTCAGCAAATATGCCTCAGCCCGGATTCGAACCCAAGACCTCCCATAGGGAAGTCAAGGGGGTAACCATTAGGCTAGAAGCCCTTGGTTTCTTAAATATTATTTAGATCCTTTATTTAAAATCTTAAAAATAAATAAATAGTTCATATTAAATTATATTTTTTTTATTTAAATTATAATTTTTAATTCAATTTAATAAGGACCACATATTTATTCTAACATTCCAAATTGACGATCCAAATGGTGTTTGAGGGTTTTCTTTAAGATCGGGTTTTCACAAGGTATAATCTCTATTTAGTTAAAGATGCATCTAGATCTACATGACTTATACCGGATAAACGAGTCCGGGTATACGAGTCGTATATCATATATTGAATATCGGTTCCAGATATACGAGTCGTATGCCATATATTATATGGATAAACACTATGTTATATAAGAAACCTTCCACAACTCACGTATCTTGTACAAGACCAATACCCTTCGTATAACAAGGGTATACGAGAGCCTTGTGAATTACACGAGTTTAATAACGTAAAAATATAATTTTAAAAATAATAATATAATTGATTTCAAACTATAAATTAGAAAATCAAATATAATAGAGATGGTAAATAAGATTAGGAGGTTTGATTATTTAAGTATATCAGAAAAACATAAAAAATATAATAGAGATGGTAAATAAGATTAGGAGGTTTGATTATTTAAGTATTGATAGAATATTATATTTATAGTGTGTGATAGTTAAAAAAAACTTAAACCACACAAACAAGCACTAATTTTGAGGCTAAAATCGTTAGTTGTTTAAACTATATAAAAGGTGTATTAATAAAAAATTATATATTAAGTTGAAATAATTAAAAAATTAAACCGTAATTGACAAAAAAAATGTATCAGAATGATTAGCAAAATTACCTGGTGGAAACCTTGTTCTTTGGTTAACGAAACACCAAGGTCACTAACACAAGCCCACACCCTTTGATCCGAACCGTAGAAATACCGGTACCGATCAAGACACCTGTCGAAAATCCGAGCCAGCTCCGCCGCAAGCGGATAACTCACGGCGAACCCACCACCGCCAAACGCCATATTGTACGAGTGCATCACATCCTGCTCCACACTCTCCGAACACCCACCAACGTAGTACCTCCGCCGGTGATCGTACCTCGACAGCACCGCCACCAAATTATCCGCAAAAAACACCGTATCATCGTCGCCCATCACAAACCACCTCACATCGGGTAACCCGAGCTTGAACGATTCCAACACAATCCGCGCTATTCGAACCGCCGGGCCCGAACCGGCATTTTTCAACCGGTTCACGTCTTCCGAAACCTTGTACGGAACCGAGTTCGGGTGAGAGAACAGTTTCGGGTCGGGTTCTTCGTCCAACCAAACGAACCCACGGGTAATGTTGGGTTGCCACCATAGCTCGGAGTAGCGTCGACGGTCCTGCCACGTGCGAACCGACCCACCGATGCCGAACAGCACGTGAGAGATTTCGGTAGGAGGGTCGGACAGTCCGGGAGGAGAATCCGGTGGTGGAGAGGTTGTTTGTGGGGTGTTCTTGCGGATTTGACAGCCGAGATCGGCGGACCACCGTAACGGTTGGCCGCGTAAGGCGGAGAGAGCTACGATCGAGATCGTAAAAACTAAGAAAACCAGTGTGGTTGCTTTTAATGTTTTGTTTATGGTATCAGTGTTCTTGTTGTGGAAGACATTTGTGATTTGACGAACATGGGTCATAATCTCGTCGAAAAAACCTCGTACGATCGAAATAAACAATTGTTAGATTGGGGTTTGTATCTAGGGTTTGATAATTGTGATCGGAAGGGTTAATTTTTAAATTTTTTTTTTTTAATTTTGGGATACAAGAACAAAGAGTACATAAAAATCGTCTGGAAGTACTTGAAACAATAAAATAGATGAAAAAAAAAGCGATGAAGTACACGTGTCTATTTCAAATGAAAGGGAGTAGGTTTTGAGTAGGTGGCTACTTTTTCTAAGTTCTAAACCTAGAATTCCCTGCTCTAACCAGATGTGCACAAACATTTTTTTTTAAATCTTTTTTTTATCAAATTAATTTTTGCTTTTTTTTAACAGCCTAGAGAAATTATTTTATTAATAGAAAAAGATTAGCAAGAAGCTAAATACATACTAATAGATAAGAGATTTTAAATCATAAAATCAAACTTATACCAAATATGCCTTAATTACTCTCTACTCCTGATCTATTCTTCACCCACAAGAATGATAACGATTTTATCTCCTCTAATGGGTTCACAGACTATTATGGAATATTTTCTCATTTCTAGCTTTCCAAATACACTACAAGTAACAATTTTTTGTATCCTGAAGAGAATGGCCAAAGTTAACAATTAGATAAAAATGAGACTATTTTCGGTTCTAGGTAGGGTTTTGATTAGGTTTTGATCGATATTTGACAGGTTCGGTTCCCTTTTCGTTGTTGGATAGAGTGGAACCATTTTCGATAGTTCTACATCTGTTTATGATTTACCTAATAAACAGGAACCACTCATTCTTGTCATTTAGGATAGGACCGATTCGAAATAGGGGAGTCGATCTGGTTCAAAACCATGGACGGATACGTGTGGTTGAGAGGGTGGGAAGGCCCTTCTGAAAGTATGTCCACAAATATAAAATGAGCCAGGACTCCCATCAATTTTCTGACAGCACATTGGCCCAAATTTTAGATTTATTTTGCTTTTTAAATTTTGGTTACATTAAATACTCAACAATTTTCTACGGGCCCCCATGTTTGAGATTGACACACACATTGGCCCAATGTAATTTTAGATTTATTTTGCATTTTCAATTTTGGTTACATCATAACAAACAAACAAACTTACCCAGTATATTCTTACTTTTCAGTAGGGTCTGGGGAGGAAGGATGGACACAAACCTTACCCCTATCACAGTTGAGATAGAAAGACTGCTCCGAAGGAGTCCCCGTCTCAAAGTTATCGTTTGAAGTTGATCACCCCAACATTTTTAACGTTATTTTCACAAAACAAGTAAAATAACGTTAAAATTAGTGCAATTTTGCTTTGGTCCCTTGAGGGCCAACACATATATGCATTATATTATATGTGTGCACCGCAAATGAGACGTAATTTTGGTTACATCATATGCTCATCAATTTTCTACGGCCCCCATGTTTGAGATTGAAACACACATTGATGATTGACCCAATGTAATTTTAGATTTATTTTGCATTTTCAATTTTGGTTACATTAGATACTCATCAATTTTCTACGGGCCCCCATGTTTGAGATTGACACACACATTGGCCCAATGTAATTTTAGATTTATTTTGCATTATCAATTTTGGTTACATCATAACAAACAAACAAACTTACCCAGTATATTCTTACTTTTCAGTAGGGTCTGGGGAGGAAGGATGGACACAAACCTTACCCCTATATCCCAGTTGGGATAGAGAGGCTGCTCCAAATGAGTCCCCGGCTCAAAGTTATCGTTTGAAGTTGATCATCCCAACATTTTTAACGTTATTTTCACAAAACAAGTAAAATAACGTTAAAATTAGTGCAATTTTACTTTGGCCCCTTGAGGGCCAACACATATATACATTATATGTGTGCACCGCAAATGAGACGTAATTTTGGTTACATCATATGCTCATCAAGTTTCTACGGCCCCCATGTTTGAGATTGAAACCTAGGTAGCACTGGTACGAATACGCGACTGGGGTACGGGTACGATACGAAAACAGGAAACGCCAAAATTAAAAAATTCAAGTTACGGGTACGGCAATGGTACGACTATAAAAAAATATAAAAAAAAATACTTTAAACAAATTCCAAAGTAGAATATATTGATGTAAAGTCTAAATGTCAAAAAAACTAAATTTCTCAAAGATAATTAACTATCAATAATCAAATTATTTTCAAATTCCGGTTCTTCTAGTGAGAGATTGCGAAAGCCTGAAATCGTGAACGTGAAGTCAAATAGGCAGCAGCAGTTTGTATGTAATATGAAAACAGACGTGTAGTGTGAACATGGTTTGATAATTTGAAAGGTTTTTAAAAAAACCCTAAAATTGATTCAAAACGGCGAGGAATCGTATTTTGAAACGTTTCCGGTATACGGAGACGTTTCCCCGGCGTTTCCCATGCGTTTCCGCTTCCAAAATGCTTCCAAAACGGGTACGGCACTACCCTGGACGTTTCCATGCTTCCTAGATTGAAACACGCATTGATGATTGACCCAATGTAATTTTAGATTTATTTTGCATTTTCAATTTTGGTTACATCAGGTATTAATTTTAACCCTTGAGGCTGCACATATTTTTTGCCCCCACTGTAGGGTGTGCAAATGTCAGTTCGGTTCGATTATTAGCTTCCATCGAAACCGAAACCGAGCACTGGTTTCGGTTATTTCGGTCATAGAGGCCGGTTTCGGATCGGTTTCGATTATTTTGGTTATTTTCGTGTTGATTATTTTAAAGTTATAAATTTGGTTATCGAACTCGTTTTTATTGTTTTGAAGTGTTTTGAATCTCTTTTAAGCATACATATGCATGAAAATAGGTACAGACACATGAAAATATGATTTAAATACATGAAAAACATATGAAAAATACACACACACACACATATATATATATATCGGACCGATTTCAGTTATTTCGATTATTGGAGTTGGGTGATCCGAAACCATAACCGAATGGTTCGGTTATTGCCCTATGTTAACCGTAACCGATCGGTTAAGTCGTTTTCAGTTATTTTCGGTTCGGCTTTTGGTGTTTTTTTTTCAGTTTGGTATGATCACTCCTAACCCACTGATAAAATTTACTGGATCCGTCATCAAAATACCTTTTTGCCCATCTTTAATTGCACGAACTACACCAAAAAAAAAAGATTTAAAATAATAATCTTTTAAAACGTTGGTCTTTACGATTAAAATGCTAGTGATAAATAGATGTTTTTTTTTGGAAAGCCTAAACCCCATCATTATTATATATATCTTACAAACCTTATCAAAAATATCTATGATTTGATATGACCATTTATTATTGGTTTGACAAGTGTTGAGAGAAGGTTTCTAAACGTCTAGATGTGTTTCCAATTGTTTCATTTATGTATTTTAGGTTCCTGATATTGGTTATTCACCTCATAACAAATCTGTCAAAAAAAACAACAAACATATCTAGTCATGAGAAGTTACTAATGTTTATTTATATAGTTGATAATGATAGGATGGATATCATGAGAAATTTTTAAGCTAAGTTTTATGACCGAGAAATTTTCATCAATGTTTAAATTACTTGTTACACGTAAACATTTGAAAAATTGGAAGAGGTTACTTGTTACACAATTTTTGACATCTTTTTGTATTATGTATGAAGTTGAACTCTTTAATGTTATGAGTTATATGTTTATAATTTTATTTAACTTTTGTTTTATGTTGTAAATAATATGTTTTTGTGACAACGTGCTATTAAATGTAGTACATATAGCAAACATCGTTCATCAGGTTCATTACTGCCTTGCTGGACCTTCTTTTTGTCTCTTCTTCATCAAAGAAACAACAATGGGAACTTGTCACATAAGTTAGAGATTTCATTTTTCCTAGTTGCTCCTCCCTCGAAATCGATCATCGAGTTTTCTGTAGGAGATGGGTTCACGTTTTTTATTATAAAACAATAATAAAATATACATAATAACGATACACTCGTTATTCGTAAGAAATGATTTAGTACATTACCGGTTACAAGACTAAAATAAAAGAATATAAATTAGTAATTTATATACGAAACATGTTTTGATGCATGTTTTCGTTGGGTAATCCAAATAGCGAGTCTTCAATCAAGCATCTTGACAAGCCGGTCACAAATACTTCAACACGCTTATGTCTTCCACCTGTTCTTCATTGACATAGAATAAACATGTTGATGATTGTGGTTGAGGCACGTATTCAATACGCTTCCCTTAAAACAGATTTCGCGCCTCTTCTCAAGATGAACACGTCTGTCTCCCAGGGTACAACAACCGAAACAGTTTGTGTACTGCCGGGATTAACCTAGCACCTGAAAATAATATTTTAAACAAGCTTGAAGAGTTAAGAAAGTTGGAAATTCTTGTGAGATTGTATGTGATATCATTTTCTCAACCCAAAACAAGACACCAATTGTCTTGTATTTATACAACAAGTTGGTGATTCCAAGAGTCTTGTCATAATACATATAATCAATATATGTAATTTGAAAAGTCTTGACATAATACATATAATCAATACATGTAATTTGAAGAGTCTTTATTTAATCTAGTAAGATGAAGAGTCTTGATTTTAATTCAAATTAAATTTGATAATTAATCAAATTTATCAAATTTCCAACATTTTCATGGCGGGGATGTGTGATCAATTGAATGTTGTCTTAGTCTAAATCAAGAAAATGTGTAAGCTTGTTGTGATCCAATTGTTAAATAGCGAGTGCAAGAGCTCTTGCATTCTTGTTGCAGCCTTGATGCATTTTCCTTTTTAATGGCATGATTAATTAGATCTACCGTTATAAAAAGTTGTAAGTATTGTAAAAATCATATGGTCCTATGTGATGACACCAATGAATTTGGTCGAACCATGTTTATATGTTCAAATCGATGGAGATTTTGATAACTCTAGTTTCTAGATTTTTAATACAACATATGTATGGTTCTCTCTCCGCCTTTATTTTCATTTATGGTTTTGATTATTGGAGATTTGGTATGTTTATGTTTTATAATTTAGGGTTTTGATTATTTCGGGATGTTTACGTCCAATTTGTGGTGCACGCATATAATGCATATATATGTGTGGGTCCTTAAGAGGCAAAGGTAAAAATGCACTAATTTTAACGTTATTTCAATTATTTTGTGAAAATAACGTTAACATCATTGGGATGATCAACTTCAAACGATAACTTTGAGCCGGGGACTCTTTCGGAGTGGCATCTCTAACCCAATTAGGATAGGGGTAAGGTTTGTATCTATCATTCCCCCTCAGACCCTACTGAAAAGTGGGAATATACTGGGTAAGATTGTTGTTGTTGGTGATTATTTCGGAATGTTTATGTTTGATGATTTAGGATTCTGATTATCACATAGTTGATCTATTTAGTAAACAGATGGAGCTTTGTTTTGTTTAGATTGTTCAGTATATGTATTTTATTTTTTGTTAGGTTTATCATTGCTAGATTTGTTTTTATCATTTGTCGTTAATTTACATCTTCAAGCTTATTTACCTTTTTTTCTACATCTACTACATAAGCTAATACTTCATAGTTCTTATTATTAATCATAAAATAATGTCATCTCGTCCCTCTCCATGAATACATACCTCCCGACTACTTGAGGCGAGATTAAAAATGAACTTAACTCATATGACATTATCCATTTTTGACGAAAACACAAAAGGAAGGAAGCCATCGTGTAACAACCGGTTTTTAATAATGAATGCATTGTGAATAATTGTTAATCAAACGATTGTGGTTGTTGTGATTTGAAAATATGTGAGATTACGTCATCTATGACAAGAGCACATTTGGTCGTGCTTGAAATCCACGATGATTTAGCAATTTTAATTATTGCAGGTTGATAGTAGGTGAAAAATGGCGTTAGTAGATCGCAAAAAAACATCCATCACCTAATGCTTATTCAAATAGATGACCAACCGATTTCATGTCGAGAATCATAACTCAGAAATGAAGAAAATGAGTGTAAGCGAAATCGCGAAACGAGGCTCCGATTTCAAGATACACTGAATCGAATATAGCAATAGATAAGAGGTCAAATATTTTGAACTCTTTAGGTCTTGAGATTATAACCATTGGAAAGAGCTCGAAAAATCGTGAACGTAGGCGAAAACCGTGCACAAAACGGAGTTCGTATGCTCCCGGAATCGCGAAAACAAGAAAAATCAAAAATTTGATAAAAACCCCCTGGGGAGGTACGCCCCACGCCAAGCTTTGGGCTGGGGCGGTACGCCCCACGTCATATGTCGGTTAAAAGTGTTTTAAACGATCAGAACGCATCGGGGAAGCAATTTTCTTATCATTTTCGATCCATTTTTGCTCCAGACGAACATACATCAACTTTTAAGCCTAAAACCTTCAATTTAAAGGTTTCTAATCATCCAGATCGCGCATAGGATCGTGTTTTCAAGTCCCGATCGTTGTTTTAACCGTAGAAATCCGTCAGAACAGGTAACGGTTCATTTTATCCTACTAGTTTAATATTGTGTGGATTAAACTTAGTTTTGATTGTAATACTATGATTATGGGTATTGATTATTGCTTAGTTGATAACTAGGGATTGTTAGAAACGAAGAACTTGATATTTTGATGGTGAAATCTTCGTTTTGAAGCCGGGATAATGTCCGGTTGTTATGAAACCCATATCATAGTGTGATAATTAGCAGGATGGGTTGAATATGATTTTAAATAAATTATGGATTATAATCCATCGATTAAATGATGATTTTGATGAATTGATGTTACCATTATCAATAGTTTTGATCTTAAAAATAAAAATTGAATAATAAAAATAATTAAAGATCGTAACTAATATAATGAACATCAATTATTTGATAAATTGCCTGGGAAGGCATGAAACATGATTAATTGTGATAATTGACTAAAACTTGCTAAACGTAGTAAGATAGAGTCAGTTATGTGATGAATTGACTTTGAGGAAGTTAAATCAGTCAAGTGTGTTGAACTTGATTGTATGTGCCATACTTTTCGTAATCTGTGTGCTATGATGATACCGGATCAAGTAAGTCACCCCTCATGCTCTGAGACATCACCACTATGCTTCCGCTACCCTTTTGATGACATCATTCTCAGGTGACGAGAGGTGGGGGTGTGACAAGTGAGTGCCCTGAACTTAAGAGGGCAGCACCGATTAGTGATAATAGCCGATCGTTTAAATCTCAAGGCTCGGGAAAGAAACCGGAAGCGCCCAAACCAAAAGGGAGAGCTTTCCAGATTTCTGCAGAGGAGGCTAAAGTCACGTCTGATGTGGTGACAGGTACCTTCTTTGTTAATTCAATACCTGCTTATGTGTTATTTGATTCTGGAGCCAATCGATCTTTTGTGTCTATAAAATTTGTGCATCATCCATCTTTTGTCTTAGAAAAGTTGCCTGTACCATTAGAAGTAGAGGTTGCTGATTCTAAGAGTTTTCTTGTGTTTGATATTTATCGAAACTGTAAGCTTACGATCAATAAAGAGGATTATGTTGTTGATTTAATACCCATGGTATTGGGGGAGTTTGATGTTGTTATTGGAATGGATTGGCTATCTTCTTATAAAGCCAATATTCTTTGCAATCGCAAAGTTATACAATTGATAACCCCGAGTGGTTATGAATTATCCATTCAAGGAGAAAAACGTGGAGGGGTTGTTTTGTGTTCTTTAGTCAAAGCCATGAAGTATATGAATCATGGGGGCCAATCCTTCTTAGCTTATGTCATTGATGCTGAGAAAACAGTAAAGTGTTTGGAGGATGTCCCAATTGTTAGGGATTTTCCTGACGTTTTTCCGGATGACTTACCGGGAATCCCCTCTGATAGAGATGTTGAGTTTAGAATCGATCTTATTCCAGGAGCCAAGCCTATAGCAAAAGCTCCTTATCGTTTAGCACCGTCTGAATTGCAGGAGTTGATGACTCAATTGCAGGATCTTCTCGATAAAGGTTTTATTCGTCCAAGCATCTCGCCTTGGGGTGCTCCAGTTCTTTTTGTTAAAAGAAGGACGGAAGTTTTCGTATGTGTATTGATTATCGAGAACTTAATAAAGTGACGGTGAAAAACAAATATCCTTTGCCTCGGATCGATGATCTTTTTTATCAGTTACAAGGGGCTTCTTGGTTCTCTAAAATTGACCTTCGGTCGGGTTATCATCAAATTAAAGTTAGGAAAGAAGATATTCCTAAAACAGCGTTTCGAACCTGATACGGTCATTATGAATTTCTTGTCATGTCTTTTGGGCTGACTAATGCACCGGCAGCATTCATGGACCTGATGAATCGGGTGTGTCGTCCCATGTTGGATCGATCTGTTATCGTTTTTATTGATGATATTCTTGTTTATTCCAAAAATGAAGGTGATCACGCTTGTCACTTACGGGAGGTACTTGAAACTCTCCGTAGAGAGAAGTTATATGCCAAATTTTCTAAATGTGCCTTCTGGTTGCATGAAGTCCAATTTCTTGGACATGTGATAAATGCGGATGGCATTCTTGTTGATCCTTCTAAAATTCAAGCGGTAACTAATTGGAGTCTACCCAAACATCCAACTGATGTCAGAAGTTTTCTTGGCTTAGCTGGTTATTACCGTAGATTTATTCAAGACTTTGCCAAGATTGCTTCATCTCTAACCAAACTTACAAGAAAGAATGTTAAGTTTGTGTGGGGTGATGATCAAGAGAAAGCATTCCAAGAGTTAAAGTCAAAATTAACTCAGGCACCGGTGTTAACATTACCGGATGGCCCTGATGATTTTGTGGTATATTCGGATGCTTCTTATCTTGGTTTGGGTTGTGTTCTTATGCAACGAGGCAAGGTGATTGCTTATGCCTCGAGACAACTGAAAACCCATGAAATCAATTATCCTATTCATGATTTAGAACTTGCAGCAGTCGTATTTGCCTTAAAAATTTGGAGGCATTATTTGTACGGTGTAAAGTGTACTATTTATACCGATCATAAGAGCTTGAAATATTTCTTTACTCAGAAGGAATTGAATATGAGGCAAAGACGATGGCTGGAATTACTCAAGGACTATGATTGTGAAATCCTTTATCATCCTGGTAAAGCAAATGTGGTGGCGGATGCCTTGAGTAGAAAAGAAGAGTGTGAACCAATCAAAGTGAAAGCTATGCAGCTTGTGATTACTTCAGGGCTAATTGAGCAGATCAAGGAAGCCCAGACGGAAGCCTTAAAGGAAGAAAATTGGAAACGTGACAGGATTAAAGGGCAAGCTCATAATCTTGATGAAGATAGTCGTGGTTTAAAGACTAGGTGGGGTCGAGTGTGGATACCTCCCACTTGTCCACTTAAATCTGCATTGTTGGAAGAAGCGCACAAATCGAAGTACTCAATTCATCCTGGGGCTACTAAAATGTATCGTGACCTTCTGGTAAACTATTGGTGGCCAGGTATGAAACGAGATATTGTTAAACATGTAGCGAAATGTTTGACTTGTATGCAGGTAAAAGCAAAGCACCAGAAACCTTATGGTAAGTTGCAACCATTAGAAATTCCAATGTGAAAATGGGAACATATCACAATGGACTTAATTACTAAATTTCCTAAAACAAGGAAGGGATGTGATACGATTTGGGTCATTGTGGATAGGTTGACTAAGAGTGCTCATTTCTTGCCCATTCGTGAGACCTATTCTTCTGATAAAATGGCAGAGATATATGTACGAGAAATTGTGTCTCGTCATGGTGTGCCTGTAACCATTATCTCTGATCGTGATACTCGATTTACTTCTCGATTTTGGAGAAATTTTCAGGAAGAATTAGGAACAAGACTGTTGTTAAGCACTGCGTATCATCCTCAGACTGATGGACAAAATGAAAGAACCATTCAGACCTTGGAGGATATGTTACGGGCGTGCATTATTGACTTTGGGGGTAGTTGGGATGATTACCTACCTTTGGCAGAATTCTCGTATAATAATAGTTATCATTCCAGCATTGGAATGCCTCCTTATGAGATGCTATATGGGAGGAAATGTCGAACTCCCGTTTGTTGGGGAGAAGTTGGGCAGCGTGAACTTGCACACAAAAAAGTTGTTAAAGCTACCAATGAACGGATAGATCAGATCCGTGCCCATCTGAAGGCGGCTCAAGACCGTCAGAAATCATACGATGATAAGCGTAGAAGGCCCATTGAATTCCAGGTAGGAGATTTTGTATTGTTAAAAGTCTCACCGTGGAAAGGTGTTATACGTTTTCGTAAGCGAGGAAAGTTAAGTCCACGCTTTATTGGACCATTTAAAATCATAGCTCGTGTTGGTGAAGTTGCTTATCGCCTAGAGCTACCTGAAGAGTTAAGTGGAATACATAACACGTTCCACGTTTCTTACTTACGAAAATGTTTAGCAGCTGAATCTGCATACGTACCACTGGAAGATATAGAAATTGATGACAAGTTGAATTATGTAGAAAAGCCAGTGGCAATACTTGACCGAAAAGTCAAGCAACTTAGAAATAAATCATTGAGCCAGGTGAAGGTTCAGTGGAAAAATAGAACCGGTTCTGAAATTACGTGGGAGTCAGAAAACGAAATGAGAAAGTATTATCCTTTCCTTTTTGAGGTTTAATCGGTTTCGGGGACGAAACCTTTGTAAGGAGGGGAGATTTGTAACAACCGGTTTTTAATAATGAATGTATTGTGAATAATTGTTAATCAAACGATTGTGGTTGTTGTGATTTGAAAATATGTGAGATTACGTCATCTATGACAAGAGCACATTTGGTCGTGCTTGAAATCCACGATGATTTAGCAATTTTAATTATTACAGGTTGATAGTAGGTGAAAAATGGCGTTAGTAGATCGCAAAGAAACATCCATCACCTAATGCTTATTCAAATAGATGACCAACCGATTTCATGTCGAGAATCATAACTCAGAAATGAAGAAAATGAGTGTAAGCGAAATCGCGAAACGAGGCTCCGATTTCAAGATACACTGAATCGAATATAGCAATAGATAAGAGGTCAAATATTTTGAACTCTTTAGGTCTTGAGATTATAACCATTGGAAAGAGCTCTAAAAATCGTGAACGTAGGCGAAAACCGTGCACAAAACGGAGTTCGTATGCTCCCGGAATCGCGAAAACAAGAAAAATCAAAAATTTGATAAAAACCCCCTGGGGAGGTACGCCCCACGTCATATGTCGGTTAAAAGTGTTTTAAACGATCAGAACGCATCGGGGAAGCAATTCTTATCATTTTCGATCCATTTTTGCTCCAGACGAACATACATCAACTTTTAAGCCTAAAACCTTCAATTTAAAGGTTTCTAATCATCTAGATCGCGCATAGGATCGTGTTTTCAAGTCCCGATCGTTGTTTTAACCGTAGAAATCCGTCAGAACAGGTAACGGTTCATTTTATCCTACTAGTTTAATATTGTGTGGATTAAACTTAGTTTTGATTGTAATACTATGATTATGGGTATTGATTATTGCTTAGTTGATAACTAGGGATTGTTAGAAACGAAGAACTTGATATTTTGATGGTGAAATCTTCGTTTTGAAGCCGGGATAATGTCCGGTTGTTATGAAACCCATATCATAGTGTGATAATTAGCAGGATGGGTTGAATATGATTTTAAATAAATTATGGATTATAATCCATCGATTAAATGATGATTTTGATGAATTGATGTTACCATTATCAATAGTTTTGATCTTAAAAATAAAAATTGAATAATAAAAATAATTAAAGATCGTAACTAATATAATGAACATCAATTATTTGATAAATTGCCTGGGAAGGCATGAAACATGATTAATTGTGATAATTGACTAAAACTTGCTAAACGTAGTAAGATAGAGTCAGTTATGTGATGAATTGACTTTGAGGAAGTTAAATCAGTCAAGTGTGTTGAACTTGATTGTATGTGCCATACGTGTTGAAACTAGTTGTATATATATATTTTGCAACTAGGTGGTGGTAGTGGAAGTCAAACCACTAGTCATAGAGCAGGAAAGGAGCCTGCAGTTGCTAATCCCTTATCTGATTAAGGTAAGTAATCCCACAACTATGACATCACATAATAAATATTGAATTTTGTTGTTGAATGAATTAATTATGACTCCACAATGGTGGATAGCCAGAGGTGCTGGCAATTGTCTTAAATGGAAGTACCATTGGGTTAACATCTTAAGACTTGAATTATATATGACTCCACAATGGTGGATAGCCAGAGGTGCTGGCAATTGTCTTAGATGGAAGTACCGGTGGGTGAACATCTTAAGACTTGAATTATATATGACTCCACAATGGTGGATAGCCAGAGGTGCTGGCAATTGTCTTAGATGGAAGTACCGGTGGGTGAACATCTTAAGACTTGAATTATATATGACTCCACAATGGTGGATAGCCAGAGGTGCTGACAATTGTCTTAGATGGAAGTACCGGTGGGTGAACATCTTAAGACTTGAATTATATATGACTCCACAATGGTGGATAGCCAGAGGTGCTGGCAATTGTCTTAGATGGAAGTACCGGTGGGTGAACATCTTAAGACTTGAATTATTTATGACTCCACAATGGTGGATAGCCAGAGGTGCTGGCAATTGGCTATGGTGGAAGCACAGGAATGTGAACCCCATAGTGTAATATTGATTAAACTATTGTCAGCAATAGTTGATGATTGGTAATGTGATTTTTTATATTGTGAGAGTCAATTCGAATAGAAATGACTCAGTTTGAATGTTGATTGTGAAAAATGTATTTTTACATTTTATTGTTGAGAAACCATTGGGGTTTACTTACTTAGTTCTTATGAACTAATGGGAATTATTGTGTGATGTTTGTAGGCCAAAAATGACGTACACGGCTGTAAGGATCGAGGTGGAGCAGGAATCGAACGAACAAACCTTGTAGCAAACGTGTGAAAGTTTGGTTTAAAACTTATTTATGTAAATAAGTATTGTAAAATGTGTGACACGTTTACGTTTGCGTTAAACTTTGTTTAATATTATTAAATAAAGAGGGTCAGACAAGGTTTTAAAATTGAAAAATTTGCTGGGACCAACTCTGATATTATTTTAAAATTGTTAAATAGTAACTGGGGGTTACAAAGCTGGTATCAGAGCATTGGTTTGAGGGATTCAAGTGTTGGAAACACACTTGAACTCAAATCTTATGCTCTTGATATGTGATTAAATGTTCGATTCAAGCCTCGATCATTAAGCCGAAGGTATGAGGTCAGTATTTATGTATTGAATTGTATATGTACACATTGTTGTGTGTATAAATTGTGTGAACCGAACTTCTCAATTATGAAATGAGATGATGAAATTAAGGGCACGAGTGTGTGATAAACATGTTATTATGCCTGGCCAGTATAATGAGATGCTTATGACATAACCGTTTCCTTAATTAAGTCAGATGTATCATGATTTTGAATATTAGGTAAGGTGATTATGTACTATATAAGTACAAGATTATTAAATATTGTGAATATATCAAATTGACTGTCTGATTATGTGATTTCAGCCACGAATGGCTGAGGAACATACCTCTGGTGTGAATAGCAGTGAGATGGTGGAACTCACTGAAACTCAAATAATGGTGAAGGAATTCACTACAAAAAAAGTGATTATTAGAGACTAAATAATTGGTGACTGATATATCAGTCTCGGATATATAGTGTTTAGGACTGAATTATCAGTCCTTATTTTATTAGGGACTGATTTTTTTGTTTGGTAAATTTTGGTGACTGATAATCAGTCCCTAATATCTTGAGTCCTATTTGCGACTGTAATTCAGTTGCCAATTTGTTTGCGCCAAAGAATTTTTTGGAAGTAAAATTATTAGCAACTGAATTTCACTCACAAATATGTATCATTTGTAATGAAGGATGGTGCAAATGTGCTGGATACCAATATTTTGTCTCCAATATAGTGGGAACTTATTAGGTACTGAATTTTAGTTCTTAAAATTTTAAAAATAAATAGAATTAGAGGCCAATATTAAGTTATAAATATAATATTGTTATAACAAGTGACCAATGGCTAGTTTATTACGCTAAATATACATATGATAAGTAGTATATATGGTTAGTGGTTTAGTGTTAAAAAAATTTCTTGAAAGTTACTAGGGACTAATATTTAGGGTTATTGATATCAGAAGAAATATTTAGTCTCTACGAGACACAGATTTTAGCATTTTAAGGTAAGATATTAAAGATTGAAAATCAATCCTCACAGTAATTATTTTGCAATTGTTTTGGAGTTGTTTTGTTGTTTCTAGGGATTAAATTGACCAAGATAACCAATAACAATGACTGCAAACTGTTGATGTTATGTTGGATTCTACAAGGGTAAAATAGAGATTAAAATCACTACAAAAATATGATATTTAGTGGCACACAATTTTAATGGCATTTAACTTTTATGGCACTAATATCTGGTATAGTGGCACTTTGTATGTGTCATATTTGATTGACTAGTACTTTTAGTGTCATATACCAGTTCTGCATAGAGGTGTTCAAGATATCCGAAACTCAAAAAATACGAAATTCGAATCGTATTCGAAACCCGAAAAAACTTATTCGAAATCTAATTCGGGTTATTCAGATTTTTTGGGTCGGATAATATGACTTTAGATTTGGTCGAATATACGAATAAACCTGGTTTATTCTGGATGTTCAGGTTATTCGGATGGAAGAGTCGCAATTTTTCGGGTTATTCGGGTTTTTCAATTTAGATAATATATTTTGAGTTTCGGTTTCAGATAAACCGAAAAAAGTTTTAAACATGAATAACTCGTTATCTGACCCAATAAACACCCTATTAATATGCATACAAATAATATTTTTAATGTCATTTTTAGTATATCACAACATCTCAACTTTTCACCATATAAACTTTTACTCAAAATTAAATAAAAACTTTCCCTCCATCTCAAAATGCGTTCTCAAATTACCTCCAATTCCCTCAGGTTCAAGTCTGCAAAAAAAGGGTAAAAAAAAGTTGTAGCCTAAAAGTGTAACCCTAATTCTTTCTCTTTGGCATCCTAGCAACAAGAACTTAGCAACCTGCCGTCGACTTACAGCACCACCACAGCCCTCCTTCAATCTCTATCTTCCCGGCCATCGTAGCACAACTCCGCGCAACCCTTCCATCAATCTAAGGTACGCACACAACACCAACTCAGCCCATCCATCATTCTACAATCGGCAACATCCCCATCATAGCCCTTCCATCGACGACATCACCAACACATCCCTTCCATCGATTTTCCTACCATTGAAAGGTACGAATTGCCACATATATTGTATTTATTTAATTATTGAATGAGTAGGGTAACTCCTAATCATGTTTTTTCCCACATATATTGTACTTCTACACTTGCTTTACTTGTGTTAGTTGCTCTGTATGCTAATAACGTTGGATTTTAGGGAAAATGGGTTTCATTTTGTTAGTTAGGATTCACATGATTACATAGTTGTTTGCTTTAGAAATTTGCTTAATATTTTGTTTATGTAATGCTAAAATGAGTAAGCATTTCCTGGTGCTACAATTTAATGATCTTGATTCTTGGAGCTATGACTAAAATGTTCAAATAATGCTAGGCAGTAGCAAAATCTTATTTTGTTGATGCGTGCAATGGGTGTGTAATCATGTGATCACTGTTAATAACCGACACATAATTTTTTCCAATAATAGTCTGTTTTTTACGATAACATAATTTGGGAGGTATTATGGAGTAAAAGGATGCATGGTGTGACTTACAACCCATTAACTTAAATTATATCAAGACGTGGATGAGCAAATGACTCAAAATTGCTACCTCTTGTAAGATTTACAGGCATTTATTTAATTTGCATATATATTCAAATTGAACCAGTTTTGAAATTAATATAAATTCTTTCTAAGTAAGAGAAATTGTCCTATAGTTTTTGAGAAGTTGCTGACAAATTGCATAAGGAAGCAACATTGAGTCAACTGAGCCCGTTTTAATCTAAAATTTAAAAAGTAATACTAGTTTCACAACCTCACAAATAACAAGGGTGAATTATTTGGAAATACTTTCCCGATCCAGAAGAAGCTTCTATACAATCCTCTACCTTTGAATTTTGAGTCTTTACTTGTAGTCTTTGTCCAAGATGATGACTAAATAAGCATCTTCTTCACTAGAATAATCTCCAACAGCTCCTGTAGTCTTCTGATCCAAATGTGCAGCCTCCAGATCAGCTTGATTTTCAGCAACATTTCCATAATTTTGATTTGCAGCAGCATTATTATCATTAGCAGTCCTGGTCTTCGCATGTACAACCTTCTTATTAATACCACCAGCTCCTTGTTCTTTATTAACATCATGTGCAGGCTCTTTTCCCTTAACATCAGCCTTCATTTGTGCAACCTGCTGTTCAACACCTAGATCCTTCAAATTTCCTACCTTTTCAACATAAGAAACATTAGTCTTATCATAAATAATAGCAACTGCATGCTTCATTCTTGTATACACTTGTTAAGGTAGAAGGTATGTGCTAATATATATATTTACAGTCTTAATTTCTTATTCATTCAAACGATACAAGTGAGATTAAAAATGGATCTTCCATAGCAAGGGAAAAAAATGGACAGCTTGCGAAAGTTAATTAAAGGCGCATTTATACGAAGCAAGCCTTATTGTTGATGAAATCGTGGCACAAGTTAACAACGAAAACAAAGAGAATCAAACTCAATTTAAAGAACTTGTTAAGCATTTGTTCAATCCGAAGTTTCAGGTAACAACGATGTGTAACTTTGATTTCTCATACAATATATAAATAATTATGCAATTAAATAAAAAATATTATCATGTATTAATTTACCATTTACTTGTCATTTATGTTGATTAACACAATTGATATGACCTCTAAAATTGCAGGCTACTAGACACTTTAAAATGGAAGCGATTTATGTTCTACTTAATCAGTGGAAAAAAATGAAGCTTTCATAGACTGAAGTAAGTAAAATGTTTTCGAAATGCTATCTTTTATGTTATGCGTGAACCATAATATGCATGAGTGCATTGTCATTTCTTGGTAAACTTGCATAACTTTTGAGACAAATAAATATTATTTAATTTAATTTATACATAGTTTTTCAGATTTGGAGAGTACAAATGCATGTGATTGAATTTCTAAAGTAGAATGTAAAGATGTAATGAAACGATCTATTGATTTCATGAGGCTCGCATACAGGTTGTGATTGTTTGTCTACACTGTTTGAGGTTGTGTTATTGAGTTGTTGTGATGTGTCCTTCACTCCAGGTATCTAATGTTTTCTTTTTTTCTTTTCTTAATTTGTTCAGCCTATTAGGTATAGGGAGCAGGTATCACGTTTACCTACTAGCCTTTGACTCTAAGTTAATCGACTGCTTCATGTTTCTTATCTTTTTTTAGGATATTAGCTCCAACAACATACATCTTCTTTACCTCTGCATTTCTAGTAATTGCATTCGGTGAAATCAAGAGCAGAATTATCTCAAGAAGAAGCCACAACAAGGAATGCCAATGCTGATTTTAAAAAGTAGGTTAATGAACTTAAGGAGTAACTCAAACTGAGCAAAGAAAAAGTGACATAATGTCAGATTTCTTGCTCACAAAATTTACTGATTTTGAGAGCATAATCTCCAAATACGCCAGTGACGATGCTCCCGGTTAAGATGGATTGTCTGGTAAAAGTTACAACACTAACATATGTTGAAATGTTGTTAGTTTTGTTTTTAGTAAACTAGTACTATTTAAAACTCTAGATTTGATCAACTTTTATCATGTTTATTTGTTATTCCTTTGATATTAATGCTTGAAATGGAGATATTGGAATGCAAGAAAAAAAATTATGAATGATATTGTGATTCTGATTAAATATTTATAACTATAAATCAATTGTATAACTTCCATTGGAACTACTTTTCAGTTTTTGTTATTCATTACGTCTTATTATTAACAAATCATTGGGGACTGATTTAAATTCTATCGGAAAATGTTTTTCAATATGTAAAATATTCATTGGAATAAAAGAAAATATTGAATACTAAAAAATAGTCTCAAACAAAAGCAACCAAGACTACTTTCGGGGACTGACAATAAATTTTATCCAATATTGATTATCAAATTCTAATAATCTATAGTAAAACCTAAAATAATATGCAATCGGGGAATGCTATTTAGTCTCTAAAAGAATGATATTAAGGACAATATTGACAATTTTAAAGGACTGATTTTTCAGTCCTTAAAACGAAATTTTAGTGATTTAAATACCATAATATTGGAGACTGATTCGCAGTTGCAGATGAAATGTATAGGGGACTAACTTGATGTGGTATCGAGGGACAAATTAAGGACTGAATTTTTGGGTATCGGATACTGATTGATGGTCCCTGTTGGTGCATCACAATGGGGACTGATTTTCAGTTACTAGGACCACTATCTAGTACTAGGTATCCGTCACTGATTTTTCAGTCCCTCATCAGTCTTTGATAACTATTAGCTACTAATTGCAAAGCATTGGGGACTGATTTTTCAGTCCTAAAAAACCTATTTTTTGTAGTGGAAGAGGTGGCAAAGGCTTTTGAAGCTGCTTTGCCCACATATATTGATGAAATTAAGTCCTCCTTAAAAGAGTTTCTTCACCAAGAGTTGTCTGAATTTGAAACTGGAGTGGAGAAGAAACAATCTTCCAAGACAACTACTTTTAAAGAATTTATGGCTTGTAAGCCAGCTGAGTTTAAGGGGGAGGTAGATCCCTTGATTAGCCAGCGTTGGATATCTGACATTGAAAGTACATTTGAAACTAGTCATTGTGACCCGACTGATGAGGTCATGTTTGCTGGCAATCAGTTAAAGGATCGTGCCAAAGATTGGTGGGAGTTGTTGAGGAAGGAAAAAGGCAGAGATGGAATAAAAGGGCTGACGTGGGCCCAGTTTAAAGAACTTTTCTTGAAGCGGTTTTGTCCTCAAGCCGCTATTGATCGTATTACTGAGGAGTTTCTGCATTTACAGCAGAAAGATGAAAGTGTTGATACCATCACTGCTATTTTCTTCGATAAAGCTAAATTTTGTCCAGATCTTCTTCAGACTGAAAGGATGTAGATAAACCGGTATCATACTATGTTGAACACAAAGTACCGGGAATTTCTCACGCCTTCTAAGTGTGAGACACTTAATGAGTTGATTAATTGTGCTCGGGAACGAGAATTGGAATTGAAACGACAAGAAGATAGAGGAGATAAACGAAAGGCTGAAACAGAAACAGGTTCGTCTAAAAAGGCAAGGTTTGCTAAATTGTTTAAAAAGCCTGTTTTTACTAAACCTTGTCCCAATTGTGGGAGGATGCACGCGGGGGAATGTCGTGCTAGTCCTGTTGTCTGTTACAAATGTGGGAAGCCGGGACATTTGGCAACCCAGTGCATGAGCTCTCCTAGTATGTGCTATCATTGTTATAAGCCTGGACATAGGAGGAGTGATGTGGCAGTTGCGTACGAAGAATTCGGCATTAATGACGTAAGCACATTTGATCGTGTTTGAAATCCACGAGGAATTAACAACTTTTGTTAGTGGGGATTGTTAGAACGTGAAAAATGATGAACGTGGGCGAAAACCGCACGCAAAACGGAGTTCGTATGCCCCCGGAATCGCGAAACGAAGTTTAAAATCAAAAATGGGATGAAAATCGGGTCAGGCGGTACGCCTGGCGTGGGTGCACCAACCCAGGCGTTACGCCCCATGTCCTATGTCGGCAAAATTTTTTAAAATGGATCAGATTGCGTAGAAGCTTGTAGAATATCACCATTTTCGACCCTGCTTTGTTCTTAGACGCAAAACCAACTCCATAACACTTCCAAACTTCAAATCTAAGCTCATCAAACATCTGGATCATCCCACGGATCGTATATACAAGTTCCGATCGTAGTTTTACCCGCAGGAATCCGTCAGATCAGGTAATGATCCGTTTTAACCTTCTAGTTTGATTTTGATTGATTAGATCTTGATTTTGAACGTAATGAAATAGTTAGGATTGTTGATTATTGCCTAGATGATGGCTAGGATTGATTATAAACGAAGAACACGAAGTTCTAACGGTTAAATCCTTGTTTTGATCCGTTGTGATGCCCGGTTTGCATGAAATCATACCTATGATTATAATGGTTTAAACCATTTGATTATGACAATGTAGGTGATTAGTTTGATTAATCTTTGAAATGCAAAGGTTAAATCCAAGTGTTTCAAACTAATCATAATCATTAACATACTCATTGGAATGATTATCTGATGTTTATGATAACAGTCAGATTAGTATGTTAAATCTGGTTATTTCACCTATTATGGTGCTACATTGTGATATTTCATGATATTGGGTAATCAATAACAAGGATTAATCATTTCTAAGCCATTAAATCATCTAAAAATTTTCTTAATATTATAATCAACAATATTAACTATTTGATTAATCCGAGATTATTTAGATTAATCTAGAGTGTCATCAACTTTGTGTTAGGAACCTAATGCAATGTAGGTTCCTACATTATCATACATTGTATGATATAACCTTAAATTGGTTAATGATATAATTAATATCGAGTTGATGATTTATTAAGCAATGTCTTTGACATTGAACGTTCAGAAAGATCTAATCAGTAAACTAGAACAAAAATAACTTATTAAATATAATTAAATGCAGAATCATCTCTTTGTTGTTAGATTGGAGAGATTTTGCTACCTTATATCATCAGGTGAGTTTCGTACCACCCCTGTTCTTTTAATGTTTTATAAACATCGGGGTATAACTGCTAAACTTTTCTTGATCATATGATATGTGTCACTGTTATCTGCGTGATTTCATGTGATTAACTGAATTTGTGGATTTCATGGGATTGTTGCCGTTAGTATCTCTATCATGATATCAAAGTCCTCATTCTTGAACTGTATCTAGTGAACCCATGTGTGGCCGAGCAGAAAACATTGATAGTACTATCGGTTGACACCCCATTCACTGGGAGGATTGCATCTCCCCTGGTGTGAATGTTTGTTATCTGTTTCCTGAACTTCTTAATGGTGTGATAGACATTAAGATAATGAGGCAATAAGATATGTACCGACGGGTAATATCGAGAACTGAACATATCGTCCGAAAGGAACTAGATACGGGTCCCATGGTTATCCGGAACTGTGAACATGTATTTGAACTTAACTGTCATATCATATGATTTAACTAAACTGTATGAACTCACCAGCTTTGTGCTGATGTTTTCGAAACTAAAACTTTTGCAGGCAATCAAGGACAACGGTGAGGATGCACTCACAGCACTAGCAATAACTGTAATTAAATAAATTGTAATATGTATAAACTGTAATAATATTTGTAACCACGAACCTTGTAATGTAAGTTTTACTTTTCGTAATCTGTGTGCTATGATGATACCGGATCAAGTAAGTCACCCCTCATGCTCTGAGACATCACCACTATGCTTCCGCTACCCTTTTGATGACATCATTCTCAGGTGACGAGAGGTGGGGGTGTGACAGGGTGGTATCAGAGCCACAGGTTATAGAGAATTAGGTTGACTTAGAGACCTAGACTATAACCATAGGTTCGTATAGAGCACTGAATACAACGAACGAACAAAACTTGTGTTGATTTAAGTTAGGATAATCGAGTGATCCAGGTTTCAGTTATGAGTGGCCAGCATAACTGAAATTTGTAATACTTGTGCATTCTAGTTTAAGTCAATCCAAGCTGAACTATAACAATTCTAAAGACTAATAGTTGCTTTGAGATAGGAAGAGATATCATATCATGTTTGTATTGAATATTATTATTCAATGTTTATTTCATGATACTGATCTAGAACTTTGTTTATTCAGCAATGGCGAACCCGGGAGAAAACTATATTTACCAGAGATTCCCTTACATCATCCTTGACGACACACCCAGTGACAGCTCGGGATCGAGCTCGGGTGCAGTACCATCTCATGCGTCTTCTGTATCATCTCAGGTGGGACCACAGCTACCAGCTACACCACCCGGATCTCCTTTTGTACCACCACTACCGCCCGGATCTCCGTTCATACCACCACCACCACCGGGATCCCCACCGGTGCACAGTCCACCCCACTCACCGCTGGCCGACGCTTCGGCCATGAGGAGGCAGAGCTCCTCACCACACAGAGCCCCGGCATGGGACGGGCTCAGGCGTATGCGGGGCCAGGCCCGCAAGACTACGGGACTACCTCCACGACGCCCTATGGCTCCACGGGACGAGCCAGCACCAGTACACGAGGTGGGAGAATCCTCCCACCAGGCTGAGCTTCGGGCTCAGGTACAGCAGGTATCTCAGGACCTGCTGGGCCTCCGACAGGATCTGCAGCAGCACCATGCCACGATGGAGGACACCCGTAACACGGTGTTGGAGATTCTCACGTCTCACCTGGCTCTTATGGAGCATGTGACTACTCAGGGTGCGGACACCCTAGCCTGGAGGGCGACCATTGAGGATCGCCTTCGGAGGACCTGGTGGAGGGAGATGATTGCTGCATGTAAGCAGCAGGTGGCAGCCTTTGGGGAAAGGCTGCAGGGACTGATCTGGATGCTCGGTACGCTGAGCACCGAGGCTAGACTTATCTGGTTAGCTATAGTACTTGCTACTATAGCTATAGTGCTAGCCTGTTTACCGTATTTCTTACGGTAAGTCAGATCAGTTGACCCACATTTTTGGGATTTTCATTGTACATCTCATAGACGGATAGGTTGTTTGTATGAATGTATTATGAGGGCACTCTTTGTATCATAAACTTTATGGTTCTATAATAACAGTGTTGTTTTAATCAAACGTTTGTTTCTGTATATCTGTTGTATGTTATGTGAACACTATATCTATATCAGTATGAGAACGTATCTATGAACATATCAGTATGAGAACGTATCTATGAACATATCAGTATGAGAACGTATCTATGAACATATCAGTATGAGAACGTATCTATGAACACATCAGTATGAGAACGTATCTATGAACATATCAGTATGAGAACGTATCTATGAACATATCAGTATGAGAACGTATCTATGAACATATCAGTATGAGAACGTATCTGTGAACATATCAGTATGAGAACGTATCTATGAACATATCAGTATGAGAACGTATCTATGAACATATCAGTATGAGAACGTATCTATGAACATATCAGTATGGGAACGTATCTAACTGAAAACATATTGCGCTGATATACAGTACGAGAGCCATACTGTATGCGAATATGTCGAACTAAAAATATATATATGTGCGAAAATACAGTACGAGAGCAATACTGTATGCAAATATATCTAACTAAAAATATATTGCGCTGATATACAGTACGAGAGCCATACTGTATGCGAATATATTTAACTAAAAACATATATTGCGCGAAAATACAGTACGAGAGCCATACTGTATGCGAATATATTAACTAAAAGTACAGTACGAGAGCCATACTGTACGAGAACATATCTAACGAGAACATATCAGTAACTAAAGTATAGTACGAGAGCCATACTATACGAGAACATATCTGTAACCAAAGTACAGTACGAGAGCCATACTGTACGAGAACATATCTGAACGAGAACGTATCTGTAATGTGAACGAGAACATATCTAATGAGAACATATCTGTAATTAAAGTACAGTACGAGAGCCATACTGTACGAGAACACATGAACATATCTGTTGTTGTGTGAGAACATATCTAGTACATGAACTGAGAACATATCCTAGTCCTGTATGAACATATCTCTAAAAAACATGTATTGCGAGGCAATGAGTTGGGTTATACTCTACACATGTTTTGAAATAACAGGACTAATATAACTACGAATATCTGAATGACTAGTGTGAACTGAGAACGTATCTGGATCTTTTCAATGTAGTTATACTTGAATACTTGAATGATCACATTTCAACATGAAATTGTCAGCATGTCTGAACATGGTTGAGTTATGTGATTAAAAAGGGTTATATCTTTAATATTCTTGAACTGACCTGAGTTTGTCTGCATGTGAGCAGAACTATGGCTCCGAAAAGAGGTCGTCCAGCTAAGAAAGCTACCGAGAATATTACTTCCCCTGAACCGAATCCAGTTCCACCACCTGTTTCTGAAACAAATACCGTTCCTCTGGTGAACCAGGACCCAAACCCGACACCAACGGCAGCTCCTAGTGGGTCGGTATTGAATGAAGCAGCTATAGCCCGAATCGTAAAGGAACAGCTATCGGCTGCTGGCATTGTAATACCACCACAGCCACATGTCACTTCTGGGTCTGGTCATGTGGAACATAATGCCACAGGTGGACACGTTGAAACTGTTCATACCACAGGCACAACTACTACTGCTCCTGATCCACCACGACAGGGATGTACGTATAAATACTTTGCTTCCTGTAACCCACCTACTTTCACAGGTAGGGAAGGAGCGGCTGGACTCCTTAGGTGGATCGAGGAGATGGAAACAAAACTGAAAATCAGCCAGTGTCTGGAGGAGCATAAGGTGTCTTATGCTGCCTGTTCTTTGAAAGAATCAGCTCTTACCTGGTGGAATACCCAGGCTAAAACTTTGGGTTCTGTGACAGTTGATTCTATGGGCTGGAATGAATTCAAAACTCTGATTATGTCAGAGTACTGCCCAATCACTGAAATCCAAAAACTTCAGGAGGAATTCTGGAGTCACTCAATGGTCGGTGCTGATTCTTTAGCCTACACCGATCGTTTTCATGAACTTACTTGTCTACTTCCCAATATGTTTCCAACTGAGGCAGCATTGATTGAGAAGTATATCAAAGGGTTGGTTCCCCAGATTCGGGGAAATGTAACTGCTGCTGAACCCACAACCCTCAAAAGAACCATTCTGTTGACCACCAAGCTTACCGATGAGGCGGTAAGAAGTGGTACATTGATCTCAAAATCTCAGACGGCCGTGGGCCGTAGTGAAGCTGGTACCTCGAACGTTTCTAAAGGTACCAAACGTAAATGGTTTGGCAAGTCCAAGACCAAAGCTCCAGCTGAAACCAGTCAGAACAAACCAACCGTGAAAAACTATGGAGCGGCGGTACCGGAGAGGAAAGTTTACACTGGGCCGGCGCCCAAATGTGATAGGTGTCCCTACCATCACACAGGACCATGTCCTGTTTGTGCAAAATGTAATCGGGTAGGACACTATGCTAAATACTGCAACTTTCCTGCTCGTCAACCAAACCAAGCTCCACGACCCACTGCTCAAACGAACCGGTCATGTTACACTTGTGGAAGCCCTGATCACCTCATGCGCAATTGTCCAACCAATAACACCAATCCAGGGAATCAAGCTAGGGGCAGAGCTTTTCAGATTGGTGCAGCCGAGGCAAGACATGATGCAAACATTGTCACTGGTACGTTTCTTCTCAATAATCTTTATGCATCAGTTTTATTTGACACAGGAGCAGATAAGAGTTTTATTTCTCCTGAATTTGCATCATTACTTTCATTGCCTACGGTAGAACTAGAAACTCCTTATGTCATTGAACTTGCAAACGGCAAGATGATCAAAACTAGCAGTGTTATTCAAGGATGTTCCTTGAATCTGAATGATCACCTTTTCTGTATCGACTTACTTCCTATTGAGCTTGGTAGCTTTGATGTCGTGGTAGGCATGAATTGGCTTTCTGATAACCAAGCGGAAGTTGTATGTCAAACTAAGGTGATCCGTATTCCATTACCTAACGGTAATACACTGGTAGTTCAAGGAGAACGAGCCGGTAGAAAACTTGGTCTCATATCTTGTATGCGGGCTCAGAAATTTTTAAGGAAAGGCTGTTATGCTTTCCTGGCACACGTGACCGAGCACAATTCTTCACCTACACGTATCACTGATATCCCAGTAGTCAAAGATTTTCCTGAAGTTTTTCCTGAAGATATATCAGGATTACCCCCAACAAGACAGGTTGAATTTCGTATTGACTTGATTCCTGGCGCTGCACCTGTTGCTAAAGCCCCGTATCGGCTTGCGCCATCTGAAATGCAAGAACTTTCAGGTCAATTACAGGAACTTCTTGATAAAGGTTTCATTCGACCCAGTTTTTCACCCTGGGGAGCACCAATTCTTTTTGTGAAAAAGAAAGATGGATCATTCAGGATGTGTATCGACTACAGGGAACTCAATAAACTGACAATCAAGAACCGTTATCCATTACCTCGTATTGATGATCTGTTTGATCAGTTGCAAGGTGCTACATATTTCTCAAAAATTGATTTGAGGTCCGGATATCATCAGTTGCGAATCCATGACAATGATGTTCCAAAAACTGCTTTCCGAACCCGGTACGGACATTACGAGTTTTTAGTAATGCCGTTTGGTTTAACCAATGCACCTGCAGTTTTTATGGATCTGATGAACCGAGTATGTAGACCTTATCTGGATAAGTTTGTGATTGTATTTATTGATGATATTCTCATTTATTCCCGGAACCAGCAGGAACATGCCCAACATCTGAAACTCATCTTAGAACTTCTAGCACGTGAACAGCTATATGCCAAATTTTCCAAGTGTGAATTTTGGTTACGAGAAGTTCAGTTTCTGGGGCATGTTGTGAATGAGAATGGTATTCAAGTGGATCCCAGTAAGATCAAAGCGGTAGAACAATGGGAGACACCCCGAACCCCGACTGAAATACGTCAATTCTTGGGGTTGGCAGGTTATTATCGTCGATTTATCAAGAACTTTTCAAAAATCGCTCTGCCACTTACCACTTTGACTCAGAAGAACCAACCGTTTATATGGGGTTCCCAACAGGAGGAGGCTTTCCAACTGTTGAAACATAAACTCTGCAATGCACCTATCTTAGCACTACCGGAAGGTACAGATAACTTCACGGTTTATTGTGATGCTTCCCGTCAGGGACTTGGGTGTGTTTTAATGCAGAACGATAAGGTGATTGCTTACGCTTCTCGGCAGTTGAAAGTACACGAGAAGAACTATACCACTCATGATCTAGAACTTGGTGCAGTTGTGTTTGCACTCAAGATTTGGAGACATTATCTGTACGGAACCAAGTGTATTGTGTACACGGATCACAAAAGTCTCCAACATATTCTAGATCAGAAAATGTTGAACATGCGACAAAGGCGATGGGTTGAACTCTTGAACGATTATGATTGTGAAATCCGTTATCACCCAGGCAAGGCAAATGTTGTGGCCGATGCCTTGAGTCGCAAGGAACGGATCAAACCCCTACGTGTGAGAGCGTTAGGTTTGACTATCCAAACTAGTCTAATTCCTCAGATTAGAAATGCTCAGCAACAAGCTTTACAAACAACGAATTATTCTGCTGAGGGACTAAGAGGATTAGATAAGAAACTCGATACTAAGGTTGATGGACTGTTGTATTTCAAAGACCGAATGTGGATTCCTTTATTCGGTAACTCTCGAACTATTATCTTGGATGAGGCGCACAAATCCAGGTATTCTATTCATCCAGGTGCCGATAAAATGTATAAAGATCTTAGAGATTTTTACTGGTGGCCTGGGATGAAGAGAAACGTATTAGAATACGTGGACCGATGTTTAACGTGTCTTAAAGTGAAGGCTGAACATCAACGACCTTCTGGGTTACTCCAACAACCTGAGATTCCCATGTGGAAATGGGATCAGATCTCTATGGATTTCATTACAAAACTACCCAGAACGTCACGTAACCATGACTCGATATGGGTTATCGTTGATCGCCTTACTAAATCTGCACATTTCTTACCCATCCGAGAAGATTATTCTATGGATCGACTGGCTAAACTCTATGTTAATGAGATTGTATCTCGACATGGAGTACCGATCTCTATCATTTCTGACAGAGATAGTCGATTTATGTCACGATTTTGGCAAACTCTTCAGAATGCTCTGGGCACGCAAATCAATATGAGCACAACTTATCATCCACAAACGGATGGGCAAACGGAGCGAACAAATCAAACGTTAGAAGACATGCTCAGAAGCTGTGTGATTGATTTTGGAGGTAGCTGGGATATTCATCTTCCACTTGTGGAATTCTCGTACAATAACAGCTACCATACCAGCATACAATGCGCTCCATTCGAGGCACTGTATGGGCGCAAGTGCAGATCTCCTATTTGCTGGTCGGAAATAGGAGAAAATCAAATCATTGGCCCAGAATTCATCCAAGAAACCACTGACAAGATCGCACTGATTCAAGAACGAATTAAAGCTGCTCGCGATCGTCAAAAGAGTTATGCTGATAACCGTCGTAGACCACTAGAATTCCAAGTTGGTGATCGTGTAATGTTGAAAGTATCACCCTGGAAGGGCATTTTCAGATTTGGTAAACGAGGTAAACTCTCACCGAGGTTTGTAGGGCCATTTAAAATTCTTGAACGAATTGGATCTGTAGCCTACAGACTCGAATTACCTCTGGAACTCAGTAACATTCATGACGTTTTTCACATATCAAATCTGAAAAAGTGTTTAAACGATGAATCTTTGATCGTACCTCTCGAAGAACTTCAGATCGATGATAAACTTCAGTTTACCGAAGAACCGGTAGAAGTAATGGATCGAGAAGTTAAGGTACTCAAACGCAGTCGTATACCAATCGTTAAAGTTCGCTGGAACTCTCAACGAGGACCTGAATATACCTGGGAACGTGAAGATCAGATGAAAGCCAAATATCCTCACTTGTTCTCATAAACAATTGTCGACAGATAAGTCTTCACTAAATTTCGGGACGAAATTTCTCTAACAGGAGGAGACTGTGGCAGTTGCGTACGAAGAATTCGGCATTAATGACGTAAGCACATTTGATCGTGTTTGAAATCCACGAGGAATTAACAACTTTGTTAATGGGGATTGTTAGAACGTGAAAAATGATGAACGTGGGCGAAAACCGCACGCAAAACGGAGTTCGTATGCCCCGGAATCGCGAAACGAAGTTTAAAATCAAAAATGGGATGAAAATCGGGTCAGGCGGTACGCCTGGCGTGGGTGCACCAACCCAGGCGTTACGCCCCATGTCCTATGTCGGCAAAATTTTTAAAATGGATCAGATTGCGTAGAAGCTTGTAGAATATCACCATTTTCGACCCTGCTTTGTTCTTAGACGCAAAACCAACTCCATAACACTTCCAAACTTCAAATCTAAGCTCCTCAAACATCTGGATCATCCCACGGATCGTATATACAAGTCCCGATCGTAGTTTTACCCGCAGGAATCCGTCAGATCAGGTAATGATCCGTTTTAACCTTCTAGTTTGATTTTGATTGATTAGATCTTGATTTTGAACGTAATGAAATAGTTAGGATTGTTGATTATTGCCTAGATGATGGCTAGGATTGATTATAAACGAAGAACACGAAGTTCTAACGGTTAAATCCTTGTTTTGATCCGTTGTGATGCCCGGTTTGCATGAAATCATACCTATGATTATAATGGTTTAAACCATTTGATTATGACAATGTAGGTGATTAGTTTGATTAATCTTTGAAATGCAAAGGTTAAATCCAAGTGTTTCAAACTAATCATAATCATTAACATACTCATTGGAATGATTATCTGATGTTTATGATAACAGTCAGATTAGTATGTTAAATCTGGTTATTTCACCTATTATGGTGCTACATTGTGATATTTCATGATATTGGGTAATCAATAACAAGGATTAATCATTTCTAAGCCCTTAAATCATCTAAAAATTTTCTTAATATTATAATCAACAATATTAACTATTTGATTAATCCGAGATTATTTAGATTAATCTAGAGTGTCATCAACTTTGTGTTAGGAACCTAATGCAATGTAGGTTCCTACATTATCATACATTGTATGATATAACCTTAAATTGGTTAATGATATAATTAATATCGAGTTGATGATTTATTAAGCAATGTCTTTGACATTGAACGTTCAGAAATATCTAATCAGTAAACTAGAACAAAAATAACTTATTAAATATAATTAAATGCAGAATCATCTCTTTGTTGTTAGATTGGAGAGATTTTGCTACCTTATATCATCAGGTGAGTTTCGTACCACCCCTGTTCTTTTAATGTTGTATAAACATCGGGGTATAACTGCTAAACTTTTCTTGATCATATGATATGTGTCACTGTTATCTGCGTGATTTCATGTGATTAACTGAATTTGTGGATTTCATGGGATTGTTGCCGTTAGTATCTCTATCATGATATCAAAGTCCTCATTCTTGAACTGTATCTAGTGAACCCATGTGTGGCCGAGCAGAAAACATTGATAGTACTATCGGTTGACACCCCATTCACTGGGAGGATTGCATCTCCCCTGGTGTGAATGTTTGTTATCTGTTTCCTGAACTTCTTAATGGTGTGATAGACATTAAGATAATGAGGCAATAAGATATGTACCGACGGGTAATATCGAGAACTGAACATATCGTCCGAAAGGAACTAGATACGGGTCCCATGGTTATCCGGAACTGTGAACATGTATTTGAACTTAACTGTCATATCATATGATTTAACTAAACTGTATGAACTCACCAGCTTTGTGCTGATGTTTTCGAAACTAAAACTTTTGCAGGCAATCAAGGACAACGGTGAGGATGCACTCACAGCACTAGCAATAACTGTAATTAAATAAATTGTAATATGTATAAACTGTAATAATATTTGTAACCACGAACCTTGTAATGTAACTTTTACTTTTCGTAATCTGTGTGCTATGATGATACCGGATCAAGTAAGTCACCCCTCATGCTCTGAGACATCACCACTATGCTTCCGCTACCCTTTTGATGACATCATTCTCAGGTGACGAGAGGTGGGGGTGTGACAAGTGAGTGCCCTGAACTTAAGAGGGCAGCACCGATTAGTGATAATAGCCGATCGTTTAAATCTCAAGGCTCGGGAAAGAAACCGGAAGCGCCCAAACCAAAAGGGAGAGCTTTCCAGATTTCTGCAGAGGAGGCTAAAGTCACGTCTGATGTGGTGACAGGTACCTTCTTTGTTAATTCAATACCTGCTTATGTGTTATTTGATTCTGGAGCCAATCGATCTTTTGTGTCTATAAAATTTGTGCATCATCCATCTTTTGTCTTAGAAAAGTTGCCTGTACCATTAGAAGTAGAGGTTGCTGATTCTAAGAGTTTTCTTGTGTTTGATATTTATCGAAACTGTAAGCTTACGATCAATAAAGAGGATTATGTTGTTGATTTAATACCCATGGTATTGGGGGAGTTTGATGTTGTTATTGGAATGGATTGGCTATCTTCTTATAAAGCCAATATTCTTTGCAATCGCAAAGTTATACAATTGATAACCCCGAGTGGTTATGAATTATCCATTCAAGGAGAAAAACGTGGAGGGGTTGTTTTGTGTTCTTTAGTCAAAGCCATGAAGTATATGAATCATGGGGGCCAATCCTTCTTAGCTTATGTCATTGATGCTGAGAAAACAGTAAAGTGTTTGGAGGATGTCCCAATTGTTAGGGATTTTCCTGACGTTTTTCCGGATGACTTACCGGGAATCCCCTCTGATAGAGATGTTGAGTTTAGAATCGATCTTATTCCAGGAGCCAAGCCTATAGCAAAAGCTCCTTATCGTTTAGCACCGTCTGAATTGCAGGAGTTGATGACTCAATTGCAGGATCTTCTCGATAAAGGTTTTATTCGTCCAAGCATCTCGCCTTGGGGTGCTCCAGTTCTTTTTGTTAAAAAGAAGGACGGAAGTTTTCGTATGTGTATTGATTATCGAGAACTTAATAAAGTGACGGTGAAAAACAAATATCCTTTGCCTCGGATCGATGATCTTTTTTATCAGTTACAAGGGGCTTCTTGGTTCTCTAAAATTGACCTTCGGTCGGGTTATCATCAAATTAAAGTTAGGAAAGAAGATATTCCTAAAACAGCGTTTCGAACCTGATACGGTCATTATGAATTTCTTGTCATGTCTTTTGGGCTGACTAATGCACCGGCAGCATTCATGGACCTGATGAATCGGGTGTGTCGTCCCATGTTGGATCGATCTGTTATCGTTTTTATTGATGATATTCTTGTTTATTCCAAAAATGAAGGTGATCACGCTTGTCACTTACGGGAGGTACTTGAAACTCTCCGTAGAGAGAAGTTATATGCCAAATTTTCTAAATGTGCCTTCTGGTTGCATGAAGTCCAATTTCTTGGACATGTGATAAATGCGGATGGCATTCTTGTTGATCCTTCTAAAATTCAAGCGGTAACTAATTGGAGTCTACCCAAACATCCAACTGATGTCAGAAGTTTTCTTGGCTTAGCTGGTTATTACCGTAGATTTATTCAAGACTTTGCCAAGATTGCTTCATCTCTAACCAAACTTACAAGAAAGAATGTTAAGTTTGTGTGGGGTGATGATCAAGAGAAAGCATTCCAAGAGTTAAAGTCAAAATTAACTCAGGCACCGGTGTTAACATTACCGGATGGCCCTGATGATTTTGTGGTATATTCGGATGCTTCTTATCTTGGTTTGGGTTGTGTTCTTATGCAACGAGGCAAGGTGATTGCTTATGCCTCGAGACAACTGAAAACCCATGAAATCAATTATCCTATTCATGATTTAGAACTTGCAGCAGTCGTATTTGCCTTAAAAATTTGGAGGCATTATTTGTACGGTGTAAAGTGTACTATTTATACCGATCATAAGAGCTTGAAATATTTCTTTACTCAGAAGGAATTGAATATGAGGCAAAGACGATGGCTGGAATTACTCAAGGACTATGATTGTGAAATCCTTTATCATCCTGGTAAAGCAAATGTGGTGGCGGATGCCTTGAGTAGAAAAGAAGAGTGTGAACCAATCAAAGTGAAAGCTATGCAGCTTGTGATTACTTCAGGGCTAATTGAGCAGATCAAGGAAGCCCAGACGGAAGCCTTAAAGGAAGAAAATTGGAAACGTGACAGGATTAAAGGGCAAGCTCATAATCTTGATGAAGATAGTCGTGGTTTAAAGACTAGGTGGGGTCGAGTGTGGATACCTCCCACTTGTCCACTTAAATCTGCATTGTTGGAAGAAGCGCACAAATCGAAGTACTCAATTCATCCTGGGGCTACTAAAATGTATCGTGACCTTCTGGTAAACTATTGGTGGCCAGGTATGAAACGAGATATTGTTAAACATGTAGCGAAATGTTTGACTTGTATGCAGGTAAAAGCAAAGCACCAGAAACCTTATGGTAAGTTGCAACCATTAGAAATTCCAATGTGAAAATGGGAACATATCACAATGGACTTAATTACTAAATTTCCTAAAACAAGGAAGGGATGTGATACGATTTGGGTCATTGTGGATAGGTTGACTAAGAGTGCTCATTTCTTGCCCATTCGTGAGACCTATTCTTCTGATAAAATGGCAGAGATATATGTACGAGAAATTGTGTCTCGTCATGGTGTGCCTGTAACCATTATCTCTGATCGTGATACTCGATTTACTTCTCGATTTTGGAGAAATTTTCAGGAAGAATTAGGAACAAGACTGTTGTTAAGCACTGCGTATCATCCTCAGACTGATGGACAAAGTGAAAGAACCATTCAGACCTTGGAGGATATGTTACGGGCGTGCATTATTGACTTTGGGGGTAGTTGGGATGATTACCTACCTTTGGCAGAATTCTCGTATAATAATAGTTATCATTCCAGCATTGGAATGCCTCCTTATGAGATGCTATATGGGAGGAAATGTCGAACTCCCGTTTGTTGGGGAGAAGTTGGGCAGCGTGAACTTGCACACAAAAAAGTTGTTAAAGCTACCAATGAACGGATAGATCAGATCCGTGCCCATCTGAAGGCGGCTCAAGACCGTCAGAAATCATACGATGATAAGCGTAGAAGGCCCATTGAATTCCAGGTAGGAGATTTTGTATTGTTAAAAGTCTCACCGTGGAAAGGTGTTATACGTTTTCGTAAGCGAGGAAAGTTAAGTCCACGCTTTATTGGACCATTTAAAATCATAGCTCGTGTTGGTGAAGTTGCTTATCGCCTAGAGCTACCTGAAGAGTTAAGTGGAATACATAACACGTTCCACGTTTCTTACTTACGAAAATGTTTAGCAGCTGAATCTGCATACGTACCACTGGAAGATATAGAAATTGATGACAAGTTGAATTATGTAGAAAAGCCAGTGGCAATACTTGACCGAAAAGTCAAGCAACTTAGAAATAAATCATTGAGCCAGGTGAAGGTTCAGTGGAAAAATAGAACCGGTTCTGAAATTACGTGGGAGTCAGAAAACGAAATGAGAAAGTATTATCCTTTCCTTTTTGAGGTTTAATCGGTTTCGGGGACGAAACCTTTGTAAGGAGGGGAGATTTGTAACAACCGGTTTTTAATAATGAATGTATTGTGAATAATTGTTAATCAAACGATTGTGGTTGTTGTGATTTGAAAATATGTGAGATTACGTCATCTATGACAAGAGCACATTTGGTCGTGCTTGAAATCCACGATGATTTAGCAATTTTAATTATTACAGGTTGATAGTAGGTGAAAAATGGCGTTAGTAGATCGCAAAGAAACATCCATCACCTAATGCTTATTCAAATAGATGACCAACCGATTTCATGTCGAGAATCATAACTCAGAAATGAAGAAAATGAGTGTAAGCGAAATCGCGAAACGAGGCTCCGATTTCAAGATACACTGAATCGAATATAGCAATAGATAAGAGGTCAAATATTTTGAACTCTTTAGGTCTTGAGATTATAACCATTGGAAAGAGCTCTAAAAATCGTGAACGTAGGCGAAAACCGTGCACAAAACGGAGTTCGTATACTCCCGGAATCGCGAAAACAAGAAAAATCAAAAATTTGATAAAAACCCCCTGGGGAGGTACGCCCCACGTCATATGTCGGTTAAAAGTGTTTTAAACGATCAGAACGCATCGGGGAAGCAATTCTTATCATTTTCGATCCATTTTTGCTCCAGACGAACATACATCAACTTTTAAGCCTAAAACCTTCAATTTAAAGGTTTCTAATCATCCAGATCGCGCATAGGATCGTGTTTTCAAGTCCCGATCGTTGTTTTAACCGTAGAAATCCGTCAGAACAGGTAACGGTTCATTTTATCCTACTAGTTTAATATTGTGTGGATTAAACTTAGTTTTGATTGTAATACTATAATTATGGGTATTGATTATTGCTTAGTTGATAACTAGGGATTGTTAGAAACGAAGAACTTGATATTAGCAGGATGGGTTGAATATGATTTTAAATAAATTATGGATTATAATCCATCGATTAAATGATGATTTTGATGAATTGATGTTACCATTATCAATAGTTTTGATCTTAAAAATAAAAATTGAATAATAAAAATAATTAAAGATCGTAACTAATATAATGAACATCAATTATTTGATAAATTGCCTGGGAAGGCATGAAACATGATTAATTGTGATAATTGACTAAAACTTGCTAAACGTAGTAAGATAGAGTCAGTTATGTGATGAATTGACTTTGAGGAAGTTAAATCAGTCAAGTGTGTTGAACTTGATTGTATGTGCCATACGTGTTGAAACTAGTTGTATATATATATTTTGCAACTAGGTGGTGGTAGTGGAAGTCAAACCACTAGTCATAGAGCAGGAAAGGAGCCTGCAGTTGCTAATCCCTTATCTGATTAAGGTAAGTAATCCCACAACTATGACATCACATAATAAATATTGAATTTTGTTGTTGAATGAATTAATTATGACTCCACAATGGTGGATAGCCAGAGGTGCTGGCAATTGTCTTAGATGGAAGTACCAGTGGATTAACATCTTAAGACTTGAATTATATATGACTCCACAATGGTGGATAGCCAGAGGTGCTGGCAATTGTCTTAGATGGAAGTACCGGTGGGTGAACATCTTAAGACTTGAATTATATATGACTCCACAATGGTGGATAGCCAGAGGTGCTGGCAATTGTCTTAGATGGAAGTACCGGTGGGTGAACATCTTAAGACTTGAATTATATATGACTCCACAATGGTGGATAGCCAGAGGTGCTGGCAATTGTCTTAGATGGAAGTACCGGTGGGTGAACATCTTAAGACTTGAATTATATATGACTCCACAATGGTGGATAGCCAGAGGTGCTGGCAATTGTCTTAGATGGAAGTACCGGTGGGTGAACATCTTAAGACTTGAATTATTTATGACTCCACAATGGTGGATAGCCAGAGGTGCTGGCAATTGGCTATGGTGGAAGCACAGGAATGTGAACCCCATAGTGTAATATTGATTAAACTATTGTCAGCAATAGTTGATGATTGGTAATGTGATATTTTATATTGTGAGAGTCAATTCGAATAGAAATGACTCAGTTTGAATGTTGATTGTGAAAAATGTATTTTTACATTTTATTGTTGAGAAACCATTGGGGTTTACTTACTTAGTTCTTATGAACTAATGGGAATTATTGTGTGATGTTTGTAGGTCAAAAATGACGTACACGGCTGTAAGGATCGAGGTGGAGCAGGAATCGAACGAACAAACCTTGTAGCAAACGTGTGAAAGTTTGGTTTAAAACTTATTTATGTAAATAAGTATTGTAAAATGTGTGACACGTTTACGTTTGCGTTAAACTTTGTTTAATATTATTAAATAAAGAGGGTCAGACAAGGTTTTAAAATTGAAAAATTTGCTGGGACCAACTCTGATATTATTTTAAAATTGTTAAATAGTAACTGGGGGTTACAAAGCTGGTATCAGAGCATTGGTTTGAGGGATTCAAGTGTTGGAAACACACTTGAACTCAAATCTTATGCTCTTGATATGTGATTAAATGTTCGATTCAAGCCTCGATCATTAAGCCGAAGGTATGAGGTCAGTATTTATGTATTGAATTGTATATGTACACATTGTTGTGTGTATAAATTGTGTGAACCGAACTTCTCAATTATGAAATGAGATGATGAAATTAAGGGCACGAGTGTGTGATAAACATGTTATTATGCCTGGCCAGTATAATGAGATGCTTATGACATAACCGTTTCCTTAATTAAGTCAGATTGTATCATGATTTTGAATATTAGGTAAGGTGATTATGTACTATATAAGTACAAGATTATTAAATATTGTGAATATATCAAATTGACTGTCTGATTATATGATTTCAGCCACGAATGGCTGAGGAACATACCTCTGGTGTGAATAGCAGTGAGAAGTTTGTAACTTCGGGACGTGTTGCCATTTTATTGAATTTCTCATAACCTGTCATGCCGTGATATGAGAAAATTGTCCATTTTCTCTAGCATAGGTCATCAACGCCTCGTTCATGACCGTTTCGTCATTCTCAGTACTTTTTCGGTTGTTGTGGTGTTGTACCCATATTTCGTTAAATTTCGCGACTTTACGTTGTAAGTCGCGTCATTTTCTGGAAATCATGTCGTTCGTATGGCAGGATTCACGACTCATTGCTGAAAAAACTGGGCTCTAACACGTTTCCAATATTCCGTACTCGTTTAGTTATTAGCAATGAACGGATCTTCAGAAACATCAATGTAGGCACGAGCTAGTGTCACCTCCTCAACTTCCAACCATCGATTAATGGTCGTTTTTGTTGTTGTTTTGGGCACTTCCTTTCGTCTGTGCCTGCGTCGCAATGTAGCCGGTTGGGGGTCGGCTTGTCTTTCCAGAACCACCTCAACGTTGGGTTCAGGTTGGGTTTCGGAAACGTTTTCAAAAGCGGGTGAATGTTCATTGAAAAACGGGTTGAGGACAATAACAACTCATAAATGGTTGTTTGGGTTGTTTGGATCTATAGTATGTAGAAGTTTTTTTGAAGATATGAGAGTTGACATTTTTAGAAAGTTAAAAAAATTTGAGAGTGTGTAAGTATTTTTTGTTGTGGGTTGAATACGTTTATATAAGTAAAAAAATTGTTTTTTTTGTTTCAAACAATCTTATAGCCGTTATAGGTTTTTTTTTCAAACACCCCTAGTCACCTGTGATGCTACTTACGCCATTGCCCATCACGCCCTTATGTAGTGGGAGAGGACGCCACCAGGGCGTGACTAGGCTCTATCAAGCATGGGTTACGCATCACTACACATAGTCTTATATTTATTATAAAATTCCCCCTTGTTGTAATTACAAGTAACATTTTTTTAGTTTTTTAAAAATTGTATTTTGGTTATTTTGTTTAATTCTTCAGGTCATTGTGTAACATGTTTTTATTATTGTGTTTATTTTTATATATAAGAGTGTATTATTTTGATATTGTTATTTAGTCATTAAATAAATTATTGTTATTAAATTTTTTATATAATTGTGTTATTTCACCATTATGTTTTAAAATTTCATAATTTTAAAAAACATAAATTATATTTATATTTTGAAAAATACATTTTGGTCAATATGATTTATGTTTAGATCATTGTATAATATATTTACCATTGTGTTTTATATTCAGGACATTGTGTAATATATTCATAATTGTGTTTTACGTTTAGATCATTGCGTAATATAATCATTATTTTGTTTTACGTTAAGGTTATTGTGTAATATAATAATCATTGTGTAATATACCCATTATTATGTTTTACGTAGAGGTGACAATTTTTACCCATGTCAAAGGAAATGGGTTGGTTTGGGTAAACAATTGTAGTATAATGGGTTGAAATGGGTAACATCATAATATTGAATGGGTTGAGATAGGTAACACTTAAACACAATGCGGGTTATGACGGATAACCAAAAAAGTATGAAAATGCAATAGATTCAAACATTTAAAAATGATTAATAACATATTTGATGAGAAAATCACTAAAAATTATCCAAATGTACTATTTGTTTACTTATAACACATCTAAAGTTAAATTTAATTGATGTTTTTTAAGAAATCTATTTAGACCCGAACTGATTTTGCTTAAAACTCGTTCTGTCCCGCACCCATTCTGACCCGAACCCGTTCTGACCCGTTACCCAACCCAACCCACCCATTTTGCCAGGCATAATTATTTTGTTTTACGTTCAGGTCACATGTCAAAGTTATATTAATTGTTATTTTTTTTAGACAAAAACCTATGTAAAAATAGGTGAAATTATAAGTGATGGTTGCTAGTTACTACGCATAGATTTTTTAATAACCTTTGCAAATCAAGATAACACGAGTACTGGGCTCGTGTTGTGGCGAAGATATTTACTAAAAAGTGTCGTACCAGAACATGGCGACGACGGCAGCGGCGGGGAGCGGCACTGTAACTAGAAATCTCAGATGGTCACTAGCCGGAACGACTGCTCTGGTCACCGGCGGTACACGTGGAATCGGATACGCTGTGGTAGAGGAACTGGCGGAATTAGGGGCGGCCGTACACACCTGCTCTCGCAACGAGGCTGAGCTCAATCAACGTTTACAGGAATGGTCCGCCAAAGGCTTCACCGTCACCGGATCCGTCTGTGACGCGAGTTCTCGTCCTCAACGCGAACACCTGCTACAACAAGTTTCATCTGCTTTCAATGGAAAGCTCAACATTCTAGTAAGTTCTTTCTTTTCTTTTGTTTGAGTGATTTAAAGCTTGGTGCTGAGTAATTTGGTAGCAAATGTAGATGCAATTTCACGAATGCGTGTTTTTCAGTGAGGAAATTTATATTTCAAATCAACAAATCGAAATCCCTAATGATACGAAACGAGCCAGTTTTAAATTAATTATATTGTTAGATAACTACGAAACAACAAATTGGTCTATGGTAGATTTTTCTTATCACGGGTTATGGTTGATTGCTGTTGAATGGTCATGGGTTGGTGTTTGGCATGGGCAAAATTTGCTCCTGTTAAGCCAGAGTAATATTCTTCAGGAAGAAGGGTCGCCGTTACAAAAAAAAAAAAAAGATAACTACAAAACTAGTCCTAGATCCGCATGTTATTTGCTATATTGTAGACTCTGGAATAGCCTTAGGATCATGGTCTAGTGGTCTATATCTTTGTTCTATGGCAAGACTATGTGTAACGGGTTGACAAAGTTGTGATTACTCATCGTCACATAGCAAAATAAATGCGTAGAATTGGGTAAACAATTACTGCATTTTGGGTTGAAATGGGTAGCATTATGGCATATAATGGGTTTAGATGAGTAACACCTTAACACAAATCAGGTCAAGATGAGTAACTTAAAAACTATGTGAATGTTATGGATTCCAACAGATAAGAATGATCAAAAATATATTTGATGAGAAATTCATTAAAAGCTATTCAAATAAACTATTTGTTTAGTTACAACTTATTTTAATCTGAGCAGAATTGATTTTTTTAAGGGTCAATTACATATATCTCCTTGCTAAAACTCTTTATTACATATTTACTTAATCATAAAGGTAAATTACATATTTCTCCTTTCTAAACCAAATATATTACATATTTATCCATTTTCTTAGAAAAAAATTTATGCATTTCCTATTTTACCCTAATGAACTAATTAAAAACAATTCACATATTTCTCCTACTAAGGGGTAATTTTGGAACATGGGGATATTTGTAATTTTAGTTCAACATTGTAGATATATGTAATTTGGATGTTTAATAAGGGAATATATGATATTATCCCTTTTTTTAAAATGACTCGTTGAAACCCAAACTGATTTTGCTTAAAACCTATCCTGACCCGTACCCGTTCTGACCGGTTACCCAACCCGCCCATTTTGCCAGGCATAGTCACACCTCCCTCATGCCCAGGCCCCACTACACACCCCTGGTGACCGAGTTTGTTTGTTAACTCCTTGGTCACGTGTGTCAAGGGTCTGGCTGTTTATTTGTTTTTTTCTAAATCAATAAAAGCACCGACATCAATCCCCCCATTACACGTATATCAAGCCCCCCATTAAGCCTCCTACGTGGCACTTGCATGGCACCGGTCAAGCCCCTTCATTACACGTAGCCTAAGAGTTTATCTCTTTGATGTTAAACTTTATTATTGGCCAGTTAGGCTGTGTTATGGCAAGAAGCATGAGGGGTGTCATGCAAGACGAAACACCACTTCCCTTTGGTGAGTGTGAGTGTGACTACACCTGCTTGCATGACATTATTTTTTGATCATCATCACTAAGGTATTTGACTGATGATAAAATATGTTTGTTAGACCAAACATTTTACACAATGACTTGCTTGTTACAAATATAAACACCTAACTAAGCTTTTGTGCTCCTTACTGGCTCCATTCATGCCATTATATTCTGTAGTTCTTTTAGGATACTAATGATGTATTTGTTTCATTGAACTTGCTTGAAAGAATTGTAATACGAAATATTGATGCATTTTTCTGATAAGTTAATGATGTTTGATTCAAATAAATTTCCCCAACTTCAACAAGCACTAGAAAAAAGTGGTTAAAAGATATTGGGTGTGTGTTTGGTACTTACATCCCATGTTCTCAGGGACTTACATCTCACCCTAGAAGCAGCCTTTCTTTTTCTAGGGATATAGGTAAGGTTTTGCCTACGTCCCATTCTTCGCAAACCTTACAAATAACAAATAGTTAGTCTAAGAGTAGGATTTACTAGGTATGGTTATTGTTGTTGTATGTTCTTTAGGCCTTATTTCCTTCATGTAGATAAACAATATTGGGACAAACATAAGGAAATCTACTACAGATTACACTGCAGAAGAGTATTCAATGCTCATGGCTACCAATTTGGAATCTTGTTACCATTTGTGTCAACTTGCACATCCTCTTTTAAAGGCTTCTGGTGCAGGTTGCATCGTCTTCATTTCATCTGTTGCAGGTCTTGCTCACATTGGTTCTGGATCTGTCTATGGAGCCGCTAAAGGTATGTTTATCGCGACCTATTTTGGGTTATGCAAGACTGTAATTTTTCAGGGCAAGTTTGGTTAATTTAACTTGTGTTTCTGCTCACAGGTGCGGTGAATCAGCTTGCTAAGAATTTAGCATGCGAATGGGCCAAAGACAATATTCGAGTTAATAGTGTGGCACCATGGTACATTAAAACCTCGCTTGTCGAACATGTAAATATACTTTCACCATTCCTTTCTTACACCATTGTTGAAGTTCATGGTCTGGTTTTGACAAATAATCTCTAGGTTGGTTGGATCAAGCATACCAACCCATGCAGTTTGTTTTTTATTTTATGTTTTTCAAAATCATTAGTATGTATTAAATTGAGTCGGGTGTCTCTTGGAAGCAGCTTCTCTTTCTATAGGGATGGAGGTAATATTTGTCTACATCTCGTCCTCTCCAGACCTTATGAATAGCCATGGTACGAGTGAGATTAATTAGGAATGGTTGTTGTCGTTGTATCAGTATATATTAAATTAAAAATAAAGTGATTGAATTTTTGAAAATGAAAAAAAATCAAATAATAAAGGCAGACAGTCGGTTCAGTGTATATGAACTGTTTCAAATTCCAAACTGTGAACCAATTCATTTAGATGAACCATGGACCTGACAACATAGCATCCAAACCTTGAACAAATCATTAGAGTCAGTATTTCAAACTCTAAGGCATGGACCTAACCACATACCATGTAAACTTACTACTTGCTTTGGTTTGAGCATTTCGTTTTGGTTTCTACTATTTTTTAACACCTCTAAGGAAGGTTTCATGGTTCCACTGAGGTGACCTAGGGTGTTCAATGATTCAGTTTGGTTTGTTTGGTTTACTTTATTCTGTTTTTAAATTTTCTAAGGCCTTTCTGTTAACCAAATTGAGAACTTGTCTAACCGAACCGAATCCAACCAAATAAATCAAAAAAAATATGTGTAAGCCAAATTAAAAAAGAAAACCAAATCCACAATTCGGTTTAGTTTTCCCGGTATGAATATTGCTTGATTTTTGGATTTTTTTTAGTTTCCACTGTTTTGCTCGCCCCTAGTGAGGATCTTTCACCAAAAAAATATAATCTTGGCCAAATATAATACTTAGCTACTTTTTTTGTTAGATCTTGATGTAAAAATAGTTTCTTACATGCAGTTGCTAGGCGATAAACAGTTTTTGGATAAAGTGGTATCCAGGACTCCAATGAGACGCCCCGGAGAAGCAAATGAAGTTTCATCAATGGTGGCATTCCTCTGCTTGCCTGCTGCTTCTTATGTCACTGGACAAACCATTTCTGTTGATGGAGGATTTACAGTTAATGGTTTCCCATGATCACAACGCGACACTTCCTTGATTCCTTTTCATGTTCATGTTGATGATAAACATTGGTAATGTTCTATTCTTGTTTGACATCTTTATCATATCGATAATGTAGCTCATAATTTTAATGTTCTGAGTCAACAAAAAACGTTGTATTCACGCTTCTGAATGAAATGTTTTGTAAAATTTAAGTCGAAATTTTCTGGGACCATATTTTGAACACATGTGATTAGTTTATGTTTATGTATGGAACATCTTCTATCTTTAACCATGTTTGCAACAAGCAAAACACATATAACAATTAATCATATTCAATCTAGAATTAAAGCTTTAGAATTTTATATATTATCTTTAATATTGGTTAAAACACATTTTTATATTAAAAATAATAGAATATAACTCTTTGTTTAAAATAAATTACAGAAATGTTAAAATATTTGTAGAAAATTTTTATAAAAAAAATTGAGTTAAAATCCATTGTCAAAACCGGTCAAAGAATGTAAATCTGGTCCAGCCCCCTCGGAGAGATTCTCGAACTCACACCCCCCCCCCCAACCGGGCGTCTTACCGCTAGGTTGGGGTGGGTTCATTAAGTTCAACCCATCTCATTAAGTTATATACACAACTGGATGTTCTTCCACAAAATCCTTATGAACCTTAAACTGAAACCCGATCAAATTTGTAACACCACGTCAAGGCGGAACACACGAGATGCGACGGTTATGGTTTCACAGTCATTGTTTACATTGAACGACTTCTACATGCATTGTTTGCACCTGTGGGGTTAGCTTATCGAACTCTGATCAGATGGGAGGAAGATAGAGTATGAGATATATGCAAGTTTGGTCCTTGTAATTCTAAATGTTTTTAGTTCCAACTAAACTTTCCTTAAAACTGAATTAAGTTTTAACCAAGTCCCTCCATTTTTTACACTTGTTATTTTTTTTATGTACAAACTCTTGTAAAATTTAGAGAAAATTTATGATTACTTACAAAATAAATGTTTATAGTTTTAAATATCTTTTAGTTACTTATTATTATTATTATTATTATTATTATTATTATTATTTAACATATTTGTTTATTATCGTTAACATTATATATGTATATATTCATATAAAGCAAATTTTAAAAAAAATGTTTTAACTTATTAAGTTACTTTAATTTCAATAATGTTTACTATGTGTGTGCATCACTAGATTAAAATGTCTTTTAACACTTATTTAACTTAAGTTTATATTGAATATAATAAAATATGTATGCGTGCACACAAATGTTTATATATATTTATTTGTCCTTTTATGTATATGTTTATGAAATAAAAATTTAAAGTATTCCTTAACTTTTGTTTATGACAACTTTGACATGATTTTATTTTTCAATTTATTTGCAAAAACCTAAATGTTACAGTAGGGCTGTAAACAAACCGAACAAACACGAACGAGTCCTTGTTCGTGTTCGTTCATTTAACATTTAACTTGTTCATGAAGACTTTCTGAACGATAAATCTTGTTCGTGTTCGTTCATTAAGGAATTGAACTTTTTCACGAACGGTTAACGAACATAAACGAACACGTATTATTTTAAAAGGAAAAATTAGCATTTTGAATCTCAAGTATTATACATAATAATCTTAAAGTTAAACACCTAATATAAAAATTAAAAATAAATTTCTTCAAGCAGAATAAAAATAAAAAATAATAATGGTAATTAAAAAATTGAAATCTAAAGTTTAAAAGATCTGTGTTTCAAATTATTTTGTTTTCAACAAGATATAAATTTAAAATTACTAGATATTTAATTTAAATTTAAAAAAATAAAAAATTAAAGAATATAAATCATATGTAACAAATAAACATAATAAATGAACATAAACGGACACATTACCGATTATTCACGAACACATATGAACGAACACGACCTCAGTTCATATTCGTTCATTCAACTAACCGAACTTCACGCCAAACGGTTCATAAACCATTCGTTAAACGTTTGGTTTGTTTACAATTATATTAGAAGGCGATCTGATCCTTGAGAAAATTGAAGAAACTTTAAAGTTATTTTCTATAAAAAAACTAAGAAATTTAAGGAAGATACAAATGTCACATATGAGTCTCATGCTATTTCCAACTAATATGTTTTTGTTCTTATTGTTTATTTATTTTATTGAAAAGAAACGTAAAGCTTAGCCTCAATAGGAAGTTTGCTAAAAATAATAACAACAATAATAACAACAATAACAAGAACAAGAACATTAACAATAAATAAAATAAAAAGAGTTAACTTGAATCCATTATACAATCCAGCTCATAACATAATCAATCATCTTCCTCCTTCAATATATACACATACATACCAGGCTCTCTATCAATTCATGCATGTAGAAGATACATCTAACCACCAATTCATCTCCAAAGCCGAGGTAGTTTTCCCTCTTTTGCTTTCTTGATTTTTGCCCAATACATGTTTTCTTTTGTATAATGTCGGTGGATCTTAATTTTGTCCAGAAATTGAACGATGTAGGTTAGCGATTAGGGTTTATACGATGTTGGTAATTACTGTTCAAATGATAATTTTCTGTAGATCTTTTCTGCCATTGTTAATTACAGTAGGTTGAGGTGAAAAAAATTCATCATGATTTTGATTTGTTTAACCTGTAGATCTGGGAATTTATAGATTTGGGTGGGTTTTGCCTTTTAACTTTCAACATTGGATTGCTTTATGATTAGAAACTCAGATTACAACACACTGACTCATTGTTTTTGGTTGATAAGTTGTAGTTTCACTATTAATGGACTGATCTAGTTTTTAGGTCTTGATCTCATTGAAATCACTAGTAGATGCAAACACACTATAACCTCAATAAATGAATACGATTGAAACAAGAAGTTTAACTTTTTGGTTTGAGATTTAAATAATTGTCAAAAGAGAATGTAGAATGACACATGTCAAGTTAAAGCATAGAAGCTTAAAGAAAATACCTCTAGTTATATGCTACCTGGCATGCAACTATACAAGTAAATAAACAAACAAATATACCCAATAATAGGTCTGGAGGTGGAACGAAAGCAAACATTACTCTTATCCTAATGGAATAAAGAAACTGCTTCTGAAAAGATCTCTGACTCATAGATGCCAAATTATACAAGTAAATAAAGTAGCATATTTGTTATATGGGTTTTTAAGGGAACATGTTGCATTCTTTCATTTACCAATCTTAGATCCCATTTGTTTGTCCATTTAACATTTTCATCATATGGGTCTTAGTTGTAAAACAATTTAATTGTAGGACTTGTCTGTTTGAAATGAGAAGAAATAAAAATGGCTTTCATGTCATAGACAGATGAAAACAGCAAAAATGAATAAACATTATACTTTCTCATTTTTTCCCCTTAAAATTATTTAGATTGTTGTATTTTGATGTTTATCTGTTAATCTGGGAAGGAAGTTGTTTCTTTCCTGTTATACCTTTGGAATTTTTTTTCTTTTATTGGCATGTGGAAAAACATCCATAATAAAGCTAATTAAAATGCTAATAACATCTCTCTTGACTGATCATAGATCATAACTATATATTTTGAATTCTTTGTCAAAATGTCATGATTTCATCAGGTAAACCTAGAAGGTACATAGAATTTAATTGAGGATCTTATTTTAAACAAATAAGCACAGTTTTTAATTTTTCCAAAGAGAAATGGAAATTCTTAAATATATTATATTAAGTTGTCCAAATAGAATCAAAATAGTTAAATAACAGAAAAAATTAAATTCAAATGAGTAAGAGAAACAGAATTTAGTTTGAACTAAAGCTATAAAGAATTCATTGGTTGTCAAACACAGCAATTTCCAGCCTGTATTCAGTTGGATTTGCTAATTTTCACTATAATTGTTCTTATGTGATGACATATGTCAAAAATTTCTGCTGTATCACGTCAATTTCTACTCTAAGTCTTCGGCACCAGGAATAGTGTTCTTTTTGAATACGAAGCGTGATTTAGAAAGTAGTTCTTATCCTTTTCTTTCTAAATATTTATTATAATTGATATCAACCTTCTGTATAGTAGCCCAACCCATTTCGGGGCCTAAAGCAAAATATAAATTTAAGCCTTTAATCAAAATAAAAAACCTTATGTAGCAACCAGCAGCTTATCCAGGCTTGGGAATGACAATAATAAATAAAACAGTTTATTACTAGATTTAGATGTAGTTATGTACGCCCTTGCACACATATAATGTGTATATGTGTGGGCCCTTTAAGGGACAAAAGTAAAAGTGCACTAATTTTAATGTTATTATCATAGTTTAAAAAGGCGTCGTGAGGCGCGCCTCGAGGCGTACGCCTCGGCTGAGGCGACCAGAAAACGTCTTTGAGGCGTAGCGTCAGGTGGGTGATTTTGAACTTAAGCCTCGGTTGTGTCGAGGCATGTCGAGGCGTAGAGGCGGTAAGGCTTAAGCCTCACCACAGACATTTTTTTTTTTGTTGACCTGTTAATTTGACCTTTTTGGTATTTTTTTGACCCTTTTTTGACCTTTTAAGAAAATTTATAATCTGAAAACCCTATTTTGCTCTCAATCGCTCACGTAGTTCGCTTCCAATCTCACAAAAACGGCAGTAGGCGCTCGGTGCTCGGGGGTCTTCGGCGGTCTTCGGTGGTCTTCGGTGGTTCTTCGGCGGAAGATGAATTTTTTAACATTTGAAGTTCAAAACATTATTAACTTTGCTTGTTGGAGTATTTTGATGTTTAAATTGTGACACTTTTATTGTTTGTTTTATGTTAAATTGCAACTTTTATTTAATATATTTGTAATTTTAATTATATTTCAATATAGTTTTGAGGCTTACGCCTCGGTCCGCCTCGAGGCTTACGCCTCGTGAGGCTAACAAAAAACGCCTCGAGGCTCGTTTCCGCTTTTTTAAACCTTGGTTATTATAATTATTTTGTGAAAATAATGTTAAAATCATTGGGATGATGAACTTCAAACGATAACTTTGAGCCGGGGACTCTTTCGGAGCATCTATCCTTCCCCCCGAGACCCTACTGAAAAGTGGGAATATACTGGGTAAGGTTGTTGTATGTAGTTATGTGCATACACTTTTAGATGGAAAATTTTTATAGCTTTATTTTATGCAAATTGTATAATAAAACTTTTAAAATTCATCTTTTCTATAAATTTCTTTTCATTTGACAAAATAGACGATTTATTTAATTTTTCTTGTGACATTCTTTATCTCAAGTGATTTCTTATCAATTATTATTTAGAAAAACTTCTTTATATGGAAGCACAACCACTACACAGTAGTCAACATGACCCTGTACGCAACATATGCAAATGGAAAGAATTATTTTTTTAATATTACTAAGTATATTAATATTTGTGTTATTTTACAATTATACAACCTCTTAAAGCTCTTAAGTCTATATACATTTCGGTATCAGCAATATCTCTATAGTCACTATTATGTTTCAATGAATTTTCTAAGTTATACAGTTTTCTTATATATTTTTTATCATCCATAAATTTTAATTAGTAAAAAAGAAGACTTAAAATACTCTCAAACCCTTTTTAAATTGATGAAAATTACTTTGAAGTGAAGAGCTTGTTTGATTTACTATATGAATGAAGTGATCAATTTTTTAAAATCAACTTAATGTTTTTATGATTTCATTCTTGGTGTATTGTTCCAGTGGTTTATTTAATTTTATCATAATTATTAAGCAAAAAATTAGAGCCTTTAAATTTAAGGGCTTAAATCCCTTTCTATATTATTGTATATGTAAGAGTCGGCCTGAGCTTGTGAAATATATAATAAATTAACAAACATATTCAGTAAATTCCCACTTATCAATAGGTTCTGTGGCCCCTGGGCCCTCGCTTGGTTGGTGAAATAGATAAAGACCCTAATTATGATTGTGGATGTAGATTATTTCTAAATTATCTAAATAATTTCTTTTATTTTTTGTTTATGATTTTTGATCCTTGCAAGCAAAGGTCATGAATTGGGCAAATCAGGCAAATTGGGTAGTAGATTAAAATTCAAGCAGTTAAATTTTTGTACCAGTTGAAACAAATCGGGGTCGGGTTGGCTTGACCTATTCATAAATTTTGGGGTTGAAATTGTCATTAACTCAAATCATTCACCAACCTTGTCCTTGTCTTTAGATTTTGATGAATGCATGTCTATTTTTGGCATACCTCATCTGTCAAAGCACCGTCATTTTATCTTTTTTAGGTGGAATTAAATTGCTTTTGTGACCTCATGTCACCAAAGATTTATATTAATGGACATCTTATTCCTTAACACATTAAAAAAGCCACAGAATACATTATATATTTCCACAACTTATTAATAAATCACATTCTCGTTTCAAGTTTCTAATAGTTTTTCAATAGCTAGATTCTACCACCATGAAAGCACTTATTCTTGTTGGAGGATTTGGAACTCGATTGAGACCGTTGACTCTCAGCTTCCCAAAGCCACTAGTTGACTTTGCAAATAAACCTATGATCTTACATCAGGTGTGTAATCTTGATTCTTATTTCTTGAAAACTAGATCATAATTATGTTGCAATCTAGCTTTATTCATCCATTTTTTTTGCATCAGATTGAAGCTCTCAAGGCTATTGGAGTCACCGAAGTGGTACTTGCTATTAATTATCAACCCGAGGTAAATTTGATGTTTTTGCGCTATTTGCATAATTTTATACCCAACTTTGGTCTCATTTGTATTTTGGATTACACTACATTTACACCCTTGAAAAAAAAATATATGACTTTAAAAACTCTTGCAGGTCTACAAAGATGATGTGGCATCTCAAATACTTTGACTATGTTAACTTTTATCAGATGTGGCACCTCAAAATCTTTTTTAAATGTTTATTTATATATTCTTTAGAAGATTTATACCCATAAAAAAACTTTCGTAACACTTAAAGCCCTTTGTGGGGTAAATAAAGTTTGTTACCCAAACTAGAAATCGAACAAAAATTTGTTACTTCTTTGTGCAATGTTTCTTTTTCATTCTAAACAAAAAAATATATGGTTGAAATTTAGATAAATTTTTTTTATGTAGGTGATGCTTAATTTCTTGAAGGATTTTGAAAGTAAGCTTGGGATAAAAATCACATGTTCACAAGAGACTGAGCCGCTTGGAACTGCAGGGCCCCTGGCTTTGGCTAGAGACAAACTAGTTGATGATTCCGGTGAACCATTTTTTGTTCTCAACAGTGATGTCATCAGTGAATATCCCCTCAAAGAGATGATTGCATTCCACAAATCTCACGGTGGTGAAGCTTCACTAATGGTGACCAAGGTAAACTTTCTATTTGGTGGGTTTTTATTAATGCTTCACGAAGCTGGGGGTCTCTTTTAGAAGCAGCCTCTTTTCCCATTAGGATAAGGGTAAGTTTTGTTTTCGTCTCACCTTCTCCATACCCTTTTGATTAGCAGGACTAGACTGGGTATGTTTGTTTTGTTAAATGTGGAATAATTGGAGGGCTGGGTTTACACGTCAAAAGGGGCCGAGTTGGGTTGACTTAAAACACTTTTTTGTCCAATATTGTAAATTATTTGCTTGTTAAATTAAAATACAGAGAAAATATATATTTATTACAACAATAATTTAACTTTGTTTTTTACATGATCTTGTTATTTGTGTCATGCATATGCATAATAACTTTTCACATTTGTTTTAGACAAATTGAATTTTAATAATTCAAATTATGACCCATTGACCGATAATAATCTCAATTTTTACTTTGTTGCCAAAAGCAATCCCATGAGCATAATCATCAAAGATTTACACTCACAATGATGATGGTGAACAAAATGAAAATAGAAGCAAAATCAAGTAGAAATCAATTGTAAATCTTTGATGATTAAGCTATTGGAATTGTCCTTGGCATTTAAAGTAACAGCTGGATTATAATTGGTCAAACTGTAAACCAATAAATCATGATTTGGATTAATAAAATACAATTTGCCTTTTTTGATCTGAGTTTGTAAATTGAAACGTCGGGATCTTTAGAAATAAAAGAAACTAGAATTGGGAAATAAAAGAAACTAGAATTGACCCATTAATTAGTGGCTTAGTGCAAGTGCCAAAATTGCGGTTTCTAGTTTCAATTTTTTTCAGGATGGTTGTTGGTTCTCAATTGTTTCATTTTGTAGGTTGACGAGCCTTCAAAATACGGTGTAGTTGTAATGGAGGAATCAACGGGGAAAGTCGAAAGATTTGTTGAAAAACCAAAAATATTTGTGGGTAACAAGATTAATGCTGGGATTTATCTTTTAAACCCATCTGTTCTTGATCGAATTGAGCTCAAGCCCACTTCGATTGAGAAAGAAATCTTTCCAAAAATCGCATCCGAGAAGCTGCTATTTGCAATGGTTTTACCCGGATTTTGGATGGACATTGGACAGCCAAAAGATTACATCACTGGATTAAGACTATACCTAGACTCATTAAGAAAGAAAACCCCATCAAAACTGGCTAGTGGAGCCCAAATCTTGGGTAATGTTTTGGTAGACGAGAGTGCCAAGATTGGTGACGGGTGTTTAATAGGGCCCAATGTTGCAATCGGGCCCGGATGTGTGATTGAGTCGGGAGTCAGACTCTCAGGATGCACCATAATGCGTGGGGTCCGCATCAAGAAACATGCTTGCATATCAAGTAGTATTATAGGGTGGCACTCAACCGTTGGTCAATGGGCTCGAGTCGAAAACATGACTATTCTTGGAGAAGATGTTCATGTTTGTGATGAAATATATAGCAATGGAGGTGTGGTTCTGCCACATAAGGAGATCAAAGCCAGTATCTTGAAGCCAGAGATAGTCATGTGAAAGATTGATTGTGTTCATAAACTCTTGTTTTAAGATAGTTGGCATGATGTGTTTTTGAGTTCTTTCAAGTGTGTAGTGTTTTAATTGTCAATAAGGGTATGTTTTGTTGTAATTTGTAGTTTTGGTTGATGTAAATAGAATAATCTATCTGTTGAGTTACTGTTTATATATATTATTTTTAGTTTTGTTAAATGTAGTGTCTTTAAAGGAGTTCAATACAATATAACTCAAATGTTTAATTATTGTTGAATGTTTTAATAGTCACTATTTTGTTTTTTTGTTTTGAGCATAAACTATTATGGTTAAGGTTCTCAAATAGAGTTTTTTGTGGTAGGCAATAAAATGTTTCAGAAATTATCTTCCATCGTACAATATTATGATGCATTATAAAATATATTTTAAACTGTAATTTACACGTGTGACGTGCCTTCAATCATATGGATTCTTTGTTTAGTTCACTTAATGACAATTTGATAGTATTTGAACGAGTCTTAATATGAATGGTTCAAATTTAGACCGTTTGTTTCGCGAAAAAGAAAAAACATCTGAATGGAAGTCTGAACCATTCAGACTTAAGGATGCGTCTAAATCCTTCAGACGTGAAGGAAGGGAAGGACTTTGGGGATGGGCGGCCGGCGGCCGCATCACCGCTCGCTCGACTGCACTGCCGCACCACACCCAACATGATGCACCGCCGGCCGCACCGCACCAAAGGACGACCGATCGCACCCAACCCGCTCGCTCACTCGCTCAGTTGTGGTTCATTTAGGGAAGACCGGAGGACGACTGATCGCACCCATCGCACCGCCGGTTTTGGTTCATTTAGGGTTCAAGGTTGCTTACCTTCAAGCCGACCAGGCGGCGATGGGGGTGTCGACGAAGGAGGCAGCCAGCTGGGGTGAGGAGGCGATAGGGGCGACGGGTGGGGGCTGGGGGTGGCTCTAGGGTTTTGAACAAAAAAAAGATTTTTTTTTTATTTTTTATTTTCATTCAGATGTGCAACCAAACAGTCTTAACTGGTTCAGTACTTAATCGTTCAGACTCTTTTAACCATTCAGTCATCTTAACTATTTAGCAGTCGATGGTTCAGACCCAACCAACCGGTCCCTTCTTAGGTTAGTAACCCTATAACACACAGATTGACATATAGTTAAGATGAAATTCAAAATTTTTTTTGATAAAATAATATAATTACAATCGACGTAAAACATATAAATTTAATTATTGTATCTAGCTTTTTTCCTTTATCGCTATCATATCTCTATAGTAGTAAAAGACAAATAATAATCAATGAATATAAATTTAAAAACAAACCATTATTTAAGTATATATAATTGTATTTTTTATATGTATTTTTAAAAGATTGTGAAATTAATGGATAAATTTAAGTAAAAGGGAATGTTAAAGATTTGAAATTAAAACAGTAGAATTTATTCGTCTGTTAAATAGTTTCTCTTATATTTTAGGTAATAAATATTAGAAGGAGATAGGTTTAATCATATTTAATACAAATTACTATCCATTTTAGTTGTTCTGATCATTTTCTATTAATAAATGAATAATCATAAAAATGTTTTAACACATGAATTTTAAATATTAATTTATTACAATTAATGTTAAATATAATAAGTGCAAATGTGAGGACATTTTATCAAAAAGTATATGTCAACAATTTTTTAATTCTTATAAAAAACATAAAACATAAAGTTGGATTTATTAAAAAAGCTTGTTTATATTTTAAGTAACATAAATTTTAAGGAAATTTGTTTAATAATACATTAATACAACTTTCAATCATTTATTTGTTTTATTCATCTATCTATACTAATAAATCAAAATAATTGTGGACACTTGTCATCAATCTAGACAACTTATTTTTATGTTTTCCCGCTTCTCTCTCCTATTTAATGATTTATATTTTTAAAATTTAGTCAAGAATTAAGGATAATTACTATAACATGTATAAAGATTGATATATCTATTTATTCTAATAAAAAAATGTTTTAGAGACACATATCATTTTTCTAAAGCATCCCAATTATGTATTCCTGTCTCTCTCTCCAATTAAATTATGTTATATTAAATATTAAATATACGTTTTATACATTTTTGAATTGATTAATATTAAAAAAACATACTTTTAAAAAAAACCAAATTATTATAAAATATAAAATTTGTAAAAAAAGAGAATTTAAAACGTAATATTTGAAGAAACAAACTTTGAAAAAATTAGTATCTAAAAAATAATATAATTATGTTATTATTTAATGTATGAAATTATATATAATCATATTTTATATTAAAAAATGATCTTATATTGTTTAAATTTCCTTTGATAACTATTAATTAGTAATATGTTTTTATTCATTCCGTGTAATACACGGGATACTAACCTAGTTACTTTAATAAATCAATAATCTGTTATTGTTTAATTTTTAAATTTGAAATAATTGTAATTATGAGATAATTAAGGCTAATAAAATTATGTTTTATGTTAACATAAATCGTTGGATAAACTAAGTTGCTTATTATAGTTTTTTAGATTTAAGTTTTAAGAATTTTAGAAGTTTTATAATTTATTGTGCATAAAGAATTTGTTTGATAATAAATTAATACAATTTTAAATAATTTAGTTGTTGTACTTACTTCTGTACTAAATCAATAATCTGTTATTTTTTAATTTTTATAATTAAAATAATAGTAAATTAGTAGACAATTAATGATAGTAATTTTTTTATGATAATGAAAACTTTCAAATTTTATTATGGTCATAACATTTGTACAATAGTCTTATGTGTTAATAATTTTAAAATAACATGTGACATGTAAATGAGGTATACATGCAAGTAAAAGGTAATGTGACATTATATTTATTATTTTATTAGTAGTAGAAGATAAACAGTGTTATCTTATTAAATTGAATTTGTTTTATTCTATTATGTTTAATTTGATATTTATGAGACTATTCCTAATTGCATTTCAAAATGATTTATACTATTTTGTAAGTAAAATGTTTTACATCAAGAATTAACTAACAGATCTTTTTAAAAGAAAAAAAAAAAGACAAAAAAAGGTGAATTTATTCATGAATTCATCAATTATGAATTGAATGTTCATTTACATGGTTTTATCAATTATGTGTATATATTTTTCAAAATTTTAATAACAAACTTCTTTTCCAAGTTACAATAATTTCCCTTGTTCAATCCAAGATTTATGCAGATTCACAAAATCAATTCTTCAAAAAAAAAAAAAAAAAAAGGCACAAAAATCGGTATGAATATTTTAAAAAATAAAATCAAATTAGAATTCTACCATAAAATTGCATAATAAAATAAAATAAAATTATAGAACCGCCATATTTGCTTCCGTTTAAAACCCCTGATTTCAACTCATAAATGATAAAACCCTTGAAAATGGCTTTCAGTAGTATACTTCGCCGATCTGCTTCCTCACTTGCACCACTCGCCGGCCGATTATCGGCCGGTCAAGGGAACATCAGCCACCGTTTCTTGCTAATCGCCGGTAATCATACTAGGAAAATCGTTTCAAACGATTCGTTTTTGGTTCCTTCAGTTTCTCACTACTTTTATTCTGTTTCTCCTGCTCTCGATCTCCCGAGTTCCGATGAGTCACTCCTCCGAGTTATCGAATCGGAGATCAAATGCTCAGAAGAAAGCTTCGAAGAGGTTTGTTTGTTTGTGTTGTTTAAAAGGAATCTTAAAATCTGTAGTATTTGAATTCTCTCTAAATTGATTGCATAACATCTTAATCAGTGAACGTTTCAAACACCATTGGTACGTTCATCATAAATGTTTATTATGTTTTTTCAGGCAACTTTTGGAAATGCAGCGAAAATTTCAAGAAAAAACCTGAAATTTTGGCAATTGTTTATATATAAATTTATAAATCTAAAACATTTCGATAAAAAATATATTGAAAAATTGGTTATATATATATATATATATAAATTGCATATAAAAATTTTGATCCGATTAATCCAAGGAATCACCGAACGACTAGCGCCTATATCCCTAGTACATATGGTTCTCATAAATGTTTATTATATTTTTGTAATTTTTTTAATTATTTTCAATGATATCTTAATAAAATTGGTAAGTTTTCATTCACGTTAACAATATTTTTGGATTCTGTATTTTTTTTTGTTATTTTCAATGTTAACGTGACAAAATTGATACAACATTTGGTTTATATTTTAACCATTAACCTATGGTACTTTTCATGATACGTACATTTGTAACCTTTGTTATCTTTTATACATTATAAACAATAAGATCATCAATTTGTCTTCATGTTAGAAAGAAGATCTTCCAGCAAGCTTCCCCTTTCAACTTACCGATAACCCGGGGCGGCTAACCGCAACGCTGACCAGAGAATACCAGGGTGAAACCATCCATGTTGAAGTTGAACCATCAGGCCTTGTTACAGGTGAGGAGGATAGCACCAGTGATGAGGACGAGGATGAGGATGAGGATGGTTCTGAAAAAGCAAGTCTCCCGATGGTTGTAAAAGTGTCTAAACCGGATGGGTTTGGTTTGGAGTTTGGTATCAATGCTTATGTTGATAAGATTGTTATCAACAGCTTGTGGGCCAAAGATCCAGATATGCCTGCAGATCAAGTTTCTTATCAAGGACCTAGTTTTGAGTGAGTATTGTTGGTACAAACTTTTTTGGTATTAAAAAAACGGTTAACTGACCTGACCCGGAAATCAAACTGGTTAATAATCAGCAATAAGTATAAACCAGTTTGTAACCTATAAAGAACTGACGGTTTGAACCGGATTTGGGGTTTTTGTGTGTAGAACCGGTTTGTGCCTTATTTTTTAGTTGTTTTTTAACTGGTTACTTAAAGTTATTATTTTTGAGTCATCTAAACTGATTATTAATCGAACCGGTTATTATAAAAACCGGGCTTTACTAACAAAGTGATAAACTGGTTTCTCCATATAACCGGTTTGATCAAATGGGTGGTTATTGGTCAATAAGTTGTGTTGACAAAATATGCAATTGGGATAAACTTTGAAAGTTAATCACAATCATTAGCAATAATTTTTTTTATTTGTTTTTTATCTTCATTTCCTTTTATTTTAACGCTAAAAATGCAAAAATAAAAATAAAATGAAATAAAAAAATATGTAGCTTGTATTATTATATGTAACTTCGACGTTACATATACACGTATGTAAACGAATCTTCGTGAGTTACATATACGTAACTTTGTAATCTATATATCTTTATTAATTTTTAGCTTATAACATTTATAAAATTATACTAAAAAATCGTGAATTTTTTTTTTATAAAAAATAATTGATTAGCTGAAGATTTCTAAGTTTCCTCAAAAATAATTTTCTTTGAACCCTCCTATATATATATATATATATATATATATATATATATATATATATATATATATATATATATATATATATATATAGCAATGTATAAAAAATAACCCTCTTTTTTTGCTACAACTACATAACCCATTTAAACCAATCATAAACTTACACATAAGCATTAGATTAAAATATTAAAAAGGGCATCATAGTCATTTTACCCTTTATAAGTTTCTGCCCCCTCTTTTTTAAACATTAATAACTTTTTTATAATATATTATTTTTTTAAAAAAATTGCACCATTATATTCGTCTCATTTTTCTCTTTAATTTCGTTATAGTCTCGACTAATTTTTTTTACTTTTTTTAAATGTCCTATATTTACATCATTGTAACGAGGTTAAATATAACAAATTTATTGGAAATTTTTTTAAAAATAATAAATTACTGTGATGTATTTTACATTGACGTAATTTAGCGTGATGTAATTTACATTGACGTAAAATTCGGTTTCGGTATTTTTCGGTGAATTTGGTTTAAATTACAGTGATGTAATTTACATTGACAACAAATTAGTTTAAATTTTTTTCGAACAATGATAAATTACATCACTATAATTATCATTGTAAGAGAAAAAAATCAAAATAATGTGTTCTATTACATCACTGTAATTTATCATTGTAATTATCATTGACGTAAAATTCGGTTTCGGGTTTTTTCGGTGAATTTGGTTTAAATTACAGTGATGTAATTTACATTGACAACAAATTAGTTTAAATTTTTTTCGAACAATGATAAATTACATCACTATAATTATCATTGTGAGAGAAAAAAATCAAAATAATGTGTTCTATTACATCACTGTAATTTATCATTGTAATTACCATTGTTAGAGAAAAAAAATAAAATAATGTGTTACGTCACCGTTAATTATGTCATTGTAAATTACTTCATTTTGTGTTACATTACTTCATTTTTTTTACATTACTGTAATTTACCATTGTTAGAAAAAATTTTAATTAATTTGCTATGTTTAAGCTCGTTACAATGATGTAAATACATGACATCAAAAAAAAAAAACTGGTCGAGACTATAACGAAATTAAAGAGAAAAATGAGACGAGTATAATGGTGCAATTTTTTTAAAAAAATAATATAGTATAAAAAAGTTATGAATGTTTAAAAAAAATGGGTAAACTTTACTTAAATAACAAATGTCTTAAATGCCCTTTACATTAAAAAAAAGCAAAAAAAAGGAATCTGACACGTGTCACCATCCTATACACTTACATTTTTAAACTAACCATTGGATGATGGTTAATGGGTTGTAACAAAAGATGAGGGTTATCAAAAATTCCATCCTCTATATATATATATATATATATATTAATTGTATATATGTGCAGTGAACTGGATGAGAATATGCAGAAGGAATTTCACAAGTATTTGGAGATGAGGGGGATAAAAGCGAACGCCACAAAGTTTCTGGTTGAATATATGGTCAACAAAGAGCATAGAGTATACACATACTGGCTTAAGAATATTAAGAAGTTTGTGGAGGCATAAAAGCATATCTATTATATATATGGATTATTATCATTAACATTATTATTATAATAATTTATTATTGTTTTTGTTATTGAATGATGTAAGGTTTTGCTCATTACTATGTTAAATTACCAATATTCATGCTATTATCAGATTTTATGGGTTAGAGATAAAACCAAACAAACATATCCAATGAAATCTCACTTTTAATTTGGGTCTGAAGGGAGAGATGAACACAAGCCTTACCCCTACCTAAAGTGGGTTAGAGATAATATTGATTTATATAAAGATTTAGCCCATCACATATAAACTAGCTGGAAAGTAACCAAACTTTGAAACTCAAATAATTTTAGTTTGATTACCTCAAAAGGTTTTTGCATGCTTTTTATATAACTCAAACCCATTTACCATCACAAACCGAGTATTCTTTCGAATCGGTTCTAGCTCTGGCCAACACATGTTAAGAATCGGGTTTTGGTAGACCTGGGTTGGGTATGGAACTGGTTTTTTTTTTTTTTGGGTTACAACTCTGGTCGGGTTGCAGTTCTCGTTCTAGCTTGACGGCCCATCAATGGCTCAATGCTATTACGACCATCGGCCTCACCTTCTTGATGATAACTTTGGATCTGCAAAAGCAGATTCATAGGGTACTTGTTTCTGAGCTGTTATATCTGCAGTTGGTGGAATATAATCAGATTGTCGAGTTAGATCATCCACTCAAAGTAAATCATCGATTCGCACCACAATCTTGAAGGCGAAACTCTCCAAAACTCTCATTTAGCTCTCCAAAATCGATCAACTTCCTGGATGTTTTAAATATTAAACTATAAGACTATCCACAGCGGTCACCCCACTGAAAACCCTTCCTCACTGAAATTTCCTGCCACGTCATCACCCCACTGAAAACCTTAAACACCCACAATGGTAACCCCACTGAAAACCCTTCCCCACTATTCCACATCATCAACATTATTTAAATTTAATTGATTTATTTAATTTTTTTTAAAAACCAAATAAAAGCTTAATTTATTTAACCAGAACCTAAAATTAGTTTGACAAATAATAATAAAACAAAATCCATCTTCTTCGATACACATCATACACCCCCTAATTGCCTTCTTTCCTTTTTTGCAGAAACCCTAAATCGGAGCCGTTGAGAAGCTCTGAAATCGACGACATGTTGCGAGTCGCCGGGAAGAGATGCTCTTCTCTATCTTCATGGTGGTCGTCTACACCGGCATCGGCCATCATCTCTCACAACGCAATCAACGTTGTTTCCACATCCGTTTTTCGAAAACGCCGTGAGGACCAATCAAATTGCACCATTCCATGCGGGGAGCGGGGGCCGTGGGAAGGGATTGGGCGGGGGCCGCTATGCAGGGGGCGGTGTTCCCGCTTGATACTGCGGCGGGGAAGAAGCCCGCTAGCCGGGCGGCTTGACCATTGTGGTCAGTCTAACAACCATACCTAGTAAATTTCACTCGTATCATGACTGTTTATTGTTGTCATTTTAATAATAAATATAATTTATTATTAATTTTGGACCACAATAATTATTCGTATATGTTACGAATACAATTACTGTAGATTAAGTTTAGGTTCTACTATGTGTAACGATTACAACGAATTAAGCGGTGTCCAGAACGGAACTAAGATGAATGAGATATCGATGCTCAAAGTGGTGTGGTTTAAGTGTTTTAACATTATTTTACATGTCATTCATAATATTATTTTAATGTAATATATATATATATATATATATATATATATATTTTACATTGTTGTAAATGCAAAAAAAAAAAAAAAGGATTTTACATTGCTACAAATGAGAAACAAAATTATATATTGCTCTAAATGAAATACAAAATTATATCATCATGATGTTTACATTAATGCAACCACAGCTGTAAAAACACATGAATCTAAGTATTACATTGATGTAATATATATGTTACATTGTTGTAAATGGGAAATGAATTCATAATGAATTATCACATTAATGTAATATGCATGTTACGCTAAATCATTTTTTGTTACATTAATGTAATTATGGGCGTTGTTACACTACGTTTGTTACGTTGACGTAATTATGAAAGTTGAAAGTCTGAATAAATGATGACACTTACATTTATGTAATTACCTAATGGTAGGGGTGTTCATCGGGTCAAATAACGGTTTATTCGGGTTGTTCGGATTTGAAAATTTTAAGACCTTATCCGAAACTCAACCTGATCCAAATTCGAAATTTTGCTATCCGATCCGAATCTATCCAAAACACCCGACTAAACTTATTTTTTCATCCGAATAATCCTGTTTATTCGGATTGAATACGGATGTCCGATGCTAATAAAGAATATTTTGTATATCCGATATCCGATCCGAATATCCGAATATTTAATTCGGATCGGTTTTTTAGGTTTCGGATACGATTCAGATTTCGGATTTTTTCGGATTTCGGATATTTTGAAAACCCTACCTAATGCCATAAAAGTTTTAAGACCTACATTCATGTAATTACCTGATGTTGAAAAGAAGTGACGAAAAAATGTCAAAGTTTTTAGTAGCTTTTGCGCATCAAATGGACTAGATAGTTTCATAAATGAGTATTAATAATTATTATTAATATTTTATTGTTCCAAATATTATTTTATTAGATCATGGTGAATAATCAAATTTAAAACAAATTAAAGTCGTGGGTTTACTAGTTTAACTATTAAATGTTTTTCACGTACTAAGTGACATTATAATCTTTATAATAATATATTATTATACTAACCTAAAACCCGTGTATTAGACGAGTTGAATAATTAAATATATAATTTACTAATATCAAATTATAAAGTATTTAATAATTATAAAATTATATATTTAGATAAGTTATAATTGAAATATTCTTCCATTTTATTAATTTTAATGAATTGTTTAATTATTAGAATGAGAAGCTTAATATGTTTTAAAATTTAATTATATAATTTAATTAGTTTATTAGTATTTAATATGAGAGATATACAGGAAATTTTTTTCAGATTTCATCGGGACATGACGCGTATCTTCTGATAATGCTTCTTTATTAGACTCTCTCCAATGCGCCCTTATGGGCAGGTGTATGTCCCACGTGGACAGCTGCATCTCCCAATGATGCAATGGAGTGCTATGCACTTTCCCCACTTTGCACTTCCAAAAGTGCAACCAAGTGCAGAGAGAGAATGTGGAAATGATGTGAAAGAAGGTCAATGTATGTGAGAAGGATGTGTTGGAGTTAAAAAGATGAGAGAGAATGCATGTGGAAAGGATTGGTAAAAAGCTGATGTGACAGTGATGACTAGGACGCAGTGTAATACACGGGTTTTTAGGCTAGTTAGGTTTATAATAATACGTTTTGTCTCAATTTAAACATCAGAAATGCTTAACCCGCAAACTGTGGTAAACACAAGCTAAACGTGGTTTTATTGATTTTACATATATTTCATGTTTAATAGAGTTTCTAAATGAATGTTGATGATGACATTAATATTGTGTGGTTATGATGTCTTATTTGTCACATATTTGTTAATAATCGATTATCTTGATTTGTTAATATGTTAATTGTTCATTTTTTTCATATGCGCCAATAAATTGCATAACAATTTGTCAGTGTTTTTGAGACCGGACCGGTCGGTTCGGCTAGGAACCGACGTCGCCGGCGATTCGGTCGTGTACCTACAAACCGCTCCATAAAGAACCGGACGGTTTTAGCGATCAGCGGCTGAACCGTGTACCGGAATACACGGTCAGACCACAAATCAACCAAACAGAAGTATACAACGGCGGAGTAGTGATGCAAACGGTCAGCGTTGACGGTGGTTGGCAGTGGTTTTGAGTAGTTGTTGACGGTGGTTGCGAGCGGCAGATCGTAGTTGTCGGTAGTGGTGAGTGACGGTGGTGAGGCTGTGAGCAGTGATGTTGGTTGGATGTATATCAATGGTGAAGAAGACGATGTGCACACAGGCAACGTATTTTCAAGGAAGAAGACAGTGTGTACCATAGTTGGGGGCTTTGAGCCTTTGATGCATGTATTAAAGAAAGGGATGCCATTTTAGATCTAGGTTTAGAAAACGATAGTTCGAGGAATTATCGAATCGTACATTGCACATTGGTTTTGGAAATCAAGTGTGGCAAACACAAACACAATTGGATTGTGCAAATACATGTTGATTATGGTTAATCAAGCATGCAAACGGTTCGTAAGTCACGAACACAAAATATCGAAGATAATTCGAGGAATTATCGAAACACACACACGAGCCTCACGAACGTTGGTGATCAATCAAACCTATGTATCATTATATGATTATGTGCTAAACATGCATTAGATGTTTAGGATAAATGTTAGGAATCATGTGCGAGCGAAATCGAATCATCAAAATCGAAAAACACGAAAATGGACCCATCGCGGTACGCGAGGATCCTATGGCGAAAGGCGTCGCGGTACGCGAAGCAAATCGGGAGTTGGGACTCCCGAATCCCATCGCGGTACACGATAAAAAACTTTTGATCGGCCTTCGCGGTACGCAAAGGCCATGCAGATCGGAAATTTTATAAAAACCAACCCCTTTCATTTTCAGTCGAACTCTTCCCCATTTTCTCCGAACTCCCACTCATTTTCTCGACCAAAACTGAAATCAAGCTTCAACATCTGGAATCACTTTGGAAGCTACATCCTAGTGATTGGAAGCCATTGGAGCATAAGGAAGGTCTTGGAAGCCATCAAGAAGCTTGGAGCAACCATCAATCCACTGGAACTTCATCATCAGTAGCCATCCCCACCGAAATCTTGCTTCTAAGGTAGTTTATCTTGTTTATCTATGGTTAGATCGCACATGCAATGGGTAATAACCCACATGCAACTCCATTTAGTTATTGTGCTCGAATGTGTTGGTGATTTGATGTGTATTTGATTTAGATTTACTGATTTTATAGTTTAGTGATGTTAGATTTGATTTTGGTTAAGTTAGGATTGATTTGGTGATGATTTTGGCAAACTTGCCATAAAAGGAAACTTTTATGTGCAAGTCTTGGATTTGTGATGATCTAGACATGTTAGGCAAGTCTAGATGATGTCAAATGTGTATTGGAATGTTTAGAAACATATTAGATGATTGATTTTGTCAAAAACTTGGTTTTATAGAAACTTGTTATTTATGGAAACTTTTAAAAATCAAAAGATGGCTTTTGATGTTTTAAGATGATTGGATGTTTTGTGATTATTGAAAGACGTTTAAAAATGATTTCTAAATATATTGGGAACTTGGATTTGTGAAAACGAGTTTTTAAACGGGTACTTTCCAAATAAGGAAACTTATTTTGGCAAAACGGCATAAATGGTGATTTATGCGCAAACGACATGTTTTAAGAGTTTAAATGTGTTTTATAAACATATTAGGAGTATTAACTTTATGAAATGGGATTTCATACCCACACTTTCCTAAATTGGAAACTTTCTAAAAATGGCAACTTGTATGATTAGAATCATAGGATGCATATAAGTGTCCTACTTGTGCTTGTGACACATTGGATGGTCATAACACAACAAACGTGTCACCAATGATTCGTCGAGTCTCATTAGTCAACACACACACACTCGGTTGAGCACACCGACACTTGGAGTTGTATGGGATACAACATACCACAAAACACATACTCACACCTATATGGTTATAGGTGCCTACTAGCAGGATTGCTAGCATTCGCAGACGCGAACACATACACCGGGACTGCTGTAACAGGTGAGTTCACGGCCCCTTTTTACTTTTCTACCTTTGGGGGAGAAAACATTGCATGCTAAACTGTTTTATGAACAACAACTCATTTTATTTGCATATGGACATGCTCTATCACTATATGTATATGTGTGGACCACATCACAACTGAAAGTCCTCGCGATACTCTCGGACCGTTAGTAGCGCGTAGCGCCTAGCGTGGTAATCTTGAATAGTACTATTTGGGCCTGACAAGCCCCACCCATCGCGCCTTGGAGGCCAACCCGATTGTAGGTCGGAATGGGTGCAATATTGACCAACACTTTGCCATTGTCTTTTGATGGACATGGCGGGAGGCACAACCGTCAGCTTCGGTACTACCCCACATATAATATAATTGTATTAACTAGCTATCAATCGATACTGCATTGTAAAGATATGTAAATCACAACTGTTACTTTAAACATTGGATGTTTATTGCTTATGATAAACCTGTGCTCTCACCAACCCTTGTGTTGACCCTTTTACTCGCATGTTTTCTCAGGTAGTTAAGGCACGCGCCTAAGGATTAGGATGATAGGCTGGAGTCGCATGCATCTGCTTATGTGTCTTAGACTATTAAACATTTTTTATCATTTTGTTATGTTACTTATTGTATTATTAAACAACTTAAATCGCTTCCGCAAACTAATACTCTGTTTCGTTTTGAAAACTGTTTAATCTTATGCTTCCATAATTTATGATTACAAGGATGTTTTGATAACCTAAACTTTTATTTCCGCAACACTGATTTTACTAAACTGTTTTATCCAAGTTATTGGATGTACGTATGCAACCAGACATGTAGGTCTCGCAACTGCGTGGTCGGAGACTGCGATCCTGCAATATCAGCCAACCGTCGCGCCCTCGTCCGGGACGGGAGGGCCGGGGTGCGACAACATCAATAGCCGAAACTGTCATATCACCTGTTGATGTGACCTGGTCATTGAGTGGCTGCAGGGTGTCTCGTCGGTTTTATAACCGCCGCTGGCCTCTTTATTAGATCCGTTTGGATTTTCAAAATTCAAAAACACATATTCATCTTAGTTTCTCCATTTCTTGTCTGCGACGAAACCTTTTGATTCAGGTATCCTCTTCCTTTTTGTTTTTCTTTTTATCGTTTCATTTGTGTTGTTGTTCTTATTCGCATCATCATGTCCAACCGTTTTGACATGAGAGATCGTTTGTGCGAACTTTCCAAGGCTGATTTTCGATCATTTTGTACCCGGTATCATGTGGGTCCTGAATTTTTTCCTATTCTTCCTCGGTCTAATCAGCATATTTGTGATTGTCCCTCTGGTTCGATTGCGCTGTACACAATGTTCTTTGATTTTTCGAACCTTCGACTTCCTCTTTCCATCTTTTGCTGTAATGTGTTAGAGTATTATCGCGTTGGGTTATTTCAGTTGGCACCGTTTGGGGTTAGCAAGATAACCCATTTTGAAATGGCCTGTAAGGCAGTCGGTGCTACTCCCACGATTGCTTTGTTTCGCCGGTTTTTTCATTTAACCAAGAATGGGGAGTGGTTTACCATTCAAAGGCGTAAAAATGATCGCCGATCTCAGTTTACGTTTAATGTTAGTCCCTTTGATAAAAAATGGAAAAACAAATTTTGCTGGGTGTCTGCTGATCCCCTTCCATTTCCCCCAATGTCCCGTGACCCTCAAGAGGCCCTGTACGAGATTACTCTCCGCGATTCTGTTGTGAATGTCGAGCACTATAATTTGTTGGTTTCAAATAAGACTCATATCCGGCCTTTTAGCGAGGACATGTTAGTGCTTGGCGGTTTGAGTCCTTATTGGGAAAACCTTGATTCTGTTCCTACCTTTACCCGTCATGGTGTTGGTACGTGAAATATTTGGTTCACTGATTTATACTGTGATCGGGAAACAACTGACATTTGTTGCATTTGTGTGGTTTTTTGCAGTTATGGGTCTGCTGGATGTAATGAAACTGGATACGAATTCGGATGTAGAGGTCGTCCTGACCATTGGGCGATGGCGAGGAAGATGTCAGCAGCAGTTACAAGAAGACTGCTTATGAGGGCGGGGAGTATAGTAGTGTGCTACCCGAGGAAGGTGATGTGCGATGTGATCTTCCTCCCTTGGAGCCTGAAAAGAAAGAAGTGTCCCCAAAACCTGCCAAAGGCAAGAAAAAGGCCAAACGTGTCCAGGATGCTGCTAGTTCAAGTGTTGCGAAGCGGGTTAGATTTTCGAAAAGGAATTTGGCCGCCAAAGGGGGTTCGGCTTCCCGTTCTTATCAGGAAGTAGAATCTTCCCTTTCCTAAGGTACTCAGTCCAATCCCCAGGATGCATCAGAGGCGTCCGATTATCAGTTTTTGCAACTTCGTGATCCTGAGGAGCCTGTTCAATCCCCTGGGCTTGAGGTAGGGTTTGCTGATCAACCTTTTGCTCCTTCCTGGGATCTGGTAAACAAATATGTGTTTTCCAACCCTATTGTGGCCTCGAAGGTGATGAAAGAGTTTGTGCCACCAGGGCAAAGGTTGATATCTTCCTCGATGGAAGATGAGGAGATGAGGAACAGGGTTGCTTATTTGTGGGCGGAACTAGGGTCACTGTTGCCGGAGATGAGTCAACGTTGGGTGTCAACCTCTGGTGCCCAGGAGAAGAACAAAACTAAACTTTCAATTATGAACAACAAGATTAGTCAGCTGCAGCGGGATTTTAGTGCGATGGAAAAGGATCGAGAGGAAGAGAGTATCCGCTGTTTGGAAATTGAGAAACTTTATATCGAGAAGGAGATCTTTCTGAACAAATAGATATTTGAGGCGAAGGAGGATTTGGAGCGTGGATTGTCCTTGTTGGAGAAAAGTCGGGCAGAATTGAAAGAGGAACGCCAGCATTCGAGAATGAAAAAGAGAGGACCAAGTTATCCCTGGACGAGGCGCTGGCTCGAGCTCAGAGTTTACAGGGTCAAGTTGCTTTGCTATGTGCTGATCGTGATTGGATGTTTAGCCAAGGGTTTGCCTAGGTGGTTAATAGGCTGCATCGTAGCTCGGAGTTTTTTAATCCCCTAGCAGTCGTTCAAAAGGCTGCGCATGAGTATGGTATGACTTCGGGGTTGAAGTCTGGGTATCGACATGCTGCGGCTGGACTTGTGCTGGAAAAATTGCCCAACTATCAGCCTCAAGCCAAAGTGAAACTTCATAATGCTGTGGCTAGTCTTGAAGGCATGACATATCCTTTTCTTGAAGCTGTTGCGGGTTGTGTAAAAGAGCCCTTATCTGTGTTGCAAGGTTTGTTGTGTTTGTTGTGTACTAAGATATTCATATTCGAATGCTTTACTCCTTTGTTGTTTTATCCAGGATTACTACCCGAGGGATATGATGTCGGGGAGCCGGTGGCGCTTAGTGGTCAGGCGAGCCCTAGTCAATCAACATTTGCCACGCCATCCCCGGCAACTGCTGAGGCTTCTAAGTCGGTGATGAAACCACCTCTTTCCCGTGCAGCATCTGTGGAATCATCAAAGGCACCTCTGTCTTCTTCCAAGGAAAGTTGAAGCGCGCCCCTATGTGGATTTTATGATTGTAATAGCTAGTAGCTAACTGTTTAAAACAATATGTTTTGTTTGACACTGTGTTTTGCATGATGGTTTACTTAGTAATGGTACGTATGTTTTTGGAATTTTATTGTTGTATGTTTTGTTGATGTGCACAATTTGTCATGGGTAGGACATGGCCGGATCCCAAGGAGCGGAATTGTTTTAGGAGATCACCCTTTACTTGGGTAAGACAGGGCTGGATCCCAAGGAGCTGAATTGTATTAGGAGCTCACCCTTATGCTTAGCCAGTGTAACTGGGACTCAGAACATACATATGTGTAAACCATATTGTATTTTTAGTTAACGTGTGTCAAAGTTATGAAGAACATGCATTCATTGATAAAAGTAGCCAGGCTTAAGTTTACAAAAGACATAGAATACATTTTCTTAGCCTTGTGGCATACTTGCTATTTGAAACTAAACATAAAACTTGCGCAAATTGCTGGCATTCCAATGCCTGGGAATTGCTTTCCCTTGCATTTCTTCGATCTTGTATGACCCTTTCTGGTGGCATTCTCTAACTTTGTATGGTCCTTCCCATTTGGGACCTAATTTTCCTGTGTCTTCCTGCCTGCTTGCCTTATTTCTTCTAAGGACCAAATCGCCTGGCTGAAAACGTTCATTGCGTACCCTGCGATTGTAGTATCGAGCCATTTGGTGCTTGTACTTGGCTTCTTTAAGTCTTGTTGCTTCTCTTGTTTCCTCCAACATGTCTACGTTGAGGAAGATCTCCTTGTCATTCTCCTTTTCTGAGAAAAAGTGCTTCCTTGGGGAGGGTATTCCAATCTCGCCTGGGATCATTGCCTCGCTTCCGAAGGTTAGGCTAAAAGGTGTTTTTCCATTGCTGGTCTTCTCCGTTCTGCGTAGCGCCCAAAGGACGCTTGGTAGTTCTTCTAACCAGTTCTTCCCCGTTCTTCCCAGGCGTGCTTTTAAACCTTCAACGATGCTTCGGTTCATACGTTCAACCTGGTCGTTGGTTTGTGGGTGTGCATTTGCTTAATTTACAGCTCAGCGCACCAGGATTTGAATGGCTCTTCTGCGAACTGCCTCCCATTGTTGATAATGACTATTCCCGGCAATCCAAAACGACAAACAATGTTTTGCCAGAAAAAATTGATGACCTGTTTTCCTGTTATTTTTGCCAAAGGGTTGACTTCTGGCCACTTTGTAAAATAATCGACGGCGACCAACAGGAACTTGACTCCTCCTTTGCTAACTGAGAATGGACCGACAATATCCATCCCCCATTTGTAAAATGGCCAGGCGGACGAAATTGTGACCAGATCATACTTTGGGCTTTTTTGTACCGGGGCATGTAGTTGGCATCCTGCACACTTTCGTATTTCTTCCAAGGTATCTTTATGCATAGTTGGCCAATAATACCCCATGTTCATCATCTTTGCTACTATTGTTCTAGGGCCGGCGTGTGTGCCACAAATGCCCTCGTGGATTTCTCTGATGAGGTAATTACTATCGGCTGGGCTCAGGCAACGTAAAAGTGGTGCTAGGTATGATTTTCGGAATAGGATGCCATTCACCAATGTGTATTGTGATGATTTGAGGCGGATGCGTGCTGCCTCATCCTTGTCTTCGGGAAGGAAGTCTGTGGCTAGGAAATCATGGATTGGAGTCATCCAACAAGGTTTGTCATCTTCGATTTTCTGGACTTCTTGGCTTGTGATAGCACGTTCGTGGATGACCTCGACTAACACCTGTTTGGTTAGGTGGGCGAACACAACAGAGGCTAACTTGCTCAACGCATCTGCTTTTTTGTTCTGGTTCCTTGCTATCTGACTGACCTGCGCCCATTTGAATTCTTTTAAGATGCCTTTTTTTTTTTTGCCAAATATGCTCTCATTCTGTCACCTTTAGCTTCATAACTTCCGTTGATTTGGTTTGCGACTAGCAGAGAATCAACATGTGCCTGGAGCTTTGACACCTTCATGACAACTGCTAACTGTAGGCCGGCTATGAATGCTTCATATTCTGCCTCGTTATTTGTACTCGGAAAATCTAGGCGAATTGCGTACGTGAGTTTGATGCCTTCTGGACTGATCAATATCAATCATGCCCCAAAACCTTTTGCGTTTGACGCACCATCTGTGTACAGCATCCATATGTCTGTTGACTCGCTCAGGCTTGCTGCAAAAATTGTAGCTTCTTGTGGTTCTGATGGTGCACCTTCGAGGAGAAAGTCAGCCAAGACCTGACTCTTTATGGCCAGTCGGGGCTGATAAGTGATCCCATGTTCTCCTAGCTCGATCGCCCATTTTTCCAATCTGCCTGAGTTTTCCGGTTTCTGCAAAACTTCCTTGATAGGCAAGTTTGTTAGTATAGTAATTGGATGGGCCTGGAAATACCTTCTAAGCTTCCTGGATGTGTGAATCATGGCCAGGACTGCCTTTTCTATTGCCGGGTACCTTGTCTCAGCCTCCCGGAGAACTCTACTAACGAAATAGACTGGCAATTGTTAGCTGGACTGTTTGGCGACCAGGACAGAGCTAACTGCTTCGCTACCAATTGCAATGTACATTACGAGCTTTTCAGATGTTGTTGGAGCCACCAGGGGAGGAATGATGGCTATGTAAGACTTCATTTCCTGGAAAGTTGTCTCAGCTTCTTCAGTCCAGTGAAACTTGATTGCCTGAGTTTTGAGGGTTTAGAAGAATGACAGAGATTTTTATGCTAGCTTAGAGAGAAATCTATGCAAGGATCCCAATTTGCCATTAAGGCTTTGGACCTCCTTTCTGCTCTTTTACCATGTCATATTTTTCACTACCTCTACTTTGTCATGATTTGCCCAAATATCCTGTTTGATCACAACATGCCCCAGGAATTTGCATTCCTCAAAACCAAACGAACACTTTCCGGGGTTAAGTTTCATATTTATTTTCTTCAGATTATCGAATGTTTTCTCAATATCCCGGAGCATCTCTTCTTCGGTACTGCTCTTGATTACCAAGTCATCCACATAAGCCTCCATATTCCTGCCTATCTGGCTTTGAAACACCGAATTTATCACCCGTTGGTATGTAGCCCCCGCATTTTTTAAACCAAACGGCATTTTTGTGTAACAAAAGATACCCTTTGGCATGTAAAATGCTGTTTTTTCTTCGTCGGATTTGTTCATTTGAATCTGATGGAAACCCTTGTAGGCGTCTAAAAAACACTTGAACTTGAAGCCGGCCACTGCTTCCACTTTGTGATCGATCTCGGGCAAAGGATAGCAATCCTTTGGACATGCTTTATTCAGATCTTTGAAATCCACACACATCTGCCATATGCCATCATGCTTTCGTACCATGACTGGATTTGCGATCCAAGTATGGTATTGTACTTCCTTCAGGATCCCCACGGAGACTAGCTTTTCGACTTCTGTTGTTACGGGCAGGCTTTGTTCTGTCGCCATCCCCCTTTTCTTCTGTGCCACTGGTTTGGAAGTTTTTCGGATTTGTAACTGGTGTTCTGCAACTTTTCTGGGGACCCCGGTCATATCAGATGGAGTCCCGGCAAAAACATTTCGATTCCGCTGAAGTAGCTGTATCAAACTTCTCTTACCTTCGCTGCTGAGTGTTTGACCGAAGTTGATTAGCTGAGTTGGGTATCGGGCATCCAGACTTATCTTTGAATCTTCGGTTTCCTCGGTCAGGAAGACTTCCTGTCCATTTTACATGGTGCAGACACCGGCTTTGGTCGGGAATTTAACAATTCCATGAGCTGTTGAGACAATTGCCCTGAAAGCGCTTATTCTTGGTCGCCCGAGTATGATGTTGTATCTGGAGGGTGCCCGTATGACCAGGAATGTTAAATCTTCTGTTATGGTAAAACACCCTGTACCCAGGCTAACCACAAGGGTTATTTCACCCAGGGGGTGTTGTAATATCTGTGCCGGAATCGTTACCGGAACAGTAATCTATACAGTAACTGGCACAGTAACTTAGGCACAAACCACGTGAAACTATGTTTATACTATTTTAACACTAGACTATTATGCGATTGTCTGCAATCTGACTTAAACCTCATGGTTTAAACAGTCAGAAACACATCAGACAACAATGAACAGGTACATACATGCTTGAATTGATGCTATTATGTACAAAGGTATGCGAGGATAAACAGGACAAAACCATAACAGTTGTTGTTATAGAATGTTAAACCAATGAACTATTCGTATATGTGACGATCTGTAGGAATAAATTTGAAGGTTTAACGATCTGAAATGATGACTGAAAAGTAGAAAACAAAATCAGAAAGTGAAACGTACGATTGTGTTCGTACAGTTAGCGCTCTGTACGAAAACGCGCGTAAGTGACGTTTTCTGACGAAACGAAAACAAAAACGATACGAACGATAATAAATTTAAGAAAATATAACATTTTCTGTTTAACAATTTTGAAACTCATCAGAAATAAATTAAAAGGAAACTATTTTATTTAAAACGCGTAAAACAAAGTTATTTAATTAAAATACGTAAAATACGGTGACGTGAGTTAACGAAATGATTAAAATAATTAATTACGATAAGTTAAGACAAATAAATTCTAAAGATTTATCTGGAATCACAGCCTTGAAAACGTAAATTAAAATCAATTTTTTTATAAGTAATCGCGCGCGTATGTTCCGGAAACGCAACGGAGACGCGAACCGAGCAACAAAAACGAACCCGAACTCACTCGGGGCATAAATATCTTGAATGAGTTCATTCTTCTCATAAAACACCCTCCTTTCTCTCTCCAGAACTCAAATCACGGCTCCCTCTCTCTAAAAACCCTAGCATTCAAAACACCATAACTCACTCATTTCTCAACGAAATCGAGTGGTTCTTGAGCCTAAACGAAGGTATTGATCTTCTCTACATGAAAGTACAACCGATCTAGAGCCAAATCCATCTGAAAACAAGGTACGAGGCTGTGAACATCACGAAAAATTCGGGTTTTCAACCTTTTTGTGCAAACCAAGCCCTAACCGACTAAATCTCTTCAAAACTTGACCACTAGAACAAATGCTAACCTGCACCACTTTAGAAACCACCGTGGGCCTTGGAAGAAGGATTGTGCTAGGCTCGACCCTAGCTGCGGCCGAAGGGGAACCACAGATGGCCGAATGGCCTTAGGCTGAAAAGCCCTTGGCCGAATGTCTTCACTCGCCGGCTGCCACCCTTTCGCCATCTTCATTTGCTCGGCCAACCAACCTCATTCGACCATCTCACATTCGCCCGAACCAGCATCCCATTCACCAAGTTGCTTTCATTCGTCGGAGAGCCATACGCACCACATTCGGCTGTAGCCTAGTTCGAGCATCAAGAGCCATTCGATCAAGGCCTCAATCGTTCGGTCCATGTTACTGTTCCAGTCGGCCGAATGAATCCTCATTCTCTCGAAAATGGTCTCATTCTTCCCTACCCATTCGACTACACCCACCCCATTCAGCATACACACAACCAACTTCAATCGGGCCTGTTCATTCGGCCAATCAGTATCCCATTCGGTCCAAGTGATTTGTTGGGCATGTGACCATCGGATTCAGCCCCTATATGCACACATATAATCGGCCCAGGAGCTGTTTCGGTCCAAATTCATATGGATCAGCCATGATGATGGACTAGCCCAACAGCAAGGCCCACTGTTTCTTCCTATGTGGTTGACTCGGCCTATGATCTTAGTTCGGCCCATGGTGACCGATTTGGCCCAATCATTGGACCCTTCATAATCGGCCCATGTTAATCAATCGGCCCAATATCATTCGGCTGCGTGTATTTGGGTCGAGCACAAACACTTGAAACAACTACTTGATAACATGCCTGGGAACTAATGGGTTTATTATAAAGGTGGTGATGAGGGTGGTTTCATGTATCTCATAACAACCTAAAAATCTTGTCTTTTGAAAATGATAACAAGTGAGTTAATAAGAGTGCTAAGACAAATTGAACAAGGCTTTTACAAACCCTATTACATGATGCTACGGGTTTCTGACCCTTAACTTAAAGTCTAAGTTGTATACTTAGAAACCCCCTTGTTATGAAATACAATCGAGTTGAACATAAAATCACTAACAAAAGGCACTAACTTTAACCTAATTGGGTTAAGTGTTATTATAATCTAAAACAAGTAAATCACGGCCGAATGATGACCGAGACTCCCGAGTGTTAGCCAACTTTAAGGCTAACACATACACACACACAAGCAATTATAACTTATACTCATAAAATACAAACGTCGTGAAATCAATACAGGATTTTGAAAACAACATCAAGAACAACAACGAGCGCGTGCCTTCTTGTGTAGACTTAGTCAACCACAATCACTACAAGGTGAGTTCATCTGTCCCTTTTCCTAACTGTTTTGATTTTACCTCGGGACTGAGAAGCGTGTTATACATTTTAAACACATGATTTATAAAATGCTTTTACACTTATTCTTAATGATAATGCTATATGTGAATGCCAGGTGCCTATGCTACAATGCTAATACCAAATGCTAATACTAAACGCTAAAGCTCATGCTAAATGCTAACACTAAATGCTAATGCTAAATGCTAATACAAAACGCTAATGCTCATGCTAAATGCTAACACTAAATGATAATGCTAAATGCTAATGCTAAACGCTAATGCTCATGCTAAATACTAATACCAAATGCCAATGCTAAATTCTAATACTATACGCTAATGCTCATGCTAAATGCTAATACTAAATGCTAATGCTAAATGCTAATACTAAACACTAATGCTAATGCTAAATGCTAACACTAAATGCTAATGCTAAATACTAATACTATACGCTAATGATAATGCTAAATGCTAATACTAAATGTTAATGCTAAATGCTAATACTAAATGCTAATGTTAAATGCTAATACTAAACACTAATGCTAATGCTAAATGCTAATACTATAAGCTAATGCTATATGCGAATGCCAGGTGCCTATGCTACAATGCTAATACCAAATGCTAATGCTAAATGCTAATACTAAACACTAATGCTAATGCTAAATGCTAATACTATAAGCTAATGCTATACACGAATGCCAAGTGCTTATGCTACAATGCTAATACTACAATGCTAATGCTAAATGCTAATGCTAATGCAAATTGCTAAATGTTAATGCTATATGCTAATACTAAATGCTAAAGCTAACACTATATGCTAAAGCAACGGATGCTAAGAACACATGTATGCTTATATGTTTGCCATGCTAAAACAACGGTTTGGCCTCTCAGTGCTTGCCTTACCGGTTGTGAAACTATTTTGAATGCTAAAACTATCAACTATGGTAGAACATACCAAATTGGTCTCTCAGTGCTTGCCATGGGGTGTTCTTTATAGTTGGGACTTGAAGGAACAGACCGTCGGCCTCTCAGTGCTTGCCATAGGGTGACCTTCATAGTCATGACTTGAGGAGTAGACTGATGGCCTCTCAGTTGTGACAATTGCAGTTGAGAATTACGTCATCAATGATATGACCACATGTGATCATTGTAGAAATCCACGTTGATTTGATGATTGTAATTATTACAGGTTGATAGGATGTGAGAAATGATGTTAGTAGATCGCAAAGAAACATCCATCACCTAATGCTTATTCAAATAGGCGACCAACCGATTTCATGTATAGAATCATAACTCAAAAATAAAGAGAATGAGTGTAAGCAAAATCATGAAACGAGACTCCGATTTCAAGATACACTGAGTCGAATATAATGTTAAATAAGAGATTAGATATTTTGAACTCTTCAGGTCTTGAAATTATAACCGTTGGAAAGATCTCAAAAAATCGTGAACGTGGGCGAAAACCGCACGTAAAACGGAGTTCGTATGCTCAAGTTATCGCGAAAACAAGAAAATCAAAAATTTGGACAAAATCCTGTGGGGAGATACGCCCCGAGCCACACGCCGAGACGGGGCGATGCGCCCGGGAGTGATTTGAGGCGGTGGACGAGTATAAGATCAGATTTTCGTCCAGAAACTATTTTTTTCATCTATCTCGACATCCTACGAATTCCAGACGACCAAAACTCAAATTTAAGCCTCCAAACTCCATTTTGAAGCCATTAAAAGTCATAGATCTCACCAAGGATCGTATTTTCAAGCCCCGATCGTTGTTTTACCCGCAGAAATCCGTTAGATCAGGTAACGGTTCATTTTAACCTTCTAGTTTGATTTTGATTGATTAGATCTTGATTTTGAACATAAAGAGATAGTTAGGATTGTTGATTATTGCTTAGATGATGGCTAGGATTGATTATAAACGAAGATCACGATGTTTTAACGGTTAAATCCTTGTTTTGATCCGTCGTAATGCCCGGTTTGCATGAAATCATACCCATGATTAAAATGGTTTAAACCATTTGATTATGACAATGTAGGTGATTAGTTTGATTAATCTTTGAAATGCAAAGGTTAAATCTAAGTGTTTCAAACTAATTACAATCATTAACATACTCATTGGAACGATTATCTGATGTTTATGATAACAGTCAGATTAGTATGTTAAACATGGTTATTACACCTATCCTAATGCTACATTGTGATATTTCATGATATTTTGATAATCAATAACAAGGATTAATCATTCCTAAGCCATTAAACCATCTAGAAACTGTTTTAGCATTATAATCAACAACATTAACTATTTGGTTAATCCTAGATTATTCTGATTAATCAAGAGTGTCATCAACCTTGTATTATGAATCTAATTCAATGTAGGTTCCTACATTATCATACATTGTATGATACAATATCGGTTTCAAACTAATTAATCAATTAAATACTTAATATCGGTTTGATGACTTGTAAAGCAATGTCTTTGACATTGAACGTTCAGAAAGGTCTAATTAGTGAGTTAAAACCTAAATAACTCATTAAATATAAATAAATGCAGAATCACCCTTTATTATCAGTTTGGGAGATACTCTGCTACCTTTATATTATCAGGTGAGTTTCGTACAACCCCTTTTCTTTTTAATCTTTTATAAACATCGGGGAACACTGTTGAACTTTTTGGAACTATATGATATGTATCACTGTTATCTGAGTGATTTCATGTGATTGTTGAGAACTTGTGGATTTCATGGGATTTTGCCTGAGAACAGAACACTATCACAGAACTTAAAAGTCCTCATTTTTGAACTGTATCTAGTGAACCCATGTGGGGCCGAACGGGGAAACAATGATAGTACTATCGGCTGACCACCCATTTGCTGGGAGATGCAACTCCCCTTGTGTGAATGTTTGTTTCCTGTTTTGGAACTTCTTAATGTTGTGATAGACATTAAGATAATGAGGCATTAAGATGTTACCGACGGGTAGTATCTTAGAGAACAAGAACGTCAGAAAGGAACTGGATACAGGTCCCATGGTTATCTGGAACCAAACATTTTGAGAACTTATAATTACATATCATATCATATTGTGGAACTTGAACTGTATGATCTCACCAGCTTTGTGCTGACGTTTCAAATTTAAATCTTTTGCAGGAAGACAGTGACCAACCGGTGAGGCAGCACTTTAAACACTTGTAATTAAATAAATCTAATAAACTTAGATTATATAATGTAATATTGGTTGTGATTACGACATCCTTGTAATGTATTTCTGTTAAGTTAATCTGTGTGCTTGTGATATCGGATCAAGTAAGTCACCCCTCATCTGGAGACATCACCACTATGCTTCCGCAACTGTTTCAGTGACATCATGATGAGGTGACGAGAGGTGGGGGTGTGACAGGGTGGTATCAGAGCCACGGGTTATAGAGAATTAAGTTGACTTAGAGACCTAGACTATAACCATAGGCTCGTATGGTGACACAGAGAGCACCGAACATAACTAATGAACAAAACTTTTTTTGAATTAAGCCAGAATAATCAGGTGGTACGAGTTCCAGTTATGAGTGGCCAGCATAACTGAAATTCGCAACACGTGTGCATTCTAGTGAACCTTCAATGCAAGCAAAACAACAATAATTATAAGGACGATTAGTTTCTTTGAGATAGGAAGAGACATCATATCATGTTTATGTTGGATGTTATTATTCAATATTCACTTCATGGTATTGATTGTAAATTCTGATTTTATATTAATGGAAAAACCACGTGAACGCTACATATATAGACGGATTCCATATGTGATTTTGGATGATACGCCGAGTCTCAGCTCAAGTTATGACTCAGATCCGTCAGAAGCATCTTCTGCAGAATCCTTGGTAGTATCTCAGATTTTACACACACCACCACATCCACAGATATCTGATAATGATACCTATGCGGACAGACGGGCTAGAAGCTCATCAACTCAGAGAGTCTCAATCTATACAAGAATTATAGAGGATAGGATGAGGCTGATTATGGTGTATATAGTGATCTCAGTGCTTATCTTTGAATACCTAGTGTGGTATTATCTCTGAATACCTTGTAGGGTATCACCTCTGAATACCTAGTGTGGTATCACCTCTGAATACCTAGTGTGGTATTATCTCTGAATACCTTGTAGGGTATCACCTCTGAATACCTTGTGCGGTATCATCTCTGAATACCTTGTGCGGTATCCTCTCTGAATACCTTGTGTGGTATCTCCTCTATTGTTGTGTGTGAATGTATGAACTATATATTAATATTGAACTTGTATGAGAACATATCAGCAGAGAACATATCTGTTTAAGAACATATCTATTAATAGTATGAGAACATTTTTGAACGAGAACACATCTATTGCCTGTGTGGCAATGTATCATAGAACTGTGAGAACAATTCTGTGTGAGAACAATTCTGTGGGAGAACATATCTGAACGAGAACATATCTATTGCCAGTGTGGCAATGTATCAAAGAACTGTATGAGAACAATTCTGTGTGAGAACATATCTGAACGAGAACATATCTATTGCCAGTGTGGCAATGTATCAAAGAACTGTATGTAAACATTTCTGTGTGAGAACATATCTGAACGAGAACTTATCAATGTCCTGAATGTTAATATTTCAAAAACATGGGTAATAACATATTTATATCATAGTACTGTGAGCTGTGAAATATTTTAGCATGTTTTTGAATTAACAGGACTGAGTATAACTACGAACATCTGTGGGATCTATGTGTATTGAGAACATATCTGAACTATATCAATGTAGTTATACTATATTTTCTTATAATCACATTTCAACATAAATTTTCAGTGTAACTGAATATGATTGAATTTATGTGATCGAACGCGTTATATCTTATTGTTCTTAAACTGACCTTAGTTTGTCTGCATGTAAGCAGAACAATGGCTCCTAACAGAGGTCGACCAACTAGGAAAGCTACCAAGAACATTACTAACCCTGAACTGAATCAAGTCCCACCTGAGAATGTAGAACGAAATCCGGACCCACAGATCAATCCGGAAGCAAATGTGGTTCCCCCTGGAAATCTGGAAACAAATACTGTTCCACCTGCTGGTGCAAGTGGATTTGAATCAAATGAAGCGATGATAGCATGAATAGTGAGAGAACAGCTATCAGCTTGTGGTGTTTTAACACAACACCAGCCACATATCACTACAGGTTCTGGTGGGGACCATGATCATGTAGAACATAACGTTACTGGTGGACACGTTGAAACTCTTAATACCACCGGTGCAACAACTAAAACCACTATTCCTGATCCACCATAGCAAGGATGTACCTACAAGTACTTTACTTCCTGCAACCCTTCTACTTTTATGGGCAAAGAAGGAGCGGCTGGACTCATAAGGTGGATTGAGGAGATGGAAACAAAACTCAAGATCAGCCAGTGTGTGGCAGAGCATAAGGTGTCTTATGATGCTTGTTCATTGAAAGAGTCAGCTCTAACCTGGTGGAATACCCAGGCTAAAACTTTGGGATCGGCTACAGTTGATTCTATGGGCTGGAATGAATTTAAAACTCTGATTAGGTCAGAGTACTGCCCAATCACCGAAATTCAAAAGCTCCAGGAGGAATTTTGGAATCATTCAATGATCGGTGCTGATTTTTTAACCTATACCGATCGGTTTCACGAACTTACTTGTTTACTTCCCGATATGTTTCCTACGGAAGCAGCGTTGATTGAGAAGTATATCAAAGGTCTGGTTCCCCAGATTCGGGGAATGATAACTGCAGCTGAACCTACCACTCTTAAACGTGCAATTCTTTTGACAACTAAGCATACTGACGAGGCAGTAAGAAGTGGTATTTTGTCTAGAAAAACTCAGAAGACGATGGGCCGTAGTGATGTCGGTACCTCGAACGTTTCAGAAGGTACCAAACGAAAGTGGTTTGGTAAGACCAAAACGAAAACTCCGGTTGAGACCACTCAGAACAAACCAACGGTGAAGAACTATGGTGCAACTGTTTCTGAAAGAAAACTTTACACTAGGCAGGCACCTAAATGCAACAAGTGTCCATACCATCACACAGGACCGTGTCCTGTTTGTCGAAATTGCAATCGAGTAGGACATTATGCTAAATACTATAATTTTCATGCTCAACCATCAAACCAAACACCTCGGCAAACTACTCCAATAAACCGGTCGTGCTTCAAATGTGGAAGCCCTAACCACTTCATGAAAAACTGTCCTAACAACAACAACACCAATCAAGGGAACGAAGCTAGGGGAGAGCTTTTCAGATTGGTGCGACCGAGGCGAGACATGATGCAAATATTGTCACTGGTACGTTTCTACTCAATAATCTCTACGCATCAGTTTTATTTGATACAGGGGCATATAAGAGTTTTATCTCTCCTGAATTTGCATCATTAATTTCATTACCTACGGTAGATCTAGAAACTCCTTATGTCATTGAACTTGCCAATGGCAAGTTGATCAAAACTAACAGTGTTATTCAAGGATGTTCTTTGAATTTGAATGATCACCTTTTTAATATCAATTTACTTCTTATTGAGCTTGGGAGCTTTGATGTTGTGGTCGGTATGGACTGGCTTTCTGATAACCAAGCGGAAGTTGTGTGTCAAAACAAGATGATCCGTATTCCATTACCTAACGGTAATACACTGGTAGTTCAAGGAGAACGAGCTGGAAGAAAACTTGGTATCATTTCTTGTATGCGAGCTCAGAAATTTTTAAGGAAAGGATGTTATGCTTTCCTGGCACACGTGACTGAACACAATTCTCTACCCAAACAAATCAAAGACATACCAATAGTCAAAGATTTTCCTGAAGTATTTCCTGAGGACATATCAGGATTACCCCTAGTGAGACAAGTTGAGTTTCGGATTGACTTGATCCCAGGCGCAGCACCTGTTGCTAAAGCCCCATATCGGCTTGCGCCATCAGAAATGGAAGAACTTTCAGGTCAATTGCTAGAACTGTTAGACAAAGGTTTTATTAGACCTAGTTTCTCACCCTGGGGAGAACCAATTCTTTTTGTGAAAAAGAAGGATGGTTCGTTCAGGATGTGTATTGACTACCGGGAACTCAATAAACTGACAATCAAGAACCGTTATCTACTACCTCGTATTGATGATCTGTTTGATCAATTGCAAGGTGCTACTTACTTTTCAAAAATCGATTTAAGATCTGGATATCATCAGTTACGTGTTCATGATAATGATATTCCTAAAACTGCTTTCAGAACTCGATACGGACATTACGAATTTTTAGTAATGCCGTTTGGTTTAACCAATGCACCAGCAGTTTTCATGGATCTGATGAATCGGGTATGTAGACCTTATCTGGATAAATTTGTGATTGTGTTTATTGATGATATTCTTATTTATTCTCGGAACCAACAAGAACATGCTCAACACTTGAAACTAATCTTAGAACTTTTGGCACATGAGAAATTATATGCCAAATTTTCCAAATGTGAGTTCTGGTTACAGGAAGTTCAATTTCTTGGGCATGTTGTAAATGAGAACGGTATTCAAGTGGATCCCAGTAAGATTCAAGCGGTGAAACAATGGGAGACACCACGAACCCCGACTGAAATACGTCAATTTTTGGGGCTGGCAGGTTATTATCGTCGATTTATTAAGAACTTTTCAAAAATAGCCTTGCCACTTACCAAATTGACCCAGAAAAATCAACCGTTTATATGGGATTCCCAACAGGAGGAGGCATTCCAACTGTTGAAACACAAACTCTGCAATGCACCTATCTTGGCATTACCGGAAGGTACTGATAATTTCACAGTGTACTGTGATGCTTCTCGTCAAGGTCTTGGGTGTGTTTTAATGCAAAATGATAAGGTAATTGCTTACGTTTCTCGACAATTGAAGGTACATGAGAAGAACTATACCACACATGATCTAGAACTTGGTGCAGTGGTGTTTGCACTCAAGATTTGGACACACTATCTATACGGAACTAAGTGTATTATATACACTGATCATAAAAGTCTTCAACACATTCTAGATCAGAAAATGTTGAACATGCGACAGAGGCGGTGGGTAGACCTCTTAAATGACTATGACTGTGAAATTCGTTATCATCCAGGTAAAGCGAATGTCGTAGCCGATGCCTTGAGTCGCAAGGAACGAGTCAAACCTTTACGTGTGAAAGCGTTAGGGATGACTATTCAAACTAGTATAATTCCTCATATTAAAGAAGCTCAGCAACAAGCTTTACAAGCAACGAACTATTCTGCTGAAGGACTGAGGGGATTAGACAAGAAACTCGAAACGAAAGCTGACGGAGTGTTGTATTTCAAAATCCGAATTTGGGTTCCTTTATTCGGTAACTCTAGAACAATTATCTTGGATGAGGTGCACAAATCCAGGTATTCTAGTCATCCAGGTGCTGATAAAATGTATAAAGATCTTAGAGATTTTTACTAGTGGCCTGAAATGAAGAAACACATATCCAAATACGTGGATCGATGCTTAACATGTCTCAAAGTTAAGGCTGAACATCAACGACCTTCTGGGTTATTACAACAACCTGAGATTCCCATGTGGAAATGGGATCAGATCTCTATGAATTTCATCACTAAATTACCCAGAACATCACGTAATCATGACTCTATATGGGTTATCGTTGATCGCCTTACAAAATCTGCACATTTCTTACCCATCCGAGAGGATTATTCTATGGATCGACTCGCTAAACTCTATGTTAATGAGATTGTATCTCGACATGGAGTACCCATCTCTATCATTTCTGACAGAGATAGTCGATTTATGTCACGATTTTGGCAAACTCTTCAGAATGCTCTGGGCACACAAATCAACATGAGCACAGCTTATTATCCACAAACCGACGGGCAGACTGAACGAACAAATCAAACTCTTGAAGACATGCTCAGAAGCTGTGTGATTGATTTTGGAGGTAGCTGGGATTTTCATCTTCCACTTGTTGAATTTTTATACAATAACAGCTACCATACTAGTATTCAATGCGCTCCATTCGAAGCACTTTATGGACGCAAGTGTAGATCACCTATCCGTTGGTCAGAGGTAGGTGAAAATCAAATAATAGGCCCAGAATTCATTCAGGAAACAACCGATAAGATCGCACTCATTCAAGAACGAATTAAAGCTGCTCGCGATCGTCAAAAGAGTTATGCTGATAATCGTCGTAGACCGTTAGAATTCCAAGTTGGTGATCGGGTTATGTTGAAAGTATCATCTTGGAAGGGCATTTTCAGATTTGGGAAAAGAGGTAAGCTTTCACCAAGATTTGTTGGGCCATTCAAAATTCTTGAACGAATTGAATCAGTAGCCTACAGGCTTGAATTACCTATTGAACTCAGTAACATTCACGATGTTTTTCATGTATCCAATCTGAAGAAGTGCCTAACTGATGAATCATTAATTGTACCTCTAGAAGAGATTCATATTGATGAAAAACTTCAGTTCATTGAAGAACCGGTAGAGGTAATGGATCGAGAAATGAAAGTGTTGAAGCGTAGTTGCATACCAATCGTTAAAGTTCGATGGAATTCATAATGTGGACCTGAGTACACGTGGGAACGAGAAGATCGGATGAAAGAAAAATACCCACATCTATTTTCATAAACGATTGTCATCATTTAAGTCTTCATTAAATTTCGGGACGAAATTTCTCTAACAGGAGGAGACTGTGACAATTTCAGTTGAGAATTACGTCATCAATGATATGGCCACATGTGATTGTTGTAGAAATCCACGTTGATTTGATAATTGTAATTATTACAGGTTGATAGGATGTGAGAAATGATGCTAGCAGATCGCAAAGAAACATCCATCACCTAATGCTTATTCAAATAGGCGACCAACCGATTTCATGTATAGAATCATAACTCAAAAATAAAGAGAATGAGTGTAAGCGAAATCATGAAACGAGACTCCGATTTCAAGATACACTGAGTCGAATATAATGTTAAATAAGAGATCATATATTTTGAACTCTTCAGGTCTTGAAATTATAACCCTTGGAAAGATCTCAAAAAATCGTGAACGTGGGCGAAAACCGCACGTAAAACGGAGTTCGTATGCTCAAGTTATCGCGAAAACAAGAAAATCAAAAATTTGGACAAAATCCCATGGGGAGGTACGCCCCGAGAAACACACCGAGCCGGGGCGATGCGCCCGGGAGTGATTTGAGGCAGTGGACAAGTATAATATCAGATTTTCGTCCAGAAACTCTTTTTTTTCATCTATCTCGACATCCTACGACTTCCAGACGACCAAAACTCAAATTTAAGCCTCCAAACTCCATTTTGAAGCCATTAAAAGTCATAGATCTCACCAAGGATCGTGTTTTCAAGCCCCGATCGTTGTTTTACCCGCAGAAATCCATTAGATCAGGTGACGGTTCATTTTAACCTTCTAGTTTGATTTTGATTGATTAGATCTTGATTTTGAACATAAAGAGATAGTTAGGATTGTTGATTATTGCTTAGATGATGGCTAGGATTGATTATAAACGAAGAACACGATGTTTTAACGGTTAAATCCTTGTTTTGATCCGTCGTAATGCCCGGTTTGCATGAAATCATACCCATGATTAAAATGGTTTAAACCATTTGATTATGACAATGTAGGTGATTAGTTTGATTAGTTTGTTAAACATGGTTATTACACCTATCCTAATGCTACATTGTGATATTTCATGATATTTTGATAATCAATAACAAGGATTAATCATGATATTTTGATAATCAACAACATTAACTATTTGGTTAATCCTAGATTATTCTGATTAATCAAGAGTGTCATCAACCTTGTATTATGAATCTAATTCAATGTAGGTTCCTACATTATCATACATTGTATGATACAATATCGGTTTCAAACTAATTAATCAATTAAATACTTAATATCGGTTTGATGACTTGTAAAGCAATGTCTTTGACATTGAACGCTCAGAAAGGTCTAATCAGTGAGTTAAAACCTAAATAACTCATTAAATATAAATAAATGCAGAATCACCCTTTATTATCAGTTTGGGAGATACTCTGCTACCTTTATATTATCAGGTGAGTTTCGTACAACCCCTTTTCTTTTTAATCTTTTATAAACATCGGGGAACACTGTTGAACTTTTTGGAACTATATGATATGTATCACTGTTATCTGAGTGATTTCATGTGATTGTTGAGAACTTGTGGATTTCATGGGATTTTTCCTGAGAACAGAACACTATCACAGAACTTAAAAGTCCTCATTTTTGAACTGTATCTAGTGAACCCATGTGGGCCCGAACGGGGAAACAATGATAGTACTATCGGCTGACCACCCATTTGCTGGGAGCTGCAACTCCCCTTGTGTGAATGTTTGTTTCCTGTTTTAGAACTTCTTAATGTTGTTATAGACATTAAGATAATGAGGCATTAAAATGTTACCGACGGGTAGTATCTTATAGAACAAGAACGTCAGAAAGGAACTGGATACAGGTCCCATGGTTATCTGGAATCGAACATTTTGAGAACTTATAATTACATATCATATCATATTGTGGAACTTGAACTGTATGATCTCACCAGCTTTGTGCTGACGTTTCAAATTTAAATCTTTTGCAGGAAGACAGTGACCAACCGGTGAGGCAGCACTTTAAACACTTTTAATTAAATAAATGTAATAAACTTAGATTATATAATGTAATATTGGTTGTGATTACGACATCCTTGTAATGTATTTCTGTTAAGTTAATCTGTGTGCTTGTGATATCGGATCAAGTAAGTCACGCCTCATCTCGGAGACATCACCACTATGCTTCCGCAACCGTTTCAGTGACATCATGATGAGGTGACGAGAGGTGGGGGTGTGACATCAGTGCTTGCCATACAGTGAATCCTCAATGTTCACTCATGCTATAAACTTAAACTTAATGCTAAAGCTATTGGCTATTTAGAATGGAACAACTGGTCTCTCAGTGCTTGCCAGGGGGTGTTCTGGTAGCTATGACTATTGTAGATCATGTCGTTTGGCCTCTCAGTGCTTGCCAAAAGGGTGTTCTACATAGTCGGGATTCTGAGGAGTAGACTGATCGCCTCTTAGTGCTTGCCATACAGTGATTCTTCGTTTTCCACTCATGTTGTAAACTAAACAAAATGCTAAAGCTATAAACGAAATGGATGGTAGGTAAAATGCTTAATTGTCATTAACAACAATGTCCTATGTGACTTAGTATGTGGTGGGACGGCGTCTGGGCGGGTCGTATGCTCGACTCAGGGGTATGCCCTATATATAAGTATACCGAGTTGGATGATACAAGTGTTGTTAATGAGGTTAAGGTTTTACCGAAAAGGTTGCAAATGTTATTTTTCAAATACTAAAACTACATGAACTCACCAACCATTGTGTTGACCTTGTTTTCTTACATGCTTTCTTAGGTGATGCACATGTATAGGCTCAGACTTCAGGAATGCATACTAGGATACTCAGATAGAGGACCTAGTAGACTTTTGGAAAGCACAGATTTTGTTACAGAAGCAAATCACTTTTGATATCTTGTACAGATACAAGATAGATACATTTGAATCTTTTGATAGGTTTATATAGTTGAATTACTGAACATTATCAAATGTAATTTAACTTTGAAATCCTAGTTTGATGCTATTGTGCTTTGATTATTCTTAACATTGATGCTATGTAAAACAATCAAATCATCACGATTATCACTCATGATATCGCGCCCCGAGAACCTTCCGCCCGACGGGGAATCCGATCCAACCCCGCCGGCTCGGGGTGTGACAGGTGTACTTTTTCCCTGGCAAATCCTACCAAAGGTGTGTGTGAGTCGACCAGCCTGGCCTTGATATCTTCGTCTAATTGCAGGAAACAATGTTCATACATTATTTTCGACGAGCTTCCTCCATCGAGATATACTCTGTGTACTCCGGTACCCTCGACATCTGCCTTGATTACCATGGGTAGGTCATTTGATTTATCATTCTGGGTTGGTGGGAATTTGATTTTTTGACTCATCCACGCATGCCTGGGTTTTCTGGGGATATGTGGCTGGCTATCGTGGGATACCATCATGATCTCCTTATTCTTCTTATCTTTTTCTCCATGGTGCTTATCGGTGTTGGTCTTCTTGTCTTTCAAATCTTTAATCAGATGGGCTAATTCTCCAGACTTTACTGCTGCTTCAATTCTTTTTCTCAGCTGGAAACAATCATTTGTATGATGTCCCACATCACCATGGAAGTGGTAAAACTTCCCATTGTTCTTGTCTCCTCCCTTTAAGGGTTTTGGTGGGCGAAAACTGAACCTAGCCTCTTCTGTGGCCAGGATTTCTTTAGGCATTTTTGTGAGGGCCGTAAACTGTTCATGTTTGCCCTCGTCTTCATCATGGCACCTGCTTCCATATCCCCCTTGCTATACGGCTTGTATGAGTCTCCTGTTCGATAAGAAGACCTTTTGTCAGTGAAAGAATTGTACCTGGACGTGCTATGTCGTTGTCTAGGTGGAGATCGCTTCCAATTCTGACTTTTGGGTCTTTTCCCGGGATCTAAGGCTAGAGCCGCCTCTTTTTCGCGGACAAAGGCTTCTGTCCTTTCCATGGCCTCCTCCATGGACTTGGGTATCTTCCTGTTAAGATCTTCGATCAATTGCCTGGGTCTAACTCCATGGATATACCCCGAGACCCTCATTTGTTCCGTCGCACCACCAATGCTAAGGCTTTCTGTTTTGTACCGTTCCATGAAAGCCCTTAGATCTTCATCTTCCTTTTGTTTGATATTGTGTAGTTCGACAGGATCCCGGGTATAACGTTTTTGTTGCATGAAGTTGGCGAGGAATTTCCCGCTAAG